>CAWUFW010016431.1:0-309765 GCA_963921515.1 Calotriton arnoldi
GTACAGTGTTGATTAATACATTTAAACGAACATTTTATTAATTATTTATAAAATTTGTTAGGGGTTAAAAAATTTTATTTTCTCTGCTCCATCACCATGCACTCCTCCAATCACCCAGCCAGCACCATGTACTTATCCAATCACTCCGCCAAAACCCAAGCACTTTTAGATTCACCATGCACTCTCCTTGCAGTACTCTAATCATCCAGTCAGTACCCATGCACAAATGCAATGACCCATGCACAAACTCATGCACTGCTACAATACCCTGAGCACTACTGATGCAGTCCAGCCATTGCCCTGTCACTACCCATGCACTCCTCCGATCACCCAGCGAGCACCATGTACTTATCCAATCACTCCGCCAAAACCCAAGCACTTATAAATTCACCATGCACTCTCCTTGCATTACTCTAATCATCCAGTCAGTACCCATGCACTCATGCAATGACGCAGGCACTAACACATGCACTGCTACAATCCCCTGAGGACTACTGATGCAGTCCAGCCATCTCCTTGTCACTACCCATGCACTCCTCCAATCACCCAACCAGTTCCATGTCCTTATCCAATCACTCCGCCAAAACACAAGCGTTTATAAATTCACCATCCACTCTCCTTGCAGTACTCATCCAGTCAGTACCCATGTACTCATCCAATGACCCAGGCACTAACTCATGGCAAATACAGAGGAGGTCATGCTAATCACAGGGGTACCCCAACGCATAGTGTTCCCTAGTGTATGTAGGTGTTTTCACTGTATTCTAAGTGTCTTTTAGCATAGCACTGGCTCTAGGGCCGGTTAGTCAGAGTCAGTTACCACCAGTACCCGTCAGCAAAGGTTGGGGGCACAGGAGGACTTTCTGCTCCTCTGTTGGTTCTTTCTGCACATCTCTTGCTTCTTCTTGCACTTTTCTTCGTCTTTATGGACTTCTGTTGCCTCTTTCTGCATTTGTCTTGCTTCTTTGTGCGCTTTTCTTCCTCTTTCTTCACATGTCCTACCTTTGTAGGCATAGTTAGAAATTAGCATTTAAAAAACCTTTGAAATTCACTGAAAAAACCATAGGTTTAAGGTACGTTATAGTTAGAAATTAGCATTTAAAAAACCTTAGAAATTCACTGAAAAAACCACAGGTTTCAGGGACGTTATAGTTAGTTGGACATTTCACTCGTACAAAACCAGAGAAATTCCCCTGTTATAGTTAGTTCAGCTAACTATAACTCGCGCCCCCGCAATGCACTGCTGATGACGTCACATTTTACATCATTCATGACATGGTCAGTGACACCACTGATGACATCACTGATGACATCTCAAATGACATCACTGATGACATCACTGATGACATCATCCAGTGACTGTGTGTTTCTGTAAAGTTTAAATATGTTTTATATATATGCAAGGTGTATTGAAGAACGAGTGGGTGTATAAGTGTCTGGATGGATGATTTAGTAGGTGCGTGACTGACTGTATAAGTGAGTGATTAAATGTGTCTTACTGAATGCATGGGTTGGTGAGTAGCTACATGAGTGTGTATATCGGTTATTGATTGGTTGCTTGAGAATTTGTATGGGAGACTGAGTGTGAGTGTGTGTGGGTGGGTGGGAGGTGTGTGACTGCGCATAGATGTGTGAGTGGTTGATTCACTGGGTGTATGGGTTCAAGAGTGCATGTGGAAACAGCTGTATGGGTGGGTGAGTGTGTGTATGGGCGTGTTGGTGAGTGAATTGATATCTCAGTGGTACATGTCCAAGTAACTACATAGGGAATAGGCAGTGTATGTGAGAGTTGGAGTATAAATGACTATACGTGAGAGTCAGTGATTGTGAGAGTGGCTGTATGGATGAGTGTGTACTTGTATCAGTGATTATATAAGAGAGTAAGTATGCGTTAGTATCTGTATAGGTGAGTAAATGGGAGTGTGATTGATTATTTGCATGACTGACTAGGTGTGTGAGTAACTCCATGGATGAGTGGCGGTGTGAGATTGTCTGTATAGGTGTATGAGTGCATATGATAGTGTTGTATTGATGAGTGACTGCATGTATGAGTGATTGTATGGGTGAATGAGTGGATGTGTGTGTAGACCTAGGAATCAGTGAGTGCGCATGTAGTAACTGGTATTGGTGTGTCGATGGTTTCGAAAATGGTAGTCTGTATTTTACAGTGGGTGTATCAAAGGTTATATTAGAGTGTGAGGAGGTGCATCAGATGTTCACGTGGATGATGTCATCAGTGATGTCATCAGTGATGTCATTTGAGATGTCATCAGTGGCGTCATCAGTGATGTCACTGACCATAGCATGAATGATGTAATATATGACGTCATCAGCAGTGCATTGCGGGGGCGCGAGTTATAGTTAGCTGAACTAACTATAACGGGGGAATTTCTCTGGTTTTGTACGAGTGAAATGTCCAACTAACTATAACGTCCCTGAAACCTGTGGTTTTTTCAGTGAATATATATATATATATAGTCACTCATTGTGCATTTCATGTGTAACCATGGTTGTTCTTTCTCTGTAATGAAGGATCACCTCATTTAGCTTCAAGTAGGTGAATAATCATACTGTCTGATCATTAACAGTATTGATTCCACTGCAATCTCGCAATTACCAGCAAGCTTATATGTATAACATCATCTATTTCCTGCGAGGTGACCATTTGCCATGCTTTTGAAGTCAAACCAGGGTATAGTACATTAATTACATGCAGACTACTTCAGCAAATATGCTGAATATCAGTGAATCATTAGTAGATTAGAGTTAAACAAATATACATTTACACAGACAGCCAGTGGCCCTACCACTTACTGCTGATCTTGTCCAAAAGGAGAAAAGATGTTATGACAACGCATTTCTCTTCTCCTGTGCTTATTAACTGCTTACATGTGGCTAATCTCAGGACTACCGCATGTTCCACCCCTCAGGAACCTGTAGAGAGATAGACATATACACATTAAAATCTCAAACTGCTGGTAAACAAAATAAGATAATCCAAAGCGAAATACAACACAAGGGTAATGATTCCAACATTACTATCTCTTCCCCTTCAGTGTTCAACAATCATGGTCATTTCTAGAAATTCCTTCCACCCTGGTTAAAACCAAACTACACGCTACACTTAAAAAAACACCTATCATGTGTAGAGCGGGAGGCTTCTTTAAAGTGTAACTCTTCATCATTATTCATCCCAAGTGGAGTTATGCAACCAGCCTGTAAAATAAAATGAAACTCATGTCTTTGTAATGCAAATGTGTGATTCTCACCTCTCAGATGTTTTGGGACTGAATCTATTCCAAAGTACCTGGCTAATGTCCAATCCCCATTGCGTGCCTCCTGGAAATGCTTGGTTGTGCTATAACTCTGATCATTGTTGGTTATAGACCTCCTATGTTCGAGTATATGTTTCTTTACAGAGAAGGGTGTGGAGCCTATGTACCACGTCCAACAAGAGCAAATTATGACATATATTACAAAGTCAGTTCTACAATTAATCTGCTTCGGATATGCCATTTCTGGTTTAGTCTCTGTAAAGGGACCTCCTGAACGTTGTGACTGTGCTTGCAAGCTTTGCAAGGGCCGCAACGGTAGAAACCCTTCCCTTGTTCTAACCAATTGGTCATTTTCGGGGAGAGGTGACTATATACTAGCATATCCTTTAATGACAGGTTCCTTTGATACGTTACAGTAGGGGTTCTCCCCATTTTCTCTCTTAGGAGAGAATCTTGTGTGAGGATGTCCCATCTATTTTTAAGGATTTCTCTGAATTTGCCTACTTGACTTCTGTACTTAGTTATGAACCATATAGAGTTGTTTCCCACTTCTTTCTTCTCTTTAGGACAGGTGGTCGAAAAATAACATGCTCTCTCTCCACATTATCGACCTTGATACTTGCCTGATTTAAAGCTGTGTGTGGATAATTCCTATTTCGTAATCTCTTGGTCATTTCACCCTTGGTTTTCTGATACCCCTGTTCAGAGCTACAATTTCTTTTGGTCCGAAGGTACTCACTATAGGGGATGCTCCATCTGAATCTTGAAGGGTGACAACTTGCTGCATGAATAATTGAATTCCCTGCTGTTTGTTTTCTGAACAAATCAGTATTCGACACCCCATCAATGATTGTAAGTCTCAAATCCAAGAAGTCAATGGTACTCTGACTATTCTGCAAAGTACATTTTATATTGATGTCATTTCTATTGAATCTTGTTACAAAAGCATTCAAGTCAGTCTCATTGCCCTCCCACACAAAGAAAACGTCATCAATATATCTAAGCCATATGCTGGCTTTTTCCATCCAGTATGTCAGATCACTGCTCCATAGCACCTGTTCCTCCCACCAGCCCACCGCCAAGTTGGCATAGCTGGGGGTGAAGCAGGTGCTCATTGAAGTCCCATGTATTTTGTTTGAACCATTCCTTCTCAAACATGAAAATGTTCTCAGAAAGGCACTATCATTCTTAAAATCATGTGTGTATGTTCCAACATGTTAATGTTTCTTGCTCTCAAGAAATGTTTGCATGCTCTGAGACCATCTGCATGCCTGATACTCGTGTAGAGACTCTCTACATCTCGGCATACCATTCAGCATTCCTTTCCCCAATAAGATTCTGTACTTTTTTAACAACATCTTGCGTGTCCATAATATAGGAATTCAAATTGCTCACAAAGGGGAATAAAAAATGGTCAACATAGATGTATTTTCGAAAAGTCTGTTTTTTGATGAAACTATGGACGTCCCGGAGGGTCTACTAGACTTTTGTGCACCTTGGGGAGCAAATAAAATGTTGGATTCATGGGTGTTTCATTTCTAAGGAACTGTCGTTCATCCCAGTTCAAAAGTTGGTTATCATACCATCCATGTATAAGGTCAAAGTATGAAAGTTGCAAATCTTTCAAGTATGCCCTGTCAACTCTGGTATACATGCAGTGTTATTCAATTGTCTGTGAGACTCCTGGACATAATTTACTCTGTCCATTAGGACAACATTTCCTCTTTTGTCGGAGGGTTTAATTATCAGATTCTGGTCTGACTGTAGGACTGTAACTGCCTCCCACTGTTCTTTGGTTATATTACGTCTCCTTGGGGCCCCATCTGTGAGCTCAAGTATATCACTAGCAACTGCTTCGATGTTTGCCTGAAAGCCGTCTCACTGGTTGCTCCTGTATCTATGCCAAAAGAGAATGGTAAGTCTGTTACAAAAAACGGATCAAAGGGATCACACGTCTCCTCAGTGTGGAATCATCAATTGAACTACTTATGTCATATAACATGTGTAGTGTTTCAATATCCCCAATAGAGAGATTAGATTTCCCCTGTATTTCACTAGTTGGTACCTGAGGTTGTTATATTCCCCAGTTAGGCCCATGTAGCGAAGCAGCTTATTTCTTACATTGCCCTCACAAATAACATTTCCAGCTGTGACCGTTCGCACATATTTGCGTGCACAACAATGTTGGATTAGTTTCTCTGAAACTAAACTTGTTTCACATCTAGCTTCACATAACATCATCACAAAGCCCTGAACATCATGTAGGACAGGGTATTGTATGAAGTATATGGTCCTACTGAACTTTTGAAAATTCCTTATTTGTTCAAAATTTCTTTAAATGACATCATCACCTCTAATACTTTCTCTGATGATTGGGACATTGACACTGTGCATATTTTGCTTTCAGATTTAGAGCAATCAGCTGCATTTTCTAATGATGAATTGTTATCATGGTACAAGTAATTTTGGGGACATGTTCTGTTACCAGCATTATGGTCACCATTTTTTACATAAAGCTAGTGTCCCACGCGCTGTTTATAATTACACACAATGGGAACACTGCCCAACACCTCCTAAAGGTAGTTCATAGACTTTTGCACAGAAGTTTGCTTATTTTTCAGGTTTTGAAGCATCAGACCCAGCCTCGTATTACTATAGGTTTGTACCTACACCTGAAAAGAAAAATATGCTAACAAACACCAAGCTGATAAACTCTGCTTCCTTTATTTCCCAACTGTCTATACAGGGTTTCGACTTTTGGAAAGACACAATAGACACAAAGTCTATAGGGGGACAAAAGATTGGCAGGTTCAGGGGACGGAGGCCTTATTTAGGGCATGCCTCATACCACATCAAATGATTTTCCTGAAAAAAACAGTGCAACAAACTTCATGTCTAGGTATAGCAAAAACGAAGGATTTGAACACACCACATATTCCCGCATTATCACGTTTCGAGAATTGGCAGCACTTACACACTCTTAGTGAGGATACACTAGATACCATGATACGAAATGGTTCTGTCAATTCATCAGACCCCAATTGGAAGGGTTGGTTGGTTAGGCCTGTGGACGCAAACGGGTGTCAGTCTAGATTCCTTGGTAACACCTAAGGGTTTAGGATCAATAGGCCTTATTAGCGATATGTACAGACAGAACACTCGGAGAAGGTGACGTCATATAGTATTGGAAAGTTATGCCTAGATTGGCTAAAAACCTCAACACTCTCCAGGTGAAACAACACTTGTCCCTTCTGTCTGATGACATGGATATCTGGGATTTTTTACTAGGTCCACGGAACCCACGTCAAAAGTGCTTTCTGTATGGAATATACAACAAGCTGTGGAAGATTTCTCAGCAGGCATCTGCTCAGAGATTACGCAAGATTGATAGGGTTAATTTAGAAAAGGCTTTGGCTGTCTGTGGTTGACAACGGTATGACCACATTATCATCCAGAATTTATTCACTGGGCAACATAGTGTCTTCCGCAATTGACATAATAACAACAGGACGTGTCTATATTACAACATGGACAGTCACAATTACGGTCAATAGTAATACTGAGCTGGACGTTACAAATGTAATGTTCTGGCCACATGCCCTGGCGTTACATCAACGGTACAAATCTGTTTTCAGCATACGATCTAACAGAAAGACAGATAACAATGGCACATAGAGATGCGAGATATACCATGTGGCACATTGAAAAATTAGACCAGTTACCTTTTACCATGGCTGAAACACCATCCACTGACTGGATAATCCATGGTTACATCACCCTACCGGTATCAACCTTTCAATTCCAATATTGTCTCCAATACCAACAGGTAGGCAGATATGAAGCGCTAGTGGAAGGATATGTGCACGAATTGGGAATTACCGTTCAGATTTAGTTGCAGGAATGGGGACACAGACGTTTTTCTTAGTGGCTCCAACTGTGAGGCGCCTTAAGCGGCTCCCTGGTTTGCAAGGACATTTCTCTTCACGGGGCATGTAATGCTTCAATGGCAAACTTGTCTTTTTATCTGGAGGGTTCCCCAGCTGCCATGATTCATCCTGTATTCAGGCTGCTCTCGAATGGGAGCTATTTGATGCTGAATGATCAAGGTTGATGCGGAATGGAACCCGGCGTCACTTATCTAGTGACAGTTAATTCCATAGTCACTTGTTGTACACTAGTACTGTTTCCACCTGCCCGCACAGTAAGGGAGGAACGCTATGGCCTTTGATAAATGTTTCCAACATAAAATGTGATTCCCTAAGCAAACTGAAAGCCATGCTTTTGCAAAAAGATATGGCCTTAACTTCAGCCAAAGAGACATTTGATCTCCAGGTTGCAAGGACCTTGTCTGAGATACAGACACTACTCCATACTAACTTCCCGCTGCTTTTTGGGGAGCTGGTCCATCGTATCTTTAACATGTCTGATACGAAAGGAATAGTACACTTTTTAAAAAGTACCGGCTCTGGTCTGGTTAGCACCTTTCAGACAATATTCGGAGTTATACCATCTTTCAACACTCTGTGTTGGGAAGCGTTTTTGGAGGGATCCCGCTTGTCCTGCTACTTGTGGCGGGAATACTGATTTTATTCTATCTGCTCCGCAATGGACGCCCCAGTTCAACTTGGAATGGAGATAGCACTGTTAGTGCTGCATTGCCGTGAGCACAGGATATAGTGCTTCGGCACACCTCGGCTCCAAGAACTAAATGAGCACTGGTTCTTGTCGTTCAGGCCGGTCTGGCTTGACTGCATACAACCTGTCTTCTGCTGCCTGCTTTGCAGCCACAAATGCGTCCTGGATATATGTCTTGGATCAGAATTGGTTGCGCCACCGGACATTGAAGTACTGATGGACCCCTTAAAGGCCCATGCGTATTGCTGTCCCCAGGGTATTCCATTGATGATGAATGTATTCTTAGAACCACCCTGGGATGCTTCAGCTCCTAGTGATATGAACAACTGCTCTGCGGACAACTTGTGGGATACAACGCCTCCATCAGCATCTGCTGTGGGAACTGGATGGAATCACCTTTGCTCCATAAACATGCTACGAGGTGCGCCTCTGGAAACGTGTGCGGATGTGGGCAACAGCAATGTTGCATCTACCACTCGGAACACACAAACAATTGGCCTTTTCTGTGTGGGAACAATTTTGGCCTCTTTTCAAAACAAAATGTATCAAAACTGCTTTTTCTAGGCATTAGGGCTTTCTGAGTGCTTGGGATTTCAAAAATTCTAATGACTTTTGAGTCTTTTAATATATATTTTATTGGGAAGCCTGGTTTTATATACTTTTAAGAGTAGTTTTTCAAACATTTTTTAAATTGTCTGCTTGCTTTTTAGATAGCTTTTTAGATATCGACCCTTAGTATGAGGAGTAAGTGTTATATTACTGAGTTAGGCCCACGTAGGAATATATGACGTTACAACGCGGTCTTTACATCGCAACTACCATTACATCGCATGATTTTACAACACATGCCATTACGACGCATTTTTAAAACCTTCTATTACAACGCATTCCATTACAACGCATACCATTACAACGCATAATACTTTTAGGGCAACAGTAGGGTAAGTGTTGGATTGGGTAGGGGTAAAAATTACTATTCCCACTCCAGTGAGTGCAACAGTAGGGTAAGTGTTGGATAGTGTGGGGGTAAAAATTACTATTCCCACTCCAATGAGTGCAAGAGTAGGGAAAGTGTTGGATAGTTTAGGGGTAAAAATTACTATTCCCATCTAACCCAAAACCCATACCCACCCTAAAACTAAAAAATCTCCATTACTTACCTTATAATGTGTTGTCATGGCATGCGTTGTAATGGTATGCATTGTAATGGAATGCGTTGCAGTGACATGCGTTGTAATGGCATGTGATGTAAAGGCAGTTGCGTTGTAACAGTTGCCTTGTAAAAGCAGTGCGATGTAATGACTGTGTTGTAATGGATGTTTCCCCCATGTAGCGAAGCAGCTTATTTCTTACACTGTCCTCACAAATAACATTTCCAGCTGTGACCTTTTGCACATATTTGCATGCACGACAATGTTGGATTTGTTTCTCTGAAACTAAACTTGTTTTCACATCTAGCTTCGTGCAACATTATCACAATGCCCTGAACATGAATGTACAAGGTCTTGTTTCGCACTACGTACAAATGTCATCCCTATCTTCATCCAAGGGGCGACAGGGCTATATCTACATATCCATAACATCACTAACCTATGCGCAAATCGCAAGACTGCTTTTTATTATAGAAGATGAGCATCCCAATAGATTAGTAGGGGAGGCATTTCCTCTGACACCGAGGGTCCTTGCATGCTGAGAGATCACCACGCAGCGGTCTGATATCTCATGAGGGGTGCCCAGTTCGCGACCAAGACGGGGTCCTTCACTCTATCCCATCAGGTAATGGGGTTGGATCGTCCCTTGTAGGGATTCTGGGCTCTACACCTACACACACTCTAGGTACACTTAGAGTAGGGTTTGCATAGTAGGAGTACGCTAGATTACTGCCTTGTTTATATGCCTGCATATATACAATTGTTTAGCACCATGGTAGAACTATATCTACTACTTTCGCTTTTGGTGCTTGTAATCACGTTTATCTGCTTCTGTCTACTAATCATTACAGCACACGTATTTTATGCAAGAATAACATTGGTTCAATAAATATTATTGAAAATGTCCCACTGTGTATTCTCCCTAAAATAAGTAAGCACGAGTGACTGAGCGAAAGGTTCTGTACTGTTTCCACAATCCCTGAGGGGTCAGGGTTGTCATATTCAGTGGTTGCCAGAAACTATTCGCTCCCTGGTAGGTTAGGGGGCTTATGGTGGCACTGTGAGCTAGTTGGTCTGTAGGCCAACATATCCTGCTGGGGTGTCACGAATCAGTCTTGACACCAAGCCCTTAATTTATGTTGTCGAAACAATACACAGATCCTACGGATTAGTAGGAACCATCAGTTTTTTTAGGGTATTTGCTTTATACAATTTTAGTTTGCATGCAAATATATACAAATCAATGCGTACTTGAGGAAAATCAAGTGGCATGTCTGGACAAAATGAAAGACCCAGTCTTAAAACCTGCCTTTCAGTGTCTGTAAGTTCTCTGTTCGAGAGATTGATTACAGTAAACTGTGACGCTGATTCCGCAGTTACTGTTTCCTTTGTCCCTGGTAATGTGTTCCCATGCCAATCTTGTTGTCTTTTTAAGCATTGCCGTCATTTTTTGATTTTGCCTTTTCCACCTCTGCCCCTTTCTCTCTGCTTGCCTCTGAAGGACTGTTCGTTGTTTCGTTGTAAGAGGCGGTATTCCTTGGAAAAAGACATCTTTTTCATTTGTATCATAGAGGGATCCTTCATAGACTCCTGGTCAGAACTCAACTCTGTGCTGGATTCTCCTCTTCTTTTGTCCATTACTCCCTAATTTTTTGTCTTTTGCTAATTCCATTCTGGCCTTTATCAAACTTTTTTGCGAATATCAAAATTCGTCCTGACATGTAGTCTCATTTTTTGCACTGATCCTCTCTGTGACTTCGTTTTTATAGATTTTTATTCTTTCAACCACCAATTCTAAGACACCTTTGGTTTCTTTCTAATTGGTTTCACTCTTCAGTTCTTCAATCAGAGTTAGAATTTGGAGCATTAGATCTTTATGTTCCTCCAATGCATTCTTGATCAGAATTTGCAATATTAGTTTAGAGCACGCATAAGTGTTGTCTGCCCACTCTTTCAAAAGCTGAGGTTTGGGACTGAACAAAGTCGGTATAATGAAAATTCTTAAACCCTTGGGGATGCGTTCCACCTCAAGGTAATTCTGTAAGGAGGTAGCCTCCCACCAGCAGCTTACCTCCTATGACACAGTCTTTCCAGTAAGTTTCCTTTCTGCTGGTTGTTTCTCCACCAGGATGCAACGTACTTGGGATAGTTCCATTTCCCCCAACATTCGTTTTGAAAATCAAGTTCGCCGAGGTCTCCCGCCCCTTTAAAAAAGTGCTCTGCAATGCTTATCTCCTTAAAGGAAATTAGCATGGCAGAAGATGGGCGGGTAACTATAACTTGCGCCCCTGCCATGCACAGTTTTCCCATCAATAATTTCATTGCAAATGTTGCAGTGATATTATCAATGATGTCATAGAAGATGTCATGAGTGATGAAATATGTGGGGTAATTAGCAGTGCATGGCGGGGGCACGAGTTATAATTACGATAGTGCTCAAGTTATAGTTACTTGGGATGACTATAACTGGTCAATTTTTTTCTTTTTTTTTGTTTAAAACGTTACGTTGTTACTGAACATTTCACCTAATTATACAGTTTGTTTAACCTTTTTTTTTGTGTGTAAAGTAAACTTTTCTTACTATACTTAAAGCCAATCCCTGCTGTGCACAGCCTTTTGGCATGCACAACGGGGAGTTGGCCGCAGGGCCAGGCCCTGCTTCAAACCCCTTGCAGGCCTACGTCCAACCCCCCTCCTCCCCCGCAGGCAGGTAACCCCAAGCTGCACACGGCCTTCAGCTGTCCTCAGCGGGGGGTTGGCCACAGGCAACCAACCCCACACTTCACATGCACTTTGGCCGTGTGCGGCAAGTCGGCCGCAGGGTCTGTGGCCAGGTGCTGTGGCCAACCCACCAGGAAACAACCAACCCAACATGGTGTAGGGTTGGCCTTTTGGCCCGCAGGAAGCCAACCCCCAGGGTAAAAACTTAAAAATTAAGCGAAAAGGCGTACATTCCACATCCCAAACCTTAATTGGCCCGGGGACCCCATCCTCCAGGCCAAATTCCAATAAAAGAGAGGAGGAACGCATGGCCCCCCTCCCCGAGCCCCCAAATAAAAACTCCAGGGGGACCCCATCCTCCTGGGCCAAATACACTTAAACAGGGTATGGGGAGTATGGCCCCTCTCCTTGAGCTTTCCTGAGCCCCAGGCACTTTATCCCCTAGAGCCAAATTCTAAGGGGTGGGGGCATGCGGCCCCCTCCCCGAGTCTTAACAGGCCCCTGTGACCCCATGCCCCAGGACCAAATACAATAGAAAAGGGGAGGGGGCAGCACACCTCCCTTTCCAAGCCTTATTAGGGCCTGGGGACACCATACCTCGGGGCTGCATGTTATTATAAAGACAGAGGGAGGCTCCGCTGCACTTCTCCTGAGCCTATTTTGGCCTTGGTGACCTCACCCCCAGGACTTGTCTAAAATATTGATGGGTGCCCCGGACCAACCACCGCGTTGAGAGCCGCGGGGGAGCCCCAGGGCCCCCACAGCCCCAGCCGGCTCCCCGCATAGTGCAGGAGCCGGCATTGCTCTTGCCTGGGGGTGTGGGGGGTGCAGCTGTTTTCTGCTTGTTTCCTCTGGGCAGGATCAATATGTGTTCTGTTTTCCTGCCTTCAGGAGTGCGGGCAGGGAAACAGAGCAGAAGTCGGGTCGGAGCACACTTGTATGTATGCTACCGCTTGGCGGGAGATTTTAAAATGCTTACACAAGGCAGGAGTAAACATATGTTTCCCTGCCCGCACTGGTGCAGGCAGGGAAACTACTGTTGCCAGGGGTGGACTTCCCGTGACACAGTCACTGAGCCTGCCCGGAGGGATGGGGTCCCTGGGGCCTTTAAAGGCTCAAGGATGGGGGCCGAACACCCCTTCTCCCTTTAAAGTTATGTACAGCCCCGGGGACGTGGGTCCTTTGCTCACTGTGCAACTGGATTCAAGCTAGCCTGGCTGATGAGGGGTAATACCCGGAAACTGGTCCCAGGATGCTTGTTTCCGGTCCAGGGAGGACCTGGCCTGGCAGTTCGGGCTGGACTGTTCCCATGAGAAACAGGTTCAAGACTGATTTGCATATGGCTGCGTCCAAACTGCGGTGGCAAAGTGAGCAAAAGAACGATGGATTAAACCCAGATCTTTGACTAGGGGTGAGTGGTCGAAAAGTTTCAGCACTCCAGCCATCATCTTGCTGTATTTGCTATGTTTGCCCTAAGTGGCCAAGGGTATGCCCAGATGTGGGTCCCTTGCTCACTGTGCCACTGGATTCAAGCTAGCCTGGCTGATGAGGGGTAATACCCTGAAACCGGTCCCAGAATGCTTGTTTCCGGTCCAGGGAGGACCTGGCCTGGCAGTTCAGGCTGGACTGTTTCCATGAGGAACAGGGTCAAGACTGATTTGCATACGGCTGAGCAGTGCTTAATTTGTAAAATATTAAGTGCCAGGGCTCTGACCAGGAGGCCTCTGCAGCTTGCACCACCTGTCGCCCTTGTCATCGCTGCCAAAACAACTACTAACCATCTCTCTCCCATGTAAATGCGACAGTTCAGATTATTCCAGGTCCCCAAAGCTAAAGGAAGGGCTGGGGGTGGGCAGGTATTAGCAATTTTAATGTATATTGTATTCCTAAACTACCGTTGTTCTGCTCATCTCTAAATTAGATGAGCAGCGCCACCATGTGGTGGACTGTTCTAAGTTTGGTGTTGACAATTAGGTACCGTGCCGAGCACCGGAAACTAATTAAGTGCCGGTGCTTAGCACCGGAAAGCCCCGGCTCAAATTAAGCACTGCGGCTGCGTCCTAACTGGGGTGGCAGAGTGAGCAAAAGAACGATGGATTAAACACAGATCTGTGACTGGAGGTGAGTGGTTGAAAAGTTTCAGCACTCCGTCCATCATCTTGTTGTGTTTGATACAATCCCGCAAGAGTCCCACAGGATTGTGGCAAAAAAAGCAATTTTTACTATTTTAGCCCCAGGGGTGTTCCCTCTGCCTCCTCCCCTCCCCACAGGGCCTAGAGGGACAAGGTATCCCTACCCTGAAATGAAATGAATGAAATGAAATGAAATGAATGAAATTTGTACTTGTTAAGCGCACCAATACCCCCAAAGGGGTGTCCAGGCGCTGTACGCATACCGCTGTGGAACCCTTCCTGGCTTTTCCCTGTGAAATGTCCACTCCTGGGCACCCCCAGGGTGAAGCCAGGCATCCCAGCGCTTTTGGGGCGATTAAGCAAGCTATTGCCCAGAGTTGCAGAGTGGGACCCATGATTAGAATAGGCACCGAGGCGAGAATGATCAGGTCCGAGGAAATTGAGCCCAAGACCCGCCGAGGCGGGAATTGAACCCTGGTCCCGGGCCAGATCTCTGCATCAGGGTCTGCCGCTCTAACCATTGAGCCACACTTCTCCACCCTGGCCCCTTAGATTATTTATTTTATTACACGTCAGGACAGGGGTCTAAGTCCCTGAGTCCTGTAATGGCTGCCAGCAACATTTTTCTCATGTTGCTGAAAGCCAATCAGAAGACTCGCTACCTTGGGAGTCTGACTCACATGGAGTGAATTGACGAAAGGGGAAAAAATCTCCCTGGGCCAATCTGAACGCTCCATTTTTTTAAATTGGGTTTGAGGGACTCTCGCAAGAGTGCCTCGAACCCGCTAGCCACATCTCATTCTCCCCTACTTCCCTGATGGGTGTCATGATGCTACACCCTGGGTGACCCTCCTCCCCCCGGCAATAGAAGCTTTTACATCGCACTATATATATTTTAAATTTTTTAAGAAGAGATCTCTTTCAGCAAACCCTGAGCGTCCTCTATATTTTAAAACATATGGAATTTTCCCCTCACAAGGACACAACGCTTGGATTACTGAGCTATTGAAGCCTGCGCCCCCTGAGCTTTGAAGCGATATAAAAGCTTAACAAACTCCTTGCGCCTGCGTGCGGCTACAGCTGACATATCAGAAAATGTACGGCATTTTGTAACTTCATTAATAGAAAATTGTCTTTGCTGTATTGCCTTGGCCAGAATCCTCTCCTTAATACGAAAGTCAGCAAAATTAATCAAAATGGTACGTGGTATCTTTGAGTTGGGCAGCGGGTGTGAAGGAACCCAGTGTACCCTTGTGATAGTTAGGTCTCCAGTAAATTCAGGCAAGACCTTCTGTTTAATAAACGAGTCGGCCCATTGAAGAGTTTGGGATCCCTCAATCCCCTCGGGGACCCCACTATTCGTAGATTTGACCATCAGGAGTGATTTTCAAGTTCCTTGAGTTTACTCTCTAGAATGTTTTTTGTCTTTTACAGCTTCGTTCACTTTCGAGAGCATATTGCTCATTTGATCTTCTAACAAGGCTATCCTTGATTCAGCTTCTTGAAATTTTGCTGGGAAACAAGCCACTGCCTCTTCAATTTTCCCAAGATGCTGATGGAGGGAGGCAATCTCATTCTCTTGGGATTTCTTCATTTCTCTTATCTCCTCCAAGATAAGGTTCAGCATGGTCTTCATGTCAATCTGTTGAGTAGTAGATCCTTCTATCGAGAAATCTGAGTTGTCCTGTTGTGTTCTCCCATCTAGCTTTTGGTTCTCAGAAGGCTGATCCAAAGATTCCAAGCCGACCTTATCAGGCATCTGGGGCTGGGGCTGTGACTGTGTTTGAGCCTCTGGTAGCGACATTGTAATATCTTCAGGAGATGACTGCGCTGGCTGAGTCTGTAACATTGATGGTATTGGGGTCAAAGATGTAACCTGGCCATCCGAGGGTTTACCGGACTCTTGTACTGCCCGAGCAACCGTAGAGGGAGCCTGCCCAAGCGTCCGAGCTCTTGGTGATAAAGATGAGGTCTGTAAAAAGCTGATTGGCTCATCTTCTGGCCCTGCCTCCGCTAATAGCTGCAGTTTTGTTGTGATTTTGGGGGGAGCCGACTGAGATGCTTTTTTAGAAAATAAAGGAAAGTCTTTAGAGTTTCTCATCTCGTCCTTGTTATTGACCCCTTTTGTAGACTCGTCTATTTGTTCCTTCACCATACTAGTTGGCCCATCCATTTGCTTCTGTGTAGCGAGCGCCCCCCTTCCGGGTGCAGCTGCAACTTGGGCTGCTCTTCTTCAGAGCTCTCGAAACTAGAATTAAGGCCAGGTCGATGTGACGTATGTTTAGCTCTAGCCGCTGAAGATATAGCCTTTGCCTGGGCTAAACGGGTTTTGGCTTTCAGCCCGGCCGCGGAATCAGCCTTTGCGATAGCATTTGCCTGTTTTAAATGTTTTCCCATTTTTTTTCCTTTTCTTTTTCTTTTTTCCTTCCTCTTTCCACCTTAGACCTTGGATCCTAGTCTTAATCAAGTTAATACGATGCCCCCAGTTAGTAAATGGTTAACTTGCAAGCAAGTCAGCCCCTTTAATCTTATACCGGAAGGGGGAAAGCTTCTAACACTTCTAATATGAAAAACCTTCACATTCAGCAAATGAGAAGGAAAGTTCTGACCCCAGGCAGACGATACGCAGTTTGTTCTAGTTACACTAAACAGCTGAGACATGTCCAGGCATCTCTGGGCAGGCTCACCTCCTCAAAACAGCGCCTTCCCAGCACGTCGCCAGCTCCTGCTCCACCAAGCCCAGCTCCGTTCAGATGCTCCGCCTCATCCAGCTGTCCAAATGTTTGAATGCCTACGAGGCCTTGCAAGCCTCAGTCCGACTCCTGCCAGGCAGCCTCCGTCGCCATCTCGGCACGAGCCCCAGACACCAAACACGCCGAGCACGCCAAAACCCGCCAGCCGACGAGACCTCCGTTCCGCGCTGCTGCTCAGGTATGCCGATCCGCAAACTCCATTGCCAGGGGAGGAGCTGCGGTCACCTGTGGCTACGCGGAGGCGTGGTTCTCCGCGGCCATCCCCACTCTCTGTAAACAATATATATTCGCTGTGACAATCGCCATATGATTCAACCCTCCCGAAGCGTGGCCAGTGGGGTTTTCCACATTTCTGGGGGGGGGGGCTCTTCGAGGGGGGTGGGTGGTAATGGGGGGGTGTACAGCAGTATAAACAGCAGTAACAAATGGGGCAAGGAAAATATGGGCTTGAGTTTAAAGGATCTTTGCCGCAATTTAAATTTAAATTTTAGAAATGGCTAGTAAATGTTGTATTATGTTGGTAAATGTTAATGGGATGTTAAACAAACAAAAATATGGAGGACTTATAAGGTGGCTGGCCTCTTTTATGCCGCAAGTTTTATTTCTTCAAGAGGCCCATCTCAAAACAAACTCTCCGAAGCATTTTCTCCCCAGAGTCTTTTCAAACGCCTTTTTTGCATCTGCCGGGCTGGCTAAGAGAGGAGTAGCTATTTACTTTTGTAGAAATAGGGCATGGGAGTTTGTTCAAGTCCGGAGAGACCCTCATGGGAGATGGCTATGGGTCGTGGTGAAATTAAATGGGACGATTTTAAATTTTGTGAATTACTATGGCCCAGTTTTAGACGATCCCTTAGCTTTAACGAAGGTTAGCGAGCAACTTAGGGGGGCGCCCGGGCAGATTATTTTTGGTAGGGATTTCAATTTCATTCAAGATTTGAGAAAAGACACCTCCAACAAAAATAAGAAGCAATTGAAACCAAAAACTAAAAAAGTCCTAGATGCTATAAAACAGGAGTATCAGCTGATAGATCCCTGGCGTGAAGCTAACCAGACAAAACATGAGTATACATGCTACTCCCGTCAATTTCAAACAGCTTCTAGCATCGACTTTGTTTTGACATCTCGGTCTTTGAATTATGTAGATGCAGAAATTGGGGCCAACTCATTCTCCGATCACTCTTATGTAAAACTAGGTCTGGAAATTGAAGAGGGAAAGAGAGGTCCAGGTGGCAGATGGATCGTCTCCTCCTGGATCTTCAATGGGTAACTAATTTAAGAGAGTGGATAATGGATTATTTTAAGATCAATGAAGGAACGGCGGAACCTTTTTCAGTCTGGGGGGGGTTCAAGGCGGCTATACGGGGCAAATGATTGCCTTTTCGGCCGCTCAGTCCAAAATACGGCGTACTAAAATTGTCGAACTCCAGCAGGCTGTCGACAGTGCCTTGAATCGGAGAAATGCCTCCACACAGGGAAATGGGGTAGCAGGGAGTCAGCTTGAAAGGGCTAAAAAGGAGCTTAGGGAATTTTTTTTAATTGAAGAGATAAATAGTTCCCGGACTTTCCAACAACGGGTATACGAGGAAAGCCAAATGGTTGGTAAACTGCTAGCCGGGTTAACCAAGACCAGACAGGAAGCGGCCTTAATTACCGAGGTCATAGATCCCAACACTAGAGCTGCGGTAACGGATAGGGACAGAATTGCCAAAGTTTTTATGGAGCATTATCAACAGCTCTATGCTACCAAGTATGCGGTTATACAGGACTCAATTCAGGAATATTTTGAGAGTGTAAATCTTCCGAGTCTATCTAATTCCCTTATAGAACAGATTCAACTTGAAATTTCAGGCGCGGAAACCTTGGCAGCCCTGAATTCTATTGCGGGAGCGAAAGCCTGTGGAAATGATGGGCTTCCTATAGTATTTTATAAGGCATTTGCTAAGGAATTGACCCCATTCCTGACGAAGCTATTTAATCATATTAAGATGGGTGGTGCCGTTCCCTCAAGCTTCAAAGAGGCAATAATTGTGAGCTTTCTGAAAAAGGGTATAAGTTCCAAGGACGTCAATTCCTATAGACCGATTAGCCTTTTAAATGCCGACTACAAAATTCATATGAAAATTTGGGCCCAACGTTTCACTCCCTTAGCACAGGAAGTGATTCATAGAGATCAGTCCGGGTTTGTCGCTGGAAGGTCGATGTCCTTGAATACTGGGTTTTTAATCCAGGCTCTTGACTTTTTTAACAATAATTCTATTCCAGCGCTCATTATGATGGTAGACGCCGAAAAGGCGTTCGACCTGGTTAATTGGGACGCACTCTTTTATGGTCTGGGCAAGTTTGGTGTCCCTTTCCAGGTCATAGAAATGCTTAGGAATATTTACCAGGGGGCCCAGGCTCAAGTGGTGATAAATGCCAAGCAGGCAGGGATAGTAAATATCAATCGCGGGACCAGGCAAGGGTGTCCGCTGTCCCCCCTATTGTTCACCTTCTTTATTGAACCCCTGGCTATAAAAATCCGTGACAGCCTGGAAATCAGAGTGCCGATACCAGGTATGGTGAAATTGAAGTTGTTTGCGGACGACATTATTTTATATTTAAGTCCTGAGAGCCTGAATCTAGATCGGGTATTAACAGAATTCAGTCAGTTTGAATTGATCGAGGGTTACAAAATAAATCAAAATAAAACAGAGATTTTAACTTTAAATACTGACTGTGATTTTCTTCCCGCAAATCTTAAACTTCAGGCTTTAAAATTGGAACCAATACGCTATTTGGGGATATTTGTTTCCAATCAATATGGGCAGCTATTTAAATTGAACTATCAAGCAATGCAGGGTAAAATTAAACTACTACTGGATAACTGGTCCCTTCTACCTTTAACTTTGATAGGCCGTGTAGCCCTCATTAAAATGTCTATACTCCCCTTACTTGTTTTTCTTTTTATAAATGTACCCTTAAAGGTTAATACTAGCTACTTTAAAGAGCTAGAATCTATGTTTAGAGAGTTTGTCTGGAGCTAGAAGGCTTCCAGGGTCAAACTTCCAGCACTACAACTAAGTATTAATCAGGGTGGGCTAGCATTGCCGAAAATCTGAACATATTATGAGGCGGCTATTTTAGATCTAACAGCTCGTTTACTGGAACCAAATGGATCATTAGACAATTTTTTTGGGGACAAAATGGTACAGGAGTCTGGTTCGCAAATCCTGATATTGTTAAAAACATCTAAACTCCCAAAGAGGACTAGATATAAAACTCTGCACTATTATGCCTCTAGACTACAGTCCTTTTTTAAAGAAGCGGGTTCTTCTGGATTCCACTTTTTAAAATTAGGGGAATGCAAATGTTTTGGTCTTCAAATCCAATCCAGTCACCTTAGGAATTGGAAGGATTGTGGTTTAGAAGAGCTGGGGTGCTTCTTTTTGCAGAATAAAGTAATCACCTGGCAAGAGGTTCAGAATAGACGTGATGAACGGAATAAGTCTGGCTTTTTTGAATATCTGCAGATTATACATTTTTTATACAGATATAATCTTTTGTCTAGTGGCGCCCCGACCAAGTTGGTGACCACTCTATTTCGAGCCAAACTAAGAGGGGTGGGTAATTGGTACTCTCAGTTGTGCAATCAAAATGAATCTCCTCTGGTGGAGAAATATTTGGAAAGAGTAACCCAGGAAACTAATTGCACTCTGTCAAGTCAGGAGT
The DNA here is from genome assembly GCA_963921515.1 of Calotriton arnoldi. Classification (NCBI taxonomy): domain Eukaryota; kingdom Metazoa; phylum Chordata; class Amphibia; order Caudata; family Salamandridae; genus Calotriton; species Calotriton arnoldi. The sequence goes on from CAWUFW010016431.1 coordinate 20,376, forward strand.
GGCAGTTAATATCTCAGTTAGGGAGTAAGGCATTAAGAGCTGCCAATTTTAAAAGAATGACCTTCTTGTCAAGATGGATGGCATATTACACTCCTAAAATACTCAACAAAAAATATCCTGAAGTGGAGAATAGATGCTTTCGCTGCTTGGCAGAAGGGGAAGGGGCTTGGCTACATATATTCTTCACGTGTCCAAAACTTGAGCCATTCTGGGTTAAGATTTTTTCGGCCATAAGCCAGGCAATCCAAAAGAGGCTAGATCCAGAGGCTGAGGTAGCCCTTTTTGGCATTACTAGAGTTAGGAAAGATTTGACAAAAGCAGAGGTGACCTTTATAGCGATTTGCTCCCTTGTTGCTCGCTCGTTAATTCTCCAGAACTGGAGGTTGGCGGAAGAACCTTCATATTCGAAGTGGTTAAATAAAATGAAAAGAACTATGAGGTTTGAAGAAGTTTACGCTAGGTGAGTAGGCGCTACAAGAAAGTTCACTGCGGTTTGGAAATATTTAGTGAACCTTGAAACCATGGTGGAAATAGAAGTACTATAGATAGTTTAAGCTGTGGAGATATCCTGTTTGGGGAAAAGATAGTCCGTTTTTGGTCGTTTCAAGTATTATAGCACATTAGAACTGTTTGCACTTTAGTATGCTAGATTTGCATATCAATAAAAAATAGGGACTTTGACCAAAGCACTTTTGAAAAATCGAGAAAGTTGCCAGACTATTGGTGCAATAATTTTTATTTTTTTTGCTGTACTGGACTTAATCTGTGCTGGTTGTATGTCGGGTAAAGGACAACTCATTTTGGGTCTTCCGGGTACAATAGCACTTTAGTACTTCAGCACTTTAGCACCTTAATATGTATAGCACTTTAGTACTTTTGCACTTTAGCACTTTAATATGCTTGGCACTTTAATATGCAAGATTTGCACATCTGTTAAAAGTAGGGACTTTGATCAAAGCACTTTAGAAAACTGAGGATGCTGCCAGACTATATGTTGCACTATTTTCTGCAGTTTTTTCCTTTCTTTTTGTATTTATTCCATGTTGGCTTTAGGCATAACGTGCTGGTTTTGATCAGAGAATGCTATTTTAACTCCCTGTTATCAATTTTTCTTGCTATGTTTCATTTGTTCTGCTCAATAAAAAATAAAAAAAATAAAAAAGAGTGCCTCGAACCCAACCGTCCAGCTATACAAATATTTTTAAACATTAATATTGCAAAACCTACTGAACAGATTTGCACCAAATCACAAAAAGCACAATCTGCGTACCAAGATCTAGCTTCCTGCCAAATTTGATGTAATTCCGTTCAACAGATTTTGCGGTAACACTGCCTAAAGAAGTCTAGGGAAAATGCATGGGGATTTCGCATTTTGGGACCTTCCTTTTTTCTCAGCCCTCACTTGAGGATCACCCCAAAACTTTCCATGCACAAATTAGGCAAAAGGACCACTTTTTTGGAAAGGTTAGTGATGATTCGGCAAACTGTGTCAAAGTTATAAGCAAAACAAAAAAGGCATTTCCTACAGAAACGCTGACCTAACCATAACTACCCAGTAATGGGTAATATATATACATAGGAGCAGGGTGAAGCTGCCCTGACACCAGTGGGCATGTGGGGAGTCTCAAAGGATCCCCCTTGATTGGCAGGCCAAAACATTGACAATATGTTGTGGCAGCGATTACAGGACTCCGGGACAGGGTCCCCATTGAAGTGCATTGTAGCAAAAGCCTCTTTTTGAGGTTCACTGAAAGGAGTACATATAAAGGGTTATAATCGATTTTAGTCACAATATATATAATTTGTTGGTGGTACCATACTAATTTTAGGAATAGTGATGTTCTCTAAGATGAATTAACCCTCTGTGAAATGCTTATCCTGAAGTTATGGAAGGTGCTTTAGAAGCTAAAATGAGAACATATTTTCCCTAAATTCACACTGTCTTCCTCAGCCATGTGAGAATAAAGTCTGAAATGCTGAGTAAAACATGTATATCCAACAGCAGCAGATAGTTCAAGGGACAAATATCTAGAGGGGAATCTTTGCATAATGATACCAGCCTCTCACCAACTTGATCACACATGAGGCTCTCAATGCCGTCAACTATTTATTTCCAATTCGTGCTTAGATGGGAAGATAGTAAAATTAGACAAGGTTTTGAGAAGATGCTTAATATCAGTGATATTTTTAAATAAACATTTAGTTGCATAGCTCCATTGAGTGTGTCTTATTGTGTTTGACTGACTAATGCTGCTAACACTCTTAAACTTCGTCAGGGAAGGAGACCTTGATCATCCAGAGTGGTATACTGTAAACAACGGGAGGCTCATAGGGGCTTGAAAAAGACAAGCATGTGTGTTGCAGGAGTTATGATGCAAATTCCTAAATATCTCGTAGACAAGCTCTAAAAAACATAGAAATTTGCCTTCAAAGCTCCCTGATACCCATTTTTATAAAAAAAACTGCATAGACAAGGTGTGTGACGTAATTAATGAAGTATTCTCAATTGCCAATGAATTGTCAAGACTTTATTGCATCAAATCCAATGAGACCAGTGCTTAATTTGAGCCCATGGTTTCCGGGCTCGGCACCGACACTTAATTGTCAGCACCAGCTCTGGTGAAAGACAACCACATGGTGGTGCTGTCTGTTTAATTTTGAGATGCGCACAACAAATGTGTTTATTAAGTCAAATTGAATTGAAAATAATAATACCAGCCTCTCACGCCATTATTATAGCTTTGTGTGGCCTGAAATAGTCTGAATTATCACAGTTGTGGAAGTGCGATGGTTAGGTGTTATGTTGGTACTGTCATTGGCAGAGCTGGCAGGGGCAATGCGTGGTGTAGGCTGCAGTGACCTTCTGAGAAAAGCCCTGGCACTTAATTTTTTGCAAATTAAGCACTGAGGGCGAGGTTGCGTCTATGCGCTTTTCAAAGCTATTTGTTTATTTGATTGCGGAGAATAAGCACGATGTCTTTCAAAAAAAGAAACAAATACTTTTGAAAAACGCACATGCGCTACCTCTCTGATAGAAAACAAACTTTGTTATAGTCCGCATCGGCCTCTAATATTTTATTTCACAAACCTCAGATGGCACCTCGGGGCTGGCAGGGAGCGCGGCAAGGGAGCTTGCAAGGTAGCGTTTCTGCACTTTTCAAAGTTATTTCTTTATTTCCTTGTTTTAAAGAGGCCGCGCTGGTGGGATTCCCGAGGCCTGGAGAGTGTGACCGGATCATGCTCTCAGTCTCCGTTTATTTTTTATTTATGATGACTCCCAGGCTGACATGAAGGTTGCTGTTAGATATAATAGTCTAATCGTACTTCCTTGGTGCGTTTTTTGCACCCAGTAAAACTAAGAACCTTTTAAAGCTGAGACTTTTTTTGACTCCCAACAGTCAGATAAGTGTAATGGTGCAGGGCCCTCGGCCCTCATGCACTCATAATGATGATACGGACTCAGTTGGTAAAACTGGCCTAGGGCACGTGTGCCCGGCCGCTTTTATTATCAGGGTCACATGTCCAGTGACGCCTGTGCTGGATGGGGGTGGGGTGAGGTGTAAGCCAGCCCTCGGGGAGTGACTGGTGACAAAACAACTAGACCAGTGATCAGCAGATCACTACATCAAGCACTCCTGCCCTGAGATTAAAGGGGCTTTAAAATGCGGACATTCATCAGCCCTCTGCTTCACAGGAGACTCTGCGGGCTCTCTTGGGCCAATTAACACCTCGAGGAGAGACGTGGTGTTGTCAAGCCCAATGGTCCTTCTTAATTAAAGCCCAATGGTCCTTCTTAATTAAAGGCCACATAGCTTCTCTAATCTCAAGGAAAAGAGAACCCTAGCAATTTAGTAAGAAGAAGCCAATAGCCCGATCTCTGTTGTCGATACACAGCCACACAGTAAAATGCTTTTTTGTGCCTCTTATTGTATTCTCTTAAAGCAAACGAAAAATGAACATCCTATTTTTTATTGTAAAGTTTTTGCTACAGCGCTCTAGAGCTTGGACGAGTGTTAGTGCGCTTTAAAATAAAGAGTTATAACAAGATAAGAACTTGTTCCAGCTTTGATTGGCTGGCTCCAGAATCAGATACTCGTCCATGCCACACCCCCTTTCAATGACATTTTGCTTCAGCCTGGGAGCCACGCGCTTGCGTCGTTTGTTTACATACAACAGAACACTTGACGCTGCAGAAGGGCTCATTTCAAGCTTCCAGCTTCTTGTCGAACTCATAACAAATATTGTGCAACACACCCAGGGAGAAGCTGCCTTTCACGTACCGTAATGTGCCGGAGACTCGTGATGAGCTAGCTAAAATGAGCTGGGTGTTCGCCGTGTCACGGGTTAATGCCATGGAACATGTCTACCTGATAGTAAACTCATTTGCAAGTTTTTTTGGTGCCCACGCCAAGTCATATTTTTTGAGGATGTGAGAAATGGCAGGAAATTCCCAGAATTCTTCTCCATGGGAAATTAGTCCTACAGCGGATGTGAAGGTGGGTGAAAATGAAAAGCATGTGCAACAAGTTCTGCACTTTGAGTAGTTTCATCACCATAGCCGGAAAGTGAAAACAACACACCCCATATTTTGTATGCGACAGACTGAATTACTGATCTTCTGAAAAGCAATCACCTACATATTTATGTTATGCTTTTAAAAGCAAAATTGCTTTCATTTAAGTATATCTTGCCATCACCATATCATTTACACTGGAATGTAATGATGTCATCAAGAACGCAAACACTACTTTGCAATCTGTTGGTGACACATCTACTGGAGTGAACCTTTCGCAGCATGGTTGCATGATCCTATTTAAATAAACAGAGGGCTCTAGTTTCATAGAGAACCTTACAAAAGTACATCAGGATATTAGACAGGCCAGCAGGTAAAAGAGACAGTCTCAAGGGCATGCTATCTATCATATTGCGCTTTATGCCGCCCTAAAACCGCCTCAAAGCGCTGAAGGAGAACAAAGCATATAAAAAGAATGTGGTCGGAATATCGACTTGCAACAATGTGGAGTCCAAAATAGCGACTGCCACTATATTGTCACTGTAAGGAGATGTGCTGTTAGGACTAGTAAATCTATACATACTTTGGTGACATATTGGTAATAGATATTTTGGATGCAATATTGTTGCAGGTCGTTAATTTTCGTGTCGGTTTTGTCGCATTCCACTGAAACACCGTATACACACCTCCACATGCAGGACTAGTGCACTTTGGGTAGTCAGCACTGAGCCTCTAATTAGGAATAAAAGAGAGGGAAGGGCAAGGAATGCACAGGCAAGCTAAAGAGGAACTAGAAGAAGGAATTAAGTTTCAAATACAATTTCCAATTAATCAGTGCTTAATTTGAGCCAGTGGTTTCCGGTGCTCAGCACCAGCACTTAATTGGCAGCACCAGCACTTATGACAGTCTGCCACATGGTGGGCTGTTTGTCTGATTTAGAGTGAGCACAACAACAGTTGTTTACTAATTCAATATACATTAAAAATGACTATTACCTGCTGCTCATGTTAATCTTATAGCTTTGGGGGCATGGAATGGTCTGTTTTGTCACAATTGTATGAGTGTGATGGTTAGTAGCTGGTTTGCTACTGTCATTGCAGCGCTGGCAGGGGCAATGGGTGGTGCAAGCTGCAGTGGCCTCCTGATGAGGGTCCTGGCACTTAATTTTTTTACAAATTAAGCACTGCTTGCCCAGCTTATAGCTCAGTAATCTGAATGCTGGGTATTAAAAGTTTGCGGAAATGTGGAGTGCAGAAGGCAGGTCTGACACAAAAACATTACAGCAAGCCGATGGGGACTATTTACCATAACCTCTGAGAGGGGAGGCAGAATTGGAACCAGTGCTTGCCCTCTCCTGCTCCCGAGCTCCCTTTCCGACGTAAATACAAAACAGCATGGATGGTGGGGAGGGGTGTGGGGGGGCAGCAAGACAGAGAAGTGCTGGGCAGGAGCAGAAAGGAAGCGTCATATGAGCCGAGGTAAAAGAAAAAGTAGTGCATCGAAACTCACTAAATGGCCAGAAGTGAACCGATCCATGTAACCGGGTCAGTCTCCAGGGCGGGAACAAAACAGTCAAAAGGTGGGACAAATGTAAAGTATTTACCAAAGAAACTAAAGAAATTTTGAAAGGCAGACCAAGGAATGAATGAAAGTGATGGGTGTTGTTAAAGCCCACAGAGTAGATGTTGAGAGACAGCCCATGCGCGCTGCCTAGGCTCGACCTAAAAACCTAGAAGAGGCGGAGGATTCTTCCTATGGACCTTCTAATAAATCTAAGTGAAAGCAGTTTATTAGCATTGGTCAAAATGTGGTAGAATACGAAGACCACTACAGAAGAGATGTCCACCCACCGATGTTTTGGAGGGCACTATCGAACATTATTGTACAATAGTCTGGTAACTTTATGAAAAATTGGTTGGATGCAAGACTACTTTACACTGGGGTCTTAGTGCACTTTGCAATTTTCCATAATACCCAGTTACCATGCTTAGCAAGTTACCACAAAGCATTATTTAGTACACTCTACTAAGCAAACTTTCACAATGACTTTGTTATGCACACTTTGCTAATTACTTAATGGCCCTGTAGAAATCTCTTCAAGTTCACGGTAGACCATGGCATGCAGAGGTAGGGTTCAGCTGCCTCTTTATTGGGCACATCATCCACAGTCCTTCCAGATAAATTAACTGATATGAAAAGTCAGCATAGGACATGGACATACATAACAATGTTCAGTGAAGGAACTCTTGACAGTAGTGAACTGCCTGCAGCAGCAAGTTGGATGCCACAAAAAACCACTTGCTGGAGCCACCATTTCTGAGTTCCAAATTAAGATGTAAACTGCATTAATCCATGTGAGTCATGGGAAGAGCTGTCCAGGACAATGTAGCTTTGTAAGCTGAATGACATTCCTTTTGAATAATAGCAGTGCCAGATTTGAGCCGCTGGTTTCCGGTGCTCAGCACCGGCACTTAATTGTCAACAATGGAGCTTGTGACAGTCTGCCACAAGGTGGTGCTGTCTGGCTAATTTAGAGATGACCACAACAACAGTAAATTATTAATTCAATATACATTAAAAATGACTATTACTTGCCGCCCAAGCCTTTCTCATAGCTTTGGTGCCTGAAATAGTCTGCATTGTCACACTTGTAGGAGTGTGATGATTAGTAGTTGTGTTGTAACTATAATTGGCAGCATAGCAGGAGCAGTGTGTGGTGCAACCTGTAGTAACCTCCTGAGGAGAGCCCTGGCACTTATTTTATTTTACAAATTAGGCACTGAAGAATAGAGAAAAATATCCTGATTAACAATTCCATAACTGATCTAGATGCAACAGACAGGGAGAACTGCACTTCCCCTGTGCCTTATAATGAGCTAGATATTAATATGAAATTATTCCCCAGTGTCCACCTGAAACCCTGACAGGCAATTATTATACCAGTCCCACAATAGCAGGCGCTGTATTAGCAGGCCTCAGCACAGAGCAGAGGTCAGAATTACAGGCGGGGGCAAAATGTAAAATATACAGGAGAATCAATCAATATACCTGGGGTTTCCCATGGTTTCAGCAGTCAGTTTCTCTTATGTCCCAATTAGCACACCCTGTAATTTTCATAATATTCCAGCTAGTACACTTTGTATTTTTTTCAATGCCCATTTTGCAATTTTAAAAAACCCTTTAGCTATCACTTTACATTTTGATTTAGTTCTGCTGTCAGTTCACTTTGTAATCTTTCGCAATACTGTTAGTATGTATACTCTGCAATCCTTTACACACACTTATCACTTTTCCTTTGAGTAGCCGCAGCTTTCCACATCTGTCCTAAGATGACCTGGAGCAGGCCCATAACCCGAAGTATCAGTATTGGGGGTCTGACTCTAAATAGAGATAACAACATGTAAATGTGGCACTGAAGATGGGGAAAATAACACAATATGTTGTGTTTTAAAGCACAGAAAACATATTGCTTTTTTATTGATGTTATTCTACTCCAAGGAATTATTGCAAAATGTAAATCAAATGGTACATTTTAACGCACACACAAGCAATAACTCAGTGCACAATGTGAGGGAATGATAGACTTTAAAGACAAATTTACAGGGAGTTCAGGCTGTGTTCATCCAAATGTTTTAGAAACAGTGGCACTATGTTGCTTTAAGCACATTATGCAACATCAGTAAAAACAGGATCAGCAAAAATAGAATTTATGTGCAATTTTCCTTGGGCTGTGTTGCTTTCCCAAGAATCTTTTTTTTTTTTTTAAATGAGCGACAAATGGCCCAGCTTAAATCCCTTGGGGTCTCAAACATTATTCAAACGTAAATTGAATGGAAATATAATTTCCCAGTGAAGAAGTAGAGATTGTGGGATGTCCTTAAATTAATTATAACTAAAGGATTGCCACCAGATGTGAAACTTCACTCCATCCAAAGCATCAGTCAAATTAATAATGGCCATTAAAGACAATTCTAAACAAACAGACATAAATGCCTACAACTATTAGAGGCAAGCAACTTTGCAGATATTGTACGAAAGGAAATACTTCTCAAGTAGTCAGCAGTAAGACAGGTAGACATATTAGCCACAATTGGGCCCATGGAAGTTGTCAGAACCCCTTTCAGAGGGCCACAGGGCAAGAAGAAGTTACCAGGTCAAGCTGTCCAAGAGACATCAAGTAGCTTGCTTTTCCCTTACCGTAACATCAACCATGGTCGCCTTGTCATTGAGCTCAGTCTCAAACCTGGAAAGCAGATACTCCATGCCATCTCCACTGGCTACCAAACCTGTACCCTTGGTCCCAGGGAGTATCTCCTTGGGCTTAAGGCACTTCCTCTTACCCATAGTGCAGAAGGCTCCAGTATCTCTCAGGGCAGGCACTTTCCTCCTATTGAAACTAACTTCCTGCACACACCCCATTGTGTTAGGATGAATGTGCTTCAGAGCTTCTGGGTCCCTCTCCCATATGTCCATAGCTACTAGGTTGAACCCAACCGGGACCTGTCGAGTATTCACCCACATGTAACATGCTTGCTATCATGGGTGCTGCTGGGTCAGAGCATTTCGCCTGACAATCTATCTAGAAGTGTCCCACATTGTGGCACTGAAGCTGGTCCCCACCTTGGATTTGGAAGAATTTCCCTGTGTTTCTTCTCATGATGCTGCCTTAGGCACCTCATTTAAGGCCTGCACGTTACAAGCAATGTAAAAGCTCATAAACCTTTTCAAAATGTCCTGACCTTCCACATACACATGTACAAGATCTCTTAGAACCTTGGCCACAACCTGGCCAGAACTGTACGTAGAGTCACTTAACCTAGATGGAGTTGTCATTGCTGCAATCCAAAGTTTCTCTCTCTCACGGGCTATCTTTTCCCTCTCCAGCTCTCTTTCCTTTTCATTCTGCTTCTCCTTCCTCTCTCTTTTTTTTCTTCCCTTTCTCTCGGTTTCTCCTCCCTCTCTTGCAATTTCTCCTCCAGGGCCCAGGCTTCCTACCTCTCCTGCCGCTTCTCCTCTTGTTCCCGGTGAGTGAGTCTTAGCTTCTCCCTCTCAAACTCTCTGGCCGTCTTTTCTTCCTCAGCCTTAGCACTCTGAAGCACCAACTGCAAGCTTAGGGTTTCTTCTAGCCTCAACCCACCCAAGGTATTTACTCCTGGAATTGGTGACATTGGTACTCTAGAAATTCGAGGTGGTGTACACACCTGGGGTTTTCTAGAAACTAAGGGCCACATGTACAAAATTTAGGAATTGTGATTTCCTAATTGAGATTCTCACCAAATCGCAATTAGGAAATCACAGTTCCTAATGGAAGAAAACACACAAGTTTTCAATAGTGATTTCTAAAAAGTCGCAAATCGACCAACCTCATGAATGTTAATGATGTTAGTCCCAATTTGCAACCCATTAGGAATAATAGCCTTCACAGGGATGGTGGCCTGCTGGGGTCAGCAGACCGCCACGTCTGTGATTGTTTTTTAATAAAGCAAACTTTTTTTTTTTTTAAATGCAACCTGTGTTCCTTAAAGGAAACCAGGATGTGTTTAAAAAGGTGAAATGAAACTTTGAAGTTTAATTTTTTAAGAGTAGGCAGCAGTCCGTGGGACCACTGCCTGCTCTTAAAAAATATTTTGTTTACATTTTCAAAGGGGAAGGGGCCCCTGGGAGATCCCTTCCCATTTGCAAATGGTTACCCCTACCTTTTAGTAGTCTGTAATAAGTTAATATTTTGCAACTGTAATTCAGTCATAACACATTCATACATAGAACTGCAATTCGGTTTTTGGAAGGGACGCCTTAACACTCCCCTTCGAAATACCGAATCACTAAACCAATCATAATTTACCATTTGTACATATGTAAAAGCATTTCTGCGGTCGAAAACGGCTCAATCAGGCCGTTTCCCGCCACAAAAATGGTTTGTACATATGGCCATAAAGGTGGTGAGTGTTGTGGTGAAACTCTGGAAAATGCATTAGGGGACACACTCTGCATGTGTCTGGGATAGATCTGTCCTGAGGGGATCCTAGAGCCTGAATCCACAGTGCTCGCTTCGTGGTTGCTACCATGGTTGCCTCCTCAGAGTCAACTACACCCTCATCCCTTTCGTCCAGTGTCTCAAACTGGTCGCTAATAAAATTAGCAAGGACCTCTCTGTCCTGCTTCTGGGAATCCTCCACCCTCTGTCCCCACATAAATCTGTCATCTCATCTATGGACATGTTGCTGCAGTCTATTCCCAACCTTGAATTTTCCATTGTCTATGCGTGTTGACTTAGTGTGTAATTTAAAAAAAGCGTTAGGCATCCCACCTCTGCCACCAATTGTCAGAACCCCTTTCAAAGGACCACTGCCAAGCAGGAGTTACAGGTCCCAGCCTTGGGTGCTGAGGCCTTTTACTCCTGAAGTCCCTGGGCCTGGCCTTCTATGGATCCTAAGCAGCTGGGCCAAGTACTCCTTCAGCGCTTGACTCTCAGAAATAGCGTGGGTCGAGCAGTCCAAGGCTTCACGGGGAGGGTGATTGATATAGGGGGTGAACACAGACTCACAACTCAAAATATGCGCAGTAGAAGCAAAAAATTATTGCCGTGCCAAATATTTACTTTAAGGAAAAAATAAATGTTTATTTTTACTGCTACCAACACAAAGGGAAGTGCAACATTCACAAACAGCTTCCACAGTCCCCTGAGATCAGGGCTCTGGTGTTTCTTTAGGTGGTTTCCTGAGTCACACTCCCTCATCGCTCTAGCGATAGTAGTTATTCCCCATTCATTATAGGCAACATTCAGGTGAAGCCTCACTAGTAATCTGAGTCTCAGGAGTACCACTCTGACTCTGCATTTAGAGTCAAAAGTATTCCAGCTTTGAAGCTCTATCTGACAAGCAAGTTCTCCCAGGGCCCACTAGCCAGAAATCAGTCTTACACACAAGGGATCGGAGCAAACGGCTGGAGTCTTTGAGCGTGCCCCCTCCATGGGCACAGGAACTGCAGCGGCTGTCTCTACTAAGTTCTCTGCATGTGGCCCAAGTGGGCTGCGCTTGGCTGTCCTCATGTTCCTCACATGTAGTTGTGCGGCCACAGCGACTGGAGGTTCTTTGTGGCTCCTCTAAGCTTGGTAAGTTCTTTGGTCCTTCCAACAGTGATTGTGAGGTGAGGGGGAGTGGTGCAAAGGTCCTGACACTGGTCCTCAGTCAAGGTGTAGGTCCGAAGGATCCTCACAGTGGCCTCTCTCCTCCAGTGATGTTACCGACCAGGTAACAATTCTTGTTTGGTCACAGTGGCCCCTCTGGCATACGGAATAACCATCTCCCCACTGCACACGGGCTCTGACTCGATCGGCACAGCTGATTTCCTCACATCAGCCCCTCCTGGCATACGGGATCACTGGTTCCTCACTGCAGACGGGTGATGATCCGTCGGCACAGCAATAATCACAGCTCACTTTACGGCGGCCCTCCTCTGGCATACAAGGGTCACCGACTTTCCCTGCACATTGGCAATGACCCTATCAGTGCAGCAGCCATCTCCTCACACTTCCTTAAGGGAATCAATTAAAGACTATTCACCACTGGACCTTGCTCCCTCCAACGCTCTCCTCTTCCTAACAGGGCACACTGGTCTTGGTAAGCAGGCAGGCTCTGGTAATCCAGGCTCCAGGGCAGGTGGTCTTGGATTCCTTGGGTAATGTCCCCTCACTTAGCTGTGAGACTAAGAGGCCTTTACCCCAGTTCTGGTCACAGGCAGAAGTCTTGCAGAGCTTCTACTCCTTGCACAGTCCGTCTGGCTGCTTGACAGTTGACAATTTTTGGGGTCTCAAACTCCCTTTCTTATAGTCCATTTCCAGTCACAAAATGTGATTTAGAATCTGAGTCTTTGAAGTGTATGTTGGGGGTCTGCTTCCTTTTGAAGTGCCCTCTTCTTTGACCTCTCTTCCTCCAGAAAGCAGTTTGTCACCGCAGGTGCGACTCCAAAGCTGATAGCCCTACATCACAGGCCATCGGACTGACTTGGAGTTCACACCTGGATATCAGCCACAGTGAAAAGTGTATCAAACGTTTAGCCTGGGGCATCAGCCCTATCCTTTATGGTTCTCTTATCAGTCCCACTCCTTCCCGAGATGTTCCCAGGCCCCTTTCTTGTGACTTCTCTCTGAATCAAAGAACACCCTTTGAAGTGAACTGGGGGAGCCTACCTCTCCCTCTCTCTAGTGTGTCCCATTTATGGAAATGCACCAATCCACAAATCAGGCTGAAAGGATTCCGCTACCTCCTCATGATTCACCATGCAGCCAGCCGTTAGTCTCCCAAAATGGAGCCCTGAGTCAGCCATGTACTGTACCATTCACAGGAACACATACACACAGCACATGTATATAGCATACACACACTGCACTACATTCTTTATGTATTGTACCACTCACAGGCAAACATACACCCAGCACATGCATATTCCACACAAGTACTGCACAGCACTACATCCTTCATGAATTGTACATCTCACAGGCACACATACACCCAGCACATGTATATAACATACACGCACTGCACAGTTCTGCATTAACCCTGTAGTGTACCATTCACAGGCAGATATACATCCATTACAGGTACATCACACATGCACTGCGCAGCACTACACACTAAACCGATGTAGGCCAAAGGTGAGTTAAGCACACAGCAGCAGAACTTTAAATGAGTGAGCCTGTAGGCTCCACTCCAGTAACACAGGTAAGAAGGACCTGTTCCCTCCTACTCATCAGTACACAGTATGCAGCCACCACTGCACTTGTGCTGCTTAACTCCTGGTAGATCAATCAAAATCAAATCAAATGAGACTTAATAAAGCACACAGCTGCTTCAACAGAAGCGTCCCAGTGCTCTAGCAGACAGTATAAACCAGGACAAAGTAACGGGGGACTAAATGGAGTCCAATAACCAAGTTTTGAGTTGCCTTTTAAAGGATGACAGAGATTCAACCTGCCGTAGATTAAAAGTAAGACTGTTCCATAGTTTTGTTGTCCACACAGTAGAGGAATTGCCGCCACGACTAGACTTAAAAAATGTTGGGATCCACACAGGCCACTGTTGTTGGATCTAAGTGCCCTCCTTTAAGAGTATGGAGACAGTCCATTCAACAGATAGTGTGGGGCCTCACTGTGAAAAACTCTGAAAGCCAACGTCAGAGCTTTGAAATTCATTTGTGGAATAACAGCACCTACCCTTATGGGGTGGTCATAATCAAGGCCGCAGACGTTCACTTCTCAGAAGGGAAGTGGCATAACAGGGACAATCAGGGGTTTGTTAGCAAGCTGCAATATGTTGAAGAGGAGAATACCAACACTTCTCAGCAAGGCTGTTATACTTTTAAAGGGACATTACTGGCATGCTTATGATGGCTACTATATATTTTAATGGGAGTTTATAGACACTTCATTTGGGATGGAAAAGTCTTCTGCATAGTAACGGACGTGCATACCTGCCATGAGTATCCCGGTGGATACGTTGTTCCACCGGAGGTCAATGCAGATTTCTCAAATGTGGAGACATATGATGGCGCCTCAGAACCCTCCTGATTAGTCTTGCCGCTGAATTCTGAATTAACTGAAGTCTGCATATCAAATATGCAGGGAGACCAAGGTAGAGACTGTTTGAGTAGTCCAGATGGGCCGTAACCAATGAATAGACTACTGTTTTCCTGGGGGGGGGCGGAGCTTGCGGACGGCAAGATGGCCGCTTAAAAGCCCGGCTCCGAGAAGCCGCCACACGATCCGAACAATATCCTCCTTCTAACGCCCTTGACAACCCTACTCCGTTGCTGCACTAAGCACTGAAGAGGCTGGCACCAGGTAAAACTGTTCGGGACCTTTCTACCCATATGCATCCCGCTGATACTGCGAGGCGCTCGGCGGAGGCCTACACAACACGCTGACGCCCCGGCCTAAAGGGAGTACTGCCGGGCACGTCACGGCCCAGGGAAGGGCACAAACAACACCGAGCCCCATCGGTCGTCCGGAAGGCTACGAGCGGCCAAGAACGGGCTCTAGACGCTACGATCGGACCCTGCGGACTGCCGCGTACTGCCGCTTGAGCCTCGGCGCTGCTTTTCCAATGTATCGTGCTCCAAATACTGCCCATCTGCATCCCGCTGATACTGTAAGACGCCAAGCGGAGGCCTGCGCGGCATGCTGAAGCCCCGGCCTAAAGTGAGTGCCGCCGGCTGCGTCACGGCGCAGAGCAGGCGCCCGCAACACTGAACCCCATCGGTCATCCGGAAGGCTACGAGCGGCCAAGAACGGGCTCCAGACGCCGTGATCGGACCCTGCGGACTGCCGTTGACTGCCGTTTGAGCCTCGCGCTATTTCAGCCATCAGCGTCACGCACTCCAGATCTGAGATCGGGCCGCTGTCGGAGTCCCGCTACGGTCCCTGCTGGGGAGACGAGGTGAGCGCATAGCCGATGAAGAGAAAGGAGCTGCGCTGGTGATTTCAGCGCGTCTGAAGGTTGCGTGAGTGGGGGCCCTTATAACCAGAGAGGGGTGCTCCAGCCCGGTGAGGAGACCAAAGCAGCTACATTACTGCAAGTCAGCTGTCTTACACAGAGCTGGGGGGTGACAAGCAAGCCTTCCCACACTGCTCCTCACACTACGTGTTCCCCCCAGCAAGACATAGCACAATCTACATTGACTGGCTGGGATTATTATACTAAGCTACACCAGGCTAATACAGTGAAGATCCGAGGGCAACTGAATAATTGGAAAGAACTACTGGCTAAAGCATAAAGGAGCTGTTGAGCGCCACTTCTACCCTATTATTGTTTCCTCTCTACTGGCTCGGCCGAGATAACATTGACGAGCTCGTGATTGCCTGTGCAGCGCCACACACAATGGGCAGAGTTGACAGAAATCAACCCAAACTCACATTTGACCATAGAAAGTCCAAAAGCCGTGACTCTGCTGTGGAGGAAGAGGATACCGCTGTGGACCAACCGAACGACATGGTGGAGGGCGATATCCGTTCCATGTTGGTCACAATGGAAAAAAATCTTCAAGGCAGTCTGGCAGGCCTGGGCAATAAGATAGATGCACTCTCTTACCGCATGGACAGAATGTCTGAAAGAATAGACAAGCATGCGGAGAGACTAGACATGGCAGAGCGCAGGATCACCGAGGTGGAAGAGGCACAAACATCACTGGACACAAGTCACCTCAAAACGGAAAAAGCCCTGCAAACCCTTCATGACAAGGCCGAAGATTTGGAGGCGCGCTCGCGCCGAAATAATCTGCGCATCACGGGGGTCCCCGAATCGACTCCAACGGGCAATATGGAGAAGTTTATTGAGGCGCTGCTGACCACTCTACTGGGCAAAGAAGTATTTTCTAACATTTTTGTGGTGGAAAGGGCGCATAGATCGTTGGGCCCATGCCCACCTCGGCCCATAATAGCACGATTGCTAAATTACAGGGACCGTGACTCTGCATTGGCTGCTGCAAGGTCCAAGAAATCTCTGCAATATGAGGGGTCCAACATCTCCTTATATCCAGACTTCACGGCACGTGTGCAAGAAGCGCGCAGGCAATTTGCTCCGTACAAGCGCCAGATGAGAGACCTAAATATAGACTACGCCATGTTATATCCCGCTAAACTTCGAGTTAACAGAAATGGCTCTTCACGGATTTTTACTGATTCCAAATCCCTGCAAAAAGCACTGAAAGAGTGGGCCAAGGAGACTCGGAGAAGCCCGACACGAGAAGTATTAGAGGGAGCAGTCGGCGGTAGCCTGGAAGAATAGGACTGAGTTGGACATTGCGGTATTTTCAATAGATGTTTGCCGGGGTGTTGTGGGCTGTTTGGACCTGGGGGGGGGGGTCTCACCAATGAGGGATTAAGCTATCGGGAGACAGGTTATTAGTTTCAGTAGTCTCGAACTATGGTTGCCTGATGGGCGCACTATGTGCAGCGTGGGGAGAACCCTTGGAAATCTCATTGCATTTACAAAGTATTACAATGTGGGGGAAGTCTTGGCTACGAAGGCTAGTTCATTATGGCGGTGGATTGCACTGTGCGCTAGGATTGGCCACTGCATATGTTTTTCTACTGTGCGCAACATCTGCCCTCGTGTGAATCACACTGTTCTTGTTCAAGTTGGGACGGGGGGGATGGGATATTGAAATCAGTTTAAGCGAAACTGTACATGTTCTTTTGTCTCTTGTTGGGGTCGGGTGGGGAACACATTGTCGTTCAGGCGCAGTTGGGAATAGCCTGACGTGGGTGGCGGGAGGGACTGTATTGAGACTCTCACGGACTGTTTTTATTAACGTGGCTTTTTGCGATGTGTTGTACCATAAACGTATCAGACTGACGGTACTAACAGTATGGCAGCTATGCGTAGCACAAACACATGACAGATATGACTAGATCCCGCAGGGGCAGATTGCCCGGACACTGTTACCGCGCTCACATGGAACGTACGAGGACTAAATGACCATAGGAAGGTTCGCAAGATTTTAAGTTACCTACACAGGCATGACATAGATATCGCACTATTGCAGGAAACACACCTCCCACAAGACAGCCCTATGCTACGTATTAGAGGGTTGCAGGGCAACACACATGCGGCTGGATTTACCACACATGCTAGGGGGGTCCTCACGTGGGTGAACCCTAAAAAAGCGTTCAAGCTGGAGCCTTTAGAGACAGACATGGAGGGTAGATTTGTGATCACGAGGACTAGAGGGAAGGGGATGGATCTGCTTTTGGTAAATGTTTATGGCCCGAATTTTGATAACCCGGACTTTTACAGTAAATTGTCGGACGTGGTGCACCTCCGCACGTTTGGACGACTCTTATGGGGAGGGGATTTTAATTTTGTCAGAGACCCTACTTTGGACAGGTCTGGCGGACCGGAGAGACGCATATCAGCTTCCGCTAAAATTATGGACACCACATTAGTGAAATTAGACATATGCGATGTCTGGCGCCAGTGTCATCCGGGACAGGGGGGATACACACACTACTCTGCGTATCATGATGTTCACCACACTAGGATCGACTACTGGTTTGCGACTAGGCAACTACTTACAAATGTTAAGGCTTGTAAGATTCTCCCTCGTACTTATTCTGACCATTCCCCCCTTTTATTGGTGCTTGACTAACCCTGGGCGTAGTTCGCGTAGTAGCGCTACGCGTAGCTACACGAAGTGCACTTCGCACTACGCGAGCTACGCGTAGCTACGCGAACTGCGTAGTGCACTGTGCAAAATGCTGTTCGCACTGATTGCACAGTGCCGGATGCTTGTCCGCACTGTGCAATCAGTGCAAACCGCATCTTGCACAGTGCAAGCGGTCGTTTTCTGCCACTCGAGTAGATTTCTACTCGAGCGGCAGCTTTCTCAACGCGGACTGGTAGTTTCTCATCGCGAGCGGTCGCGAGCATACGCGATCACTCGCAATGAGAAACCTGACCTCCCCGCGTTGAGAATCTCGCCGGGAGGTTTATTTTCCACGCTCGCGATCGGCAACTTGATGTTGCTGATCGCGAACGAGGAAAAAGTCTCGCCGGGATGTCATTTTGCTTGCTCGCGGTCGCCAACTTGACGTTGAGGACCGCGAGCAAGCAAAAAATGACCGCTACGCTACGCGTGTTTGCACTGTGTTACGTGCAATTCGCGTAGTGCGAAGTAGCGCAAACTTCGCAAACTACGCGAGCGTAGCGTAGTACTTCGCTCAGGGTTATGCTTGACTCTCCTAAGGCGCGTATTCCCCCCTTTACCTGGCGATTTCCCCCCTATTCACTACTGGACGCTGTCTTCAAGGAAGAAATGGCCACGGCTATTGTACTGTTCTTTGAGAAAAATGTGGGGTCAGTTGACTCCTTCCAGACTGTATGGGAAACATTCAAGGTGTTTATAAGGGGTGTAGCGATATCTAAACATGCGGGTGTCCTTAAGTCGATCCGCAACCGACTTGCTGATCTAGAACGCAAAATAATGACTTTGGAAAAGTCCCTGCTAACTGGACCTGATGAAGCGCTCACCCAAGAATTGAAACAGACCCTAGAGGAATATCACGCAGAGGCTGATACAGAGATTAAGCACCTGGGCAAGTTGGGCAAGTATGCCACTGCCCGAGTCTATGGTGAAGGAGAACGCCCGGGGGCGGTGCTTGCGCAGCTCCTCAAGCAGCGTAGAGACAAGACGGTAGTCCCAGAACTCAGGACTACAAACGGAGACACTTTATTGACGGAAACGGAGGTTGCGGAACAATTCCGCCAATACTATTCGGAATTATATGCCTCGAGAGGTGGAGGTACGGAGGAGCACATGCTTGACTATCTAGCCCATATTAAATTACCGTGGCTAACTAACACGCATCGGGAATTTTTGATGCGACCCATTGAAAGGGGAGAAATACTGCTTGCTCTATCTAATATGAAAGCGGGAAGTGCGCCTGGAGGGGGTGGCCTAACAGTCGCTTTCTACAAGACGTTTCTCGAACTCTTATTAACGCAATTGACAACGCTCTTTGAAGATATGTGTGTTACCGGTACGATGCCACCTTCTATGAGAGAAGCGATTATAGTTGCTATCCTCAAGTCGGGTAAACCTCCGGAAAACTGTGCATCGTATCGACCTCTATCCCTAATGAACGTGGATACAAAAATCTTTGCGAAGTTGCTAGCTAACCGACTAATCCCACTTGTGCCGACCTTAGTGGCCCCGGAGCAGGCAGGTTTTGTGCCGAGCAGAAACCTGACGTACAACCTACGTACGGTGTTCGCCGCTCTGCAGCATACTAGGCCGGAGATACCCGCCTTAGCGGTCTTTTTAGATATGGAGAAGGCGTTCGACTCTGTCGAATGGCCCTTTTTGCGGCAGGTTCTCCTGAGAATGGGAGTAGGCCCAGTATTTATTCAGCTGCTTGGGGTACTATATAATTCTCCCACGGCCCGTATAAAAATCGGCTCATTGGTTACTAACACTATCCAAATAACCAGAGGTACGAGACAGGGTTGCCCCCTGTCCCCCATTTTATATGCCCTAGTGGCTGAGCCCCTGGCTTGTGCACTTAGGGAATATCATAACCATAGAGGCATATGTTTCCTGAACTATGACCTGATTGTCTCCACTTACGCAGACGACACATTATTGTATGTCCGCAACCCTGAGACCAACCTGTCCCCGGTACTACGGGAGGTTGTGCTCTTTGGCTCCATGTCTGGCTTACGTGTAAATTGGAATAAGTCCATTATGTTTCCCCTAACACCCGCCACGACGATTTTTGAACCCGAATACCCACTGCAGTGGTCCACAGATGCGGTGCGATATTTGGGGGTTAAATTGCACACAGACTCCGAAGTGGTTTTCAGGGAAAATTATGGTGTGGCAATTAATAAGCTTGAGGAAGACATTGAACGATGGGTGCGTCTCCCATTGTCTTTGATGGGCAGAGTGTCCCTTATGAAAATGGTTATACTACCACATTTCCTATTTCTTTTCGCGAATATTCCTATGGTATTACCGCGAGTGTTTTTCAACGTCTTAAGTCCCTTATGATACACCTAGCCTGGGCGGGCAAACAGGCCCGCGTCACTTGGCAAATACTTACACTACCGTATTCAATGGGGGGACTAGGAGCACCTGATTTAGACTTATACTATAGACCCGCGCAGAGTGCGCAGGCATACCATTGGATACACGGACCGCTCGACATACCACACATCCGTATAGAAACAATAGTTCCGGCTCCTAAACCCCTTCCGTCCTTGCTGTTTACGCCCCCTGATAGGCGTACGGGGATAATTGATTCTCTTAACACAGTTACGCACGCTTGGCACTACTTACTGAAATTACAGGCAGGGGTTATACTGTATTCCCCAGTGGCCCATCTGGACTGGTGCCGATGGCTCGCGCCGTGTATGGATAAAGGGGTAGTGGCAGCACTCCAAACGCTCGATGCTCAACATATCGGTGACCTCTTCATAGATGGTGTGGTTCGGAGATGGGGAGACATGGTAGAGGATGAGGACACACCGGCACTTCTCACAAAATTCCAGTTCCACAGAGTTAGACATGCACTTAGTGAGCTACTAGGGGACGACATGGCAGAACCCCCTGAGATGCAGGCCTTGACAACCCTCATTAAAGCGCAGACACCCACTAGGATGGTATCTAGAATTTATCACGTCTCGATGTCTAGTAGGAGGCAAGAATACACTAAAGCAAGACTGGCCTGGCAGCGAGACTTACAGCGCGACATTACAGACGATATATGGACATACTGCGGCATGAGCACAAAGCGTATATCCTTGAACGGGAGACATAGACTAATACATTTTAAATTTCTTAATAGGGTTTATTATACTCCGGAGCGACTGTATCGATATGGCTTGAGAGAAGAGTCTACATGTGATAGGTGTAATGTCCAGTCTGCTGACTTTTTTCATTTAGCCTGGATATGTCCAGGGATAGCTCACTTCTGGGGACAGATTTTTGTTGAACTGAACCGAGTTACGGAGCTGTCATTAGTGCCGGATCCGAAGCTCGCTCTGCTTGGGTATTCCAAACCTATTCCCAAGGCGCAAAGAAGGCTAATAGATATGGGCTTACTATTAGCAAAGAGATGCGTGGCAATATGTTGGTCGCGTGGACCCCCTCCTACACTTGCTCAGTGGTCAATGGACATGCTGTATTGTAGCACCCAAACTGAAAATTATAGCGACATGTTACCACCACGTAATAGGCCAAAAAACTTCTGGGCTTGGTATAAAGCATTTGTGGCGAACAAGGATGCAGCTGAGGTGAGCGCCGGTGATGCAGTGCGTGATGCCGCCCCCTCTGGTCCCCAGAGCGGCTTGCAGAACTGAAACTATACTGTATGTATTATATGCTGCACTTTTGTGCCCTCATGATACTACGAAATTGGGTAAGAGAAAAAGTGTGACGGCAAGATGTAAAAGACAGTCCTGTGGTCTGTATAACACTTTATTGATACAAGTATGGTACTGAACTGTTTATATACGAATTGCTACTGTGAAGACAAGATTATTGTATGAGTCTCATGTTAAGTTTGTATAAAATCAATAAACATATTTTTAAAAAAACAAGACTACTGTTTTCCTTGTCTCTTCAGGGACCAGATCAAGAGACTACTTTATAGTTTTTATCTTCAGAAAACAGATGAAGTTTGTTTAATTTACGCCGCAAAGGAGAGAGTGGAATCAAAGATAAGGCCCAGATTTATAACCGACGAGGTAGGATTAGGGGGGGGGGGGGTGTGTTAAGTTCAACAGGCCACTAGAGTAAAGGCAGCGGGCGGCCATTTCGGTTAAAAACCCAAACTTCAATTTTGTTGGAATTTAATTTTAAACAATGTGCATCCATCCAAGCCGGGACACTTGTAAGACATTCTTTAAAATTGTGAAAATCTGCCTGTGTTATCTTAGAAGTAGAAAAGCAATTGGATGTTGTCAGCGTAAAACACAACCTTGATATCCCAAAATTAGATAAGATTCGCCAAGGGGGCAAGTTAAGGATTTTAAAAAGCGGACTCAGAGCAGAACCCTGTGGAACACCACATACCAATGGTCTAAGAGATGAAAAATGCAAGTGAAAAATGAGATCTGCCCTCCAGGAAAGATTTGAGCCATAAAAGAGCCTTGCCCTGAATGCCAAGATTGCTAAGTCTATTCAACACAATGGCATGAGAAACAGTGTTGAATGCTGCCGACAAATCAAGGAGCAACACCATAGCAGGTGTGCTCTTGTCTAAATTCTCCCTAACAAACTCTGCCACCTCCAAAAAGGCTGTCTCCGTACTAAAACATGTCTGAAAACCTAACTGTGAATCATGCAGAATATAATTGGCCTCCACCAAAGTAGACAGTTGTTGTTTTGCCAATTTCTCCAGAATTGTTGCAGGAGCTGGGAGGAGAGATATAGGCCTATAGTTGCTCATTGTGCTTGTGACAGCGTTAGGCTTTCTTTAGCAGCTGTAGAAGAGATGCCTGTTTCCAACACACGGGAAACATTCCCGACATTAGTGAGGCATTCCATATTTCATTACGTGGGGGGTCAAAGTACTATGCAACGAGTCTGAAGATATGAGGGGGACAGACATTCTCTGGAGAACCAGGCTTGCATTTGAATAACTCATTCAAAAAGCGTTCTTCGGAAATAGGATAAAATTCATAAAAGATTGGCTTGTGACAGGGCGCACCACAAGTAATGGTTTCCATATTCCCCACATCGGCTGAGCAAATAGCTAAAGCCTCCGACGGAGACTTAGGAAAGGAAGAGTAAAGATTTAGAATATTCCCCAAAAAAAAGAAATAGCTTTTCACAAAGTTCGTCCGATAGCGTAATGGCTGTTTGTCAGGTGACAAAAAGGAATTCACTACCTTAAACACTTCCTTTGGTGAATTTGCTGCCGCTTTAGTATAGTGTGCAAAATATTTTTTTCATGGCAGTATGAGTATTTTTGTGGAAGCTCCTAAGGCAGTAGCCTTTCACTAGTATGAGGGTAGTGCTTTGGGCGCTGCTGCCGGTTACCCGGTTAAACAAGACTGCAATCCGTGAGATATATCATGGTCCACACACATGATCCGTGATTAGCTATGACAACAAAAATCAGCATTAGGGATCCAGACATCAGTATAGTTGGGGCACTCACGGAAGGGGTCCACATACATTACTATGTGGAGGACTTTTCCATCCCAACAGAAGTGTCTCTAAACTCCCATTAAAATATATAGTAGCCATCATAAGCATGCCAGGAATGTCTCTTTAAAAGTATAGCAGCCTTGCTGAGAAGTGTTGGTACTCTCCTCTTAAACATATTGCAGCTTGCTAACAAACCCCTGATTGTCCCAATTATGCCACTTCTCTTCTGAGAAATGAACGTCTGCGGCCTTGATTACGACCACTCCATAGAAGTAGGTGCTGTTTATTCCAGCTGATAAAGTCAGACTTCCCAGATTACATTGCACCTATTCTGAGTTTTTGGGGCATATCATGCAGATTTTGGTGCGTACTGTGGCAAAATCTGCATGTCATTGTAAATATTGTACTCTTTTCCCCTCTTAAATTCCGGCAGTTTTGAATCACTGAAATTTAGCAAAGAGTGTGGTAAACTCTGCATAGCTTGAATTCCACAGGGGTCAGAACACTCTAGCCAAAGTCAGGTCCGATTGAGATTCGATCTGCTAACATTCTGGGTAAGTGCAGATCCCTGCAGCAGCCAAAATAACTTACCTGAGTTTCTTGCAAAGGCCCCTATTACAAATCGGATGCACTTTCCCTGTTTGCGCCTTTAAACAGGTGTGCCGGGCACAAACAGGTAAAGCGTGCCTTATTATGATGAATGTGCTGATCTCAGAGTAGCCGTGAACTTGCACTGCCCTGGGGACAGCGCATGCAGTAAAATACAGAGCATCTGCTTCAAAGCAGCTCCTTGTTTCTCTGTGCAGGTGGCAATCTGCCTGCACTTTAAAGAGGGTTTAGAGAGCCCCCTGCAGACGGGGTGCAGTGAGTGACTGCAGCTGCCTGTAGGGGGATGTCTGGTGGCTTCAAAGGACCCACTTTCACCCCTCAAGACAGCTGTCCTTAGGGGACGCATTGACAGTACGTTTCCTAAGTGCATATTTTACTCTGCACCCGCTGCTGTAATACGCTGCAGGCTCAGAGATAAAGTGATTCCCTCATTTCCATAGGGCCACATCCCCAAGCAAATGAGGGAACGCTCTCTCATGATAGCGTAGCGCCAGCGCTATCTGTATTATAGACGGGGCCGCACAAGGGTCTGCAGACTCTTCTGTAATACCAAAGTGCCACAGGGGAGCAAAAAGCGGACACACCACCTGTTGCGCTCAAGGGCATTTTTAGTAATATGGCCCAAGACTGTTCCACAAAGTAAATAAAGAGTTCTGTAGCTGCCTCGGTAACACACCGAGCTAAATTTCACAACAGGCCATTGTCTAGAAAGCCTGTAATGTTGAAGCAGTGTCAGTCAAATTTTAAATGTACCTGCGTAAATTCAAGTGAGAAAGACGTATTACTGAACTGTAAGCTTAAGAATTAAGATTACGGTTTACCTGTCTTTTCGTCTTTTTTTAGGTCCTTCTTTAATTCTGTGCTTTACTCTTTGTGTCTGACTCTCTAGCCAACAAAGAAGACATTTTATTTCTTATAAATGTTATTACGTTGCAGTCACGTTTAACTTTTGGAAAAGGTGATGAACTATCGTAATTCCCTACGTTTCCTGGCTCTTATTTTTTTTTAAAAAACCAATAGATATTTAACAAATCTAAGATGCACCTGACCTGCCTTAGCCCTAATGAAAGATTCCAATATATGGAATTCTAGAGGTTTTTAACTGGACTTTGCCTCTGAAACTTTTATAGAGGTTTGATAACATTGGCCACTGACTTACAGGCATGGGGGAGGTCAGTAAAGGTGTTTCGTTGGGAGCACTGTCACTAGATTTGCGGCACACCAGCACAACATTGTGACATTGAATATACTATTATGTATCACACCTGACCTGAAAGGTGAGGAGTTTTCAGACTCTGCTCTCTGCTGGAGCCTCAGGATTCCGACTGAGTTAGTAGCGGAAGGTCATACTTTCTGCTGGCTCCTGGTTTTCACTGCTTTTGACTCCGCTCTTCCGCTTGCTGGTCCTTGCATGTTAAATGGTGGCCTTCTGAGATAAACTCTGACGTCAGCACCACGGGACTGGAAGACAAAAGGCTGCTTTAAAAAGCTGTACAATTTAGAGGAAATAAGGAGAGAATAGGTGGTGCGTGGAAAAGGGCTGGACCGACGTCACTATAAAATTAGCAGTCACACAAGAAAGGGGACATGGGGAAGGTAACCAATAAGTTTAGGATCCAGTTTGCCTTCGCTGACCATCCCAAGAAGAACGATAAGAATTCAGACAGAAAGAAATGGAATGTCTGTTTCATTATTTCCAAAAAACGACAATAACCCATCGGGAATTACTCACACCCAGCATGCTAGCTACAATCCTGAGGTCCGCCTCCTGAAACCACCCTCTGTGCTCTGGATTCTGTCACCTACCCTCCAGATCAGTATATATGGCAACCAAGGTCTCACTCGTGCATCTTACAGGTATTGATGTCACTTGTTCCCTCGTTGGGTCCTTTTCAATGGACGCCAGCCTCCAAAGCGGGTCTCCTGTGAAAAGGAGTGACAAGTTAAGCAGATTCCGGAAGTATGAAATCTGTAACGTCACAATGCCGGCGCCCGTCCTCAGCAGTGATAATGTCACAAAGCATCACCCAAGGTCACCTAGGACGCTGTTGCTAGACACCGCAACGATCAACGTCACAACCCTTACTCGTCTTCACCCAGACACAGACTCTTATACGCAACTTCCGCAGTGATGACGTCACAAACTGTCAGGGGTCAACATGATTATATATGGCCATGGCAATCCCTCGTCCATCCACACCCAGAACTCTTCTGCATTTTATGTACGATCCGAGTTGTGAAAGAACCTCTGTGGTGTGTCTAAATACAGCCATTAAAATATTGTCTGGCCACGGTTATGACGTCACAACCATTCACCCATACAGGTGTCTGCTGCTCGTTTATCATCCTGACTGTGATGATGTCAGGATCTCTGTAGTGTGCCCTGGTGTGCCCATAAAAGTGTTGTCTAGACGCAGTGATAACGCGAAAACCCTCGTCGATCTACACACAGGAATCTGCTGCTCATGTATGAATGTATTGTGTAGGCTCCTTGATTGTATCACACAATCCCTCATTGAGGACAGGCGGAGCTACTTTGGCAAACGTTTGCGTGTGCTCTGCTGTGCTGCGTGTGCTTATGTTAGTAAACCCTTGTAGTGATGTAAATGAAGATCAATCCACGTAGGTTCTTGTAAGAATGGGTATTTATTGAGTAAGATAGTACAAGGTGGTAATTCATAGATATTAAGGTAATAAGAATAAGATAAAGACAAGATAAGACCCCACCAGGAGCTGTCACCTTTCAGCTCAGTCCCAAGCTCCTAACTGACCAGCTCAGAACCCAACATTCTAATATGTCATCATGAATAATCACTTTCCAAATGATGACAGCAGTGAATAAGCTGGGAAGCCGATACTACAACCCTCGACGAAGTTATATGATTCTGTTTTGCCTTACATTATATCATGCTGCTAAGGGCCATAATGGTTGTAAAAGGCCCCTGTATGAGTTATATCCTGAGCCGCAAGGGCTTTAATGAGGGAGAGGGCTTTTAATTTAATTTCAAGTGATTTTTATTAAGCATTTTTTAAAAAGAACAAGATATACAATCAGCTGTTTGTAAAGAGGTGACTTGTATACATTAATTGTTGGTCCGGAGGTGGTACAATGTATTCTCGTACAGTTTCGGGGGACGATTACAAACAGATGACAAAAATATATAAAAAGAAGAAGAAGTTAATCATAGAATCATTATATATCTGACAAATCGATCTGTGAGTTGTCCCTGAAGCAAATTAGAATAAATTTAAAACAAGAGAAAGTGACAGAGGGAGGCCTGCGTGCCTGGGGAAATGATGAGGGCTTGGTATTTGCACAGAGGGAGATGGATAAGAAAGTTATTGAGCGAACTTATGAAATGCAACCGGTTGTTGCATGAGAGCCTTCGTACGGAATGGCGTAAGTTGCAGGGAGAGGGCTTTTAACAACCAGTTTAGCCGGTATTAGAAGTGTTACACAGGCTATAATGAGGGAGAGGTCTTTAACAGTGGCGGCCGTCACAATAAAGAGGTGGTGAGGCGGGTGGAGGGGGCGCAGGGGAACGCAGAAGGGGGAGCGCGCGGGGGTTAATAATATATATTTTTTAAAGAAACACTTACCTGGAGCTGCCGCCCACCTACCACATGGCGCCTCGTCCTTCCTGGTCCCAGCAAGCACTGGGGCCGCGTCACAGACTCCCTGCAATACCCGCGCTGCTCTCATATGAGAGCAGCGCGGCGATTGGTATGAGCAGGCTGGAAACATGCTCCGCTTAGACCATGGAGTCTGTGGGGGTTTCTCCAGGCTGGCTGTTCAATGCAGCCGGGCTGGAGAAACTCAAGTGCGCACGTGTGTTTTGGTCGGCCTGAGACGGCCGGCCAAACACATATGCGCACTTAAGGAGTGCACATAGCACTCCTCCTCCCCATGCCCCTCCCATCCCTGCGCAAGCTGGCTCGGGGCAGGCAAATGAAAAATAAAACGATGACAATGTTTTATTTTTAATTTGCTGGCTCTGAGCCAGGCAGTGGGGCGACGCTCCTCCGCCATTGCGGGGGAGCCGCCGCTGGGCTTTTAACAACCAGTTTAGCCGGGATTAGAAGTGCTACACGGGCTATAATGAGGCAGAGGGCTTTTAACAACCAGTTTAGCTGGGTGTAGAAGTGCTACAGTGCTATTAGAATATTCCACCCACTAAGGATAGAATGCTACAGTGCTATTAGAATATTCCACCCACTAAGGGTAGAATGCTTCAGCGCTATAAGAATATTCCACCCACTAAGGGTAGAATGCCTTAAATTTATTAGGGAGAAACACAAACACTGCAATGTTGAAGTTCAAGGCCTATATCAGCCATTATCGGCCCTCTGCACTCCATTGTCTTCAATGGACTTCTCAACATTCCAATATTATAACTCCTCCCCTGCCCATCTTGATCTCACAAGGCAATCAGAAGAATGCATGAAAGGCCGTTCTCTAGTACAGGGACTGCTGTGGGCCTTGACCACTGAGTACTGTGTATCAGTCTATGCAATTATGTGCATCTCTTTCTGTGAAAGATTCATTGAACTCAGTGCTTATGCTTATTCATACCACCCCAGGATATCGCCATTTTGCGATTCGAAAAATAACGCAAAATTAACGCTTTTGTAAAAATCCCGCAATTTTTACAGAAGTGCCCGCAAACTGGTGGCATTTAAAAAAAAAAAATACAGAGGCTGATCCTCCTTTTGTTGGCTCTGCACTGAGATGAGCCAGTAAAAGGAGGGTGAAGGACAGGTGGCAGAGGTGGTAAGTTCCTTTGTCACCTGTTTGTGTTAATTACTTGGAAAAGCACAAGGCCCGCCTCTGCCTCGGGCTCTCTGATTACCTGCCTTACTCACCAGTCCTGTACCTCCCTCCCCAATGCCCTTTGTTTATAGCACAACTGATCGGGCAGTGGCAGGACAATGGACCATGGAGGTTGGGAGGGCGGGAGGGGCGGGGATGGGGGGCAGGGGTAGCAAGCCATACATGCAGGACAGACGAGAGAGGCTGTGGCAGCACACCCAATCATGGAAGGCAGGGCGGAGGAGCAGTGGACCATGGGGTGCAGGGGGGATGGGGTAGGGGCACAGACTGAGAAAATGGAGGGAAGGAGGGAGGTGGCAGGGACAGCAAGCTGACAACGCAGGGCAAGCAGGGGGGGCATTGGTAGCACAACGGACCATGGAGGGCAGAGTGGAGGGGACAGGGGCATGCCAACATACCATGAATGGCTGGAGGGAGGGGATATGGGCACAGACTCAGGCAACGGAGGGCAGAGTGGAGCTGACAGGGGCAGCAAGCTGACCACACAGGGCAGACATGAGGGGTAGTCTCAGCACAACAGAGCAAGTAGGCCATGTGGAAGGGGCAGTGTAGCACAACAGACCAGGTGGTTGAGGGCATGAGAATGCAGACGGACAACCAAGGGCAGGGAGGAGGGAGGCAAGGGCAGCAAACTGACCACACAGGGCAGGCAGAAGGGGCAATGGCAGCACAATGGACCGGGATGGCAGGAAGACGGGGTTGGGGCTCACACATAGACAATGGAGGGCGGGGGAGAGGGGCTGTGGAAGGAGAAGCAAGCTGACCATGAAGGGGGGAGGGGCATTGGCAGCACAACGGACCACGTATGGCAAGCGAGAGGGTTAGTGGCAACACAAGGCACAATGCTGGGCAAGAGGGAAGGGGCAGGGTATGCAGTAAGGACCATGGAGAGCAGAAGGGACGGTGTAGGGCTTGGACTCAGACAACAGAGGGCAGGGGGAAGGGGGCAGGGTTAGGGGATCGCAAGCTGACCACGAAGGGTGGGCAGGAGGGGCAGTGGCAGCTCAACACACCATGCAGGTCAGACAGAAGGGGCAGTGGCAGCACAATCGACTATGGAGGGCAGGAGGGAGGGGCACACAATGGACCATGGAGGGCAGGAGGGAGAGTGTAGGGGCATGGACTCGGACAGTAGAAGGCAGGGAGGAGAGGCAAGGATAGGGGCACCAAGCCGACCATACTGGGCAGGCAGGAAGGGCAGTGGCAGCACAATAGGTGCTCAGGGCATGCAGGAGGGGTAGTGGCAACTTGATGGACCATAGATGGCAGGGTTGGGGGAGGGGTATGCACAAGGATAAAGGATGGCAGGGTGAGGCAGGGCAGGCGGGAGGGACAGTGGCAGAACAACAGACCAAGCAGGGCTTGAGTGAGGGGACAGGGACAACAAGCTAACTACAGAGGGTAAGCAGAAGAGGCAGTGGCAGCACATCGGTCTGTGCAGGAGGGAGCGTGCAGGGGCATGGACTCGGACAACGGAGGGTAGGGAGGAAGTGGGTGGGGTCCGCAAGCTAAGCACGGAGGGCATGGAGGGAAAGTGGCAACACAAAAGACCATGCAGGGCAGAAGGGAGGGGGCAGGGCACAGACTGAGACAACAGAGGGCAGGGAGGAGGGGGCAGCAATCTGACCATGGAGGAAAGGCCTGCAGGGGCAGTATATTGAACCATGGAGGGCAGTAGGGAGGGGCTGGAGGTGCACATACTGAGAACGAACTGCAGGAAGGAGCGTGGCAAGGGCTGCAAGCTGAACATGTAGGGCGGGTCAGCATGGGCAGGAGCAGTTAGCTATCCACAGAGGGCTGATAAGATGGGGCAGGGTTAGCACAACCGACCATGCAGGACAAGTGGGAGGGGCAGTGTCAGCACAACGGACAATGGAGATCTGGAGGGAGGGGGCAGCGCATGCACACAGACAATGGAGGGCAGGAAGGAGGGAGGCAAGCAGCAAGGTGACCACGCAAGGCATGCAGGAGGGCAGTGGCAGCAAAGGCACCATGGAGGGCAGGAGGGAGGGGCAGCACAATGGACCAGGGAGGGATAGGGACATGGACTTAGATGATGAAAGGCAGGGGTGAGGGAGCAGGGGTAGGGGTAGGGGCAAGAAGCTGACCATTCTGGTCGGGCAGTAGGGGTAGCGACAGCACAATGAACCGTGCAGGACAGACAGGAGGGGCAGTGGAAACTTAGTGGACCATGGAGGCCAGGAGAAAAGGGCTGGGGCACACTCAAGGAAAAAGGAGGGCCGGGTTGATCAGGGCAGGGGCACCAACTAACCATGGAGGACAGGCAGTGTTATGAGCCCCAGTGTACCCCAATCTCGGCCTAGGTAGCTACACGACCTTTTACCCACATTGTCCTACCTTGCGCTGCATAACGGTTCTAGCACTGACCTTTTACCCAGTTATGTGCTGAATAAATGTTGATCAGTTTCTTGGAAACTAGCCTCATTTATTATGCAGGAGGATTCCTAGTATCATATCTTAATCCCCTGCCCAGGACGTACACAGCAGGGTTAATATATTCTGTATAATAACTCTGTACAAAAGTCACCGCTATCGTCATCCTTGGACGACAGGCCCACTGTACATAATGGCAAACCATTCCATATCTATGTAGAACCCCTGAGAGTACCTTTTGGGAATAAAAGAACCACATCTTCACTGGGCAACCAGAGTAGAAGCTTCCATGCTGACATCAGACACTGAGATTCCTGCACGCAGAAACTCCAGCACGCAGTGGTCTAACCTCCCTTGCGGGGTGTCCAACTCGAGACTAAGACGGGGTCCTTCGTTCTCTCCCATCAGGTAATGGGTTTGGCTCTTTCCTGGGGGATTCTTGGCTTTACACCTACATACATGCTAGGTACACTTAGGTACACTTAGATTGGGTCCGCATAGTAGGAGTACGCTTGATTACTGCCATGTATCTATATGCCTGCATATATTCACTGGTTTAGCACCATGGTAGAATTCTACCTTTTATTTACTCAGTTGGTGCTTGTTATCTTATACATCTGTTTCTATCTAATGATTGTTGCAGCAAACATGTTTTATACTAGAATGACGCTGGTTCAATAAATGCTTATTGAAAACATCCCCATCGTTTATTCTGTGTATCTCTCTGAGACCAAGTGAGCATGAGTGACTGAGCGAAAAGTAATGTACTGATTCCAAGATCCCTGAAGGATCAAGGGTTGTCATGTTCGATAGTTGCCAGAAACTATTTGCTCCTTGGTAAGGTTAGGGGGCTTATGGTGGCACTGTAAAGGCCAACACATCCTTTGGGGGTGCCTGGAATCAGTCTGGACACCAATCCCTTAGTTTATGTTGTCTAAACACGCAGCTCCTATATAGATTTGTGGGAACTACATGACAGCAAGACTGGCAGTGGCAGCACAATGGACCACACAGGGCTGGAGATAGGGGGAAGGGACATGAACTCAAACAGTGGAGTGGAGGGAGTGAGGGCAAGGTCAGGATCAACGAGCTACAAATGGAGGGCAAGCAGGAGGGACCATAGCAGCACACTGGGCAGTGGGTAGGGGCATGGACTCTGACAACAGAAGGCGGGGGAAGTGCCTGGGGCAGCAAGCTAATCTCGGAGGCAAGTGGGAGGGACAGTGGCAGCACAAAAGACAACGCAGGGAAGGAAGGGGGGACAGGGGAACAGACTTGTGCAACTAAGGGCATAAAAGAATAGTGCGGGGTCAGCAAGCTGACCACACATGGCAAGGAGGCAGGCATGGTCTGGGGCAGTAAGCTGTCCACAGAGGGCCATCGAGATGGGACAGGTGTATGCAGATGGTGAACGGAGGGCAGGCCGAAGGGGAGCAGGGGCAGCACAATGAGAAGGCCAGCATGGACAGGGTCAGTACAATTGAACAAAGAGCAGATGAGAGGGGGCATGGGCACACACACAGAGAACGAAGGGCAGGGGTGAGGGGCAGGGGCAACAAGTGAAGATGGAGGGCAGGCGGGAGGAGCCGGGGGATGCAGATGGAGGACAATGGAGAGCAGGGGCAGCAAGCTATCATGGGGGGCCCGCTGCGGTGGGATGGCCACCAGCAGGGGGTCGGCCTGTGCCAACCCCCTGTTTCGAATGGCCGAAGGCTTTGAGCAGTAAAGGTGTTAGCTGAACATGTTACAAAAATCCTAGAAATTCACTGAAAAAAATAGTAAGCTGTCCACAGAGGGCTGGCGGGATGGAGGCAGAGGTATGCAGATGGTGAACGGAGGGCGGGAAGGGGGGCAAGGGCAGCAATGTGACCATGATGAGTAGGCCGGTATGGACAGGGTCAACACAATGAACCGTGGAAGGCAGGAGGGAGGGGCAGAGGCATGGAGAACATAGGGCAGGGGGTGGGGGGCAGAGATAGCAAGTTGACCACAGATGGCAGGCTGGCATGGGCAGGAGCAGCACAATGGACCAAGGAGGGCAGGTGAGAGGGGGCAGGGGCACACACACAATGCAGGGCAGGGGGGAGGGGGATAGGTGCAGCAAGCTGACCACGGAGGGCAGGAGAATAGGGCGGAGGCATGGACATGGAGAACAGCAGGCAAGGAGGTGGGGAACAGGGGAAGGGGCAGGAAGCTCACCATGGAGGGCAAACTGCGATGGGTTAGCAAACCTCTGTTATGAACGGCCAAAGGCTGTGCGCAGTGGAGGTTTTGGTTGAATGTGTTAAAAAAACTAAATATTCACTGAAAAAATAGAGATTAAATAGACATTATAGTCAAGTACAGTAATATGATCACCCCTAACATTAAAAAGCTAAGACGTTTACTGAAAAAAAACAAAGGTTAACGTTGACAATATGGTTACGCATTGCAATAGGATCTTAGCTTACATTAAAAAGAACCATAGAAATGTACTGAAAAAGAACAAAAGTTAAAGTAACATTATAGTGAGGTGTTGAAATGAGTAAAAAACTAATGCTTAAAAACCTACAAAGCCACTGAAATTCACCAGGTATAGAGCAGTGAGCTAATGCCACCGCCATACACTGCTTAGGACATCACATATTACATCACTCATGACATGTTAAATGACAAAATTGATGAGATCAGTGATGACATCACAGATAACATTACTGATGACATCATCCAAGGCATTGGTCCTCAAATTACTCTATAAACCGCTCGATCATTTTAGAAAAAACAGTAAGTAGTAAAGGGGCTACAAACATGACGGTATATACATGTGAGCATCTATAATATAATATAATATATTATAATATAATATAATATAATAATATAGAAAGTGTAGTCTGATTCACTTTGGTACAATGTGTATGATAGTTTAATTACTAGCAAAATGTAAAGTGCAAGATAGAGACTGAGTGTACCTAGTGTGAGTTGTAGACATACGCTACACATAGGTTGTAACTTACATCAAAGTCCTGTTGCCAAACTATATGAGAAAAACTAAAGCTTATGTATACACTACATTATTTATCTGTGGTTTTCTGTGCACATGCTGACATTACGAGTTGTCATTTAGTAATATTGACAATTTTTAAATGTTGGAGATTTATAAGGTACAGCAATTTATTTCTAGAAGTTCAATGAAAATTTGGAGATATTATTCATTGTTGAAGAATGTATAATCTATGGTTGACTAACTTACAAAAATTGAAGCCACAGAATGAATGTAAGCATTGGTGTAATGGCGTACGCCATTCTAGTCATTTTAGAATATATGTAAGGTATTTTTACAAAAATGCCTACTCAGTGGCTAAAGTACAGATGGAAGCCGTTGACTTAATATTCTACCTCTAGGTATTTAACAGGTTAATCTCATTAAGGTAAATAATGACTAAACACTCTTTTGAATGGCATTTAAGGTTTAATAAATTTCTGATTGTATTAATGTCTACAGAGACATTGTGCTTCTTACGCACCAGAATACAAGTACAAAAAAAAGCATACTCTCTGCTAAATGTGGGTGCTTTCACAGATGCATGTTGCAAACGTTTATGTCCATTAGCACTACAGAGGTGGTATACAATTGGGTCTAGGAGTAGCTCGCTGATACCTTATAGTATGAAAAGCATATAACAAATAGTGCTCTAACCAGCTGTCCAATGACCCAGCCTCAATTCACCCTTGGAAAAAAGTAAGGTTAAGAAATCCGGGACAGCAAATTGCTGGCTTGGTGCCCTGTTTACACAAAATCAGGGTGAAGGAGGCCTAGAATAAACAATAGCATTTTAAGCAAAGAACACTTCTTTGCAAGAAATAGTAGTTGGACAAATTAATGTGTGTGGCAAGGTGCAATGTTTCCTGTGTTATATACCAGTACATTGAGCAGCTGTGTTGCTGGGGAACAAGGGGGTTTGGGAAGGACACATTGAGACGGGGAACAGGCCCCATCTGGCCGCACTCTAGAGACACCACTAAATAAAGGTGAGGGATAGTTGACTCCTACCCCAGTTCTGTGTTTGCGGAGCGGTCTGTTGCTCTTTTTTTTAAATGTATATATTTTTCATATACAATTCGCCCGCTGCTCTTTGGCACGGTAATGGGTGGGTGATGCACTGATATACCCTGCACACACACTTAGGCAAAACGATGGGGCAAACAAAGACCCCTGCCCTTAGGCAGGGCACGGGATGGGCAAAACTTAACCCCAACCCTTGGGCAAGGAGAGGAGAGCACACAATTACCCTGCCCTTAGGTAAGGTGTGAGGCAAACAAACACCAGTCGCTTTTCAGTAAATTGAGGTTAGAGGACTATATACATCCTAGCCAGCCAGCAAAGCGGAGTGGACAAATCAGCTCCTGTCCTTAGGCAAAGCAGGAAGGCAACCAAAGATCCCCCCCTCCCCAAAGGCATCTATCCTAACCCTACCTTACTGCTTCCTTTTCTATTTCTGCCCCTCAAAAACCTTCCTATCCACCTTCGACTCCTACCTCACATTTTAAACATACCCAACATACTCCTAGGAACATACCTGATACCTATACCACCCTAGTCTTCCAAACCAGGTAAAATGTCTCCAAGATATCCTGGAGATACCGATAGACCTCACTCGCCGTCTCTGCTGCCACACCGGACCCACTAGAAACGGAGCAACCTCTGGACTAATGAGCAAATTAACTACTCCCAGCTCAGCAAAGAAACAGAAATAAAATCAACAAGTTCTCAACATTCCAAAATAGCTGCCCACTACATAGAGAAGCAGCAACACTGACCATGGGAACCTCCGAAAGACATCCCAAACCATTCAAGAAGTACTCCATGACAATAAATACCGGACCATCATCCAGACAAGAGGCGCAAAGAAGCAGAATTCTCTCCCAAAACCACTGAAAGTTGACCAACATTGGCAAATCATGACAGCTGTTGCACCCCCTGTCATTAGTAAAAACCCGGAAGAGGTGCAGGATTCTTCCTATGGACCTCTAATAAATCTAAATGAAAGCAGTTTTTTTAACATTGGTCAAAATGCGGTAGAATACAAAGGCCTCTTTCTGGGGGCACGGGGACAAGAACAGATGTCCACCCACACATGTTTTGGAGGGCACTATCGAACAGTATAGCTCAATAGTCCGGTAAGTTTATGAAAAGTTGGTAGGATGCAAGACTAGTTTACACTGGTGTCTTAGTGTACTTTGCAGTTTTCCATAATACCCAGTTAGCATACTTAGCAAGTTACCATGAAGCATTATTAAATACACTCTTCCAAGCAAGCTTTCACAATGACCTGCACACTTTGCTAATTACTTAGGGCATGATTATGAGTTTGGCAGTGTGGCGCCGGGTCCGCCCCACCGTGCCGCCGCACCGCCAAACCCGTGGTAGGGCCACCCGCCAGATTATGAGTTTTTCTCGTGTCTGGCGGGCTTTTTTTAACATTCCCATGGCGGTGCCTCAGAAAATTGGCACCGCAATGGGAACGCCAAAAACAGTTCCTGCACAGCACGGACTGTAAAGTCCATGCCATGCTGGAACTGGGGTGCATGCACACAGGGGGACACATGTTGTGCCCCCCTGCATGCACCCCAGGGCCCAGAGGCACAAGGGGGCCCTGTAGGGTCCATTTTGTTTCCTCTCCGCCACGGTTTTCATGGAAGAAGCACAGCCATGAAAACCGTGGCAGAGAGGAAACTTGCAATATGCTTGGGGGGACCATGGCAGTCCCGCCAAGCATATTGCTGCCTCTACACCACCGCACCACCGCACCACCGCCAGGGAACGGCGGTTCCCTGGCGGCTGTGGCGGGGCAATGGCAGTCCGACATCCTTAATTGTAATAGGGTGGTCGGAAGAACACCACTGCCGTGCCCCTTCGAGTCTGGCGGTACATGGGCATGTACATAATTGAGCCCTTAATGGCACTGTAGAAAACTCTGCAAGTTCAAGGTATACCATGGCATGCAAAGGTAAGTCTCAGCTGCGTCTTTAACAGGCAACTCATCCACAGCCCTTTCAGATAAATTGACTGATATAAAAAGTCAGCATAGGACATGGACAAACATAACAATGTTCAGTGAAGGAACCCTTGACAATAGTGAACTGCTTGCAGCAGCAAGCTGGATGCCACAAAAATTACTTTTTGAAGCCACCATTTCTGAGTTTTACATAAGAAGTAAATTGCATTAATCCATGTGAATCGTGGGAAGAGCTGTTCGGGACAATTTAGTTTTTTAAGCTGGATGATGTTTCCTTTGAATTATAGAGAAAAATATCCTGGTCAGCAATTCCATAACTGATCTAGATACAACAGACAGGGAAGGAACTGCACTTACCCGTTGCCTTAAACTGAGCTAGATATTAATATAAAATTGTTCCCCAGTGTCCATCTGAGATGCTGACAGGCAATTATGCCAGTCCCACAATAGCAGGCATTGTATTGGGAGGACCAAGACACACAATTGTAGAAGAACACGTGAGACAGCAGGCCTCAGCATACAGCAGAGGTCAAAATTCCAGGTGGAGGGAAAATTTAAAATATACAGGGGAATCAATCAATATACCTGGAGTTTCCCACAGTTTCAGCAGTCCGCCCCAATTAGCACACCTTTCCATAATACTCCAGCTAGTACACTTATGGCCACATGTACAAAGCAATTTTGGGATGTACAAAGCCCAAATTGCAATTCGGTAACTTGTTACCGAATCACAATTTGGGTTTTGCAATTTGGTATTAGGATGGGGCTTGTTAAGGGCATCCCTCCCTAATACCGAATCGTAGGGGGTATGTATGAATGTTTTGCGTTCGCAAAACATTTGCATTTTACTACCAACTTCAAGTTGGTGGTAACCCATTCATCCTTCCCCTTTGTGAATATATCCGAAAACGTTTTTATAGGATTAGGCAGTGAGTGGTCCAATGGACCACTTCCTACTGTTAAATATGAAAAGAAAACTTTTCATTTTAAATTTTTAAACGAATCCCGTTTTCCTTTAAGGAAATGGGCTGCAATAAAAAAATAAAAAAAGCGTTGCTTTACTTAAAAGTAATCACAGACATGGTGGTCTGCTGTCCCCAGCAGGCCACCATCCCGATGTTATTTGCGATTCCCCATGTGGTCGCAAATTGAGACCTACCTCATGCATATTAATGAGGTAGGTCAATTGCAACCCACTGGGAATCACATATAGTTTAATACACGCTGTTGTACATAGCTGTTTGCGATTTCCTAATAGTGAATCGCTAAAGTTCGCTATTAGGAAATCGCAAACCCAAAGCTACAAACATGTGGCCCTTTATCTTTTTTCAGGGCCCAGCTACCACAATTTGCTATTTAAAAAAATAACTTTAGTTATCTCTTCACATTTTGATTTAATTCTGCTGTGAGTTCACTTTGTAATCTTTCACAATGCTGTTAGAATGTATACTCTGTAATTCTATATACACACTTATCACACTTCCCTTTAGTGTCCTCCACTTTCCACATCTGTCCTAGGACGACTTGGAACAGGCTCCTAACCCGGAGTATCAGTTTAGGGTGAGTGACCCCAACTAGTGATAGCAGCATGTAAAGGTGGCACTGACGGTGGGGAAAATAATACAAAATGTTGCGTTTTACAGCACAGAAAACATACTGCTTTTTTATTGGTGTTATTCTACTCCAAGCAATCATTGCAATAATTAAAGGTACATTTTAACGCACACATGACCAACAACTCAGTGCACAATGTGAGAGAATGATAGACTTTAAAGACAAATTTACAGGGACTTCAGGCAGGCTCCATCAATAATTTGTAGAAACCCTGGCACTATGGTGCTTTAAGCACATTATGTAACATCAGTAAAAACGGGATCATTAAAAATGTAATTTATTTGCAATTTTGCTGGGGCTGTTTTGTTTCCCCAAGAATCTTTTTGTTAAATGAGCGACAAATGGCCCCCTGGGGTCTCGAACATTTTGCAAACGAAAATTGAATGGAAACATAATTCCCCAGGAGGAAGTAGAGATTGCGGGATGTCCTTAAATTAATTATAACTAAAGTGTTACCGCCAGAAGTGAAATTCAATCAATCCAAAGCATCAGTCAAATTAATAATGGGCATTAAAGACAATTCTAAACAAACAGACATAGATGCCCAGAAATAGTTAGAGGCAAGCAACTTTGCAGATATTGTACGAGAGGAAATACTTCTCAAGTAGTCAGCAGTGAGACAGGTAGACATGTTAGCCACAACTGGGCTCATGGAAGTTACTAGAACCCTTTTCAGAGGGCCACGGGCAAGTAGGTGTTAATGGGTCCATCTGTCCAAGAGACATCAAGCACCTTTCTTTTCCCTTACCCCGAAATCAACCATGGCCGCCTTGCCATTGAGCTCAATCTCAACCTTGGTAAGCGGATACTCCATGCCCTCTCCACTGGGTACCAAACCTGTATCCCTGGTCCCAGGGAGTATCTCCTCAAGCTTACGCTACCTCCTCTTAATCATAGTGCAGAAGTCCAGTATCTCTCTGGGCAGGCACTTTCCTCCATTGAAACTAACTTCCTGCACAAACCCTATTGTGTTAGGATGAATGTGCTTCAGAGCATCTGGTTCGCTCTCCCAGATGTCTATAGCTACTAGGTTAAGCGCAACCGGGCCCTCTTGAGTATTCATCCTCGTGTAACATGCTTGCTATCATGGGTGCTGCTGGGTGAGGGTCTTTCGCCTGACAATCTATCTTGAAGTGTCCCACCTTGTGGCATTTGAAGCAAGTTACCACTTTGGACTTGGAAGAACTTTCCTGCCCTCCCTTCTCATGATGCTACCTTAGACACCTTATTTAAGGCCTGTACCTTACAAGCAACCTCAACGCGCACAAACCTTTCCAAAATGTCCTCACCTTCCACATACACATGCACAAGATCTTTTGAAACCTTGGCCACAACCTGGCCTGAACTAGAGGTAGAGTCACTTAACCTAGATGTAGTTGTTACTGCTACAATCCTAAGTTTCTCTCCCTCAAGGGCTGTCTTTCCCCTCTCCAGCTCTCTTTCCGTTCCATTATGTTTCTCCTTCCACTCTCTTTGTTTTTCTTCCCTTTCTCTCTGTTTCTCCTCCCTCTCTCAAAATTTCTCCTCCAGGGCCCATTCCTCCTGTCTCTGTGCGTCTTCTCCTCTTGTTTCCAGTGAGCTAATCTTAGCTTCTCCCTCTCAAACTTTCTGGCCGTCTCTTCTTCCTCAGGCTTATCACTCAGAAGCGCCAACTGCAAGCTCAGGTTTTCTTCTAGCTTCAACACACCCAAGTGATTTAGTCCTCAAATTGGTGACAGTGGTACCCTGGAAATTCGAGTAAGTGTACACACCTGGGATATTCTAGAAACACATGTACAAAATTTAGGAATTGAGATTTCGTTATTGCCATTCTTACCAAATTGCAATTAGGAAATCACAATTCCTAATGTAAGAAAACGTACAAGTTTTCAATAGAGATTCTTAATGGGTCGCAAATCAACCTACCTCATGACTATTAATGACTTAGGCTGCAATTTGCGACCCATTAGGAATAATAGCCATAGCAGGGATTGTGGCCTGCCGGGGTCGGCAGACCACCATGTCTGTGATTCCTATTTCAGAAAGCAAGCTTTAAAAAAGAAAAATGCAACCCATTTTCCCTAACGGAAAACGGGGTGCGTTTAAAAGGAAAAAATTGAACTTTGAAGTTTAATTTTTTAAGAGTAGACAGTGGTTTGTGGGTCCTGCTCTTAAAATTTGATTTTTACATTCTCAAAGGTGAAGGGGTGATTTGGGGACCCCTTCCCATTTGTGAATGGTTACCTCTACCTTTTTGTAGTCGGTTATAAATGAATGTTTTGTGACCGTAATTCGGCAGTAAAATATTCATAGAAAGTACTGCAGCTGTAATTCAGTATTTGGAAGGGACGCTCTAAACACTCCCTTTACAAATACAGAATCACAAAACCAAATTGCGATTCAGTAACAAGTTACTGAATCGTAATTGGACATTTGCACATGTATAAAAGCATTTTTGCGGTCGGAAACGGCCCACTTGGGCCATTTCCGTCCACAAAAATAATTTGTACATATGACTGCAAAGGTAGTGAATGTCTTGGTGAAACTCTGGAAAATGCATTAGGGGACACACTCTGCATGTGCCTGGGATAGATCTGTCCTAAGGCAATCCTAGAGCCTGAATCCACAGTGCTCTCTTTCCTAACATAGTTCCCTCCCCAGAGTCAACTACATCCTCATCCCTTTCGTCCAGTGTCTCAAACTGGTCCCTATTGAAATTAGCAAAGACCTCTCTGTCCCTACTCCTGAGAATCCTTCACCCTCTGTCCCTACATAAATCCTTCATCTGATCTATGGACATGATGCCGAGGTCTATTCCCAACCCTGTATTTTCCATTGTTTATGTGTGTCGCCTTTGTGTGTAATAAAAAAACTGGACTTGGCTCAGTCAACAGCTGCTCCCTCCTGGCATACAGGAGTCACTGTAAACTGTCCTGCACAGGGCTACAGCCTGCTCAGTGCACAGCTGAATCCTCACACCTCACACAGGGACTCCTCACGGTAGGGCTTCCCACTGGACCTTGCTCCCTCCAGTGCTCTCCTGTTCCTCGTAGGGCATACTGGGCTTGGCAAGCAGGCAGGCACTGGTACTCCAGGCTCCAGGGCAGGTGGTCTTCGATTTCCTGGGTAATGTCCCCTCACTCAGCTGAGAGACTTGGAGGCCTTGGCCCCCAGTTCTGGTCACAGGCGGAAGTCTTGCAGAGCTTCTCCTCCTTGCACAGTCCGACTGGCTGCTTGATAGTTTACTTTTTTGGGGGTCTCAAGATCCCCTTCTTATATTCCACTTCCAGAAACAAAATGTGAGTCTCTGAAGTTTATGTTGGGGGTCTGCTTCCTTTTAAGAAGTGCCCACTCCTCTGCCCTCTCTCACTCCAGAAAGCAGTCTGTCACAGCAGGAGCGACTCCAAAGCTGATAGCCCCACAACACAGGCCATGGGACGGACTAGGGGTTCACACCTGAGTGCCAGCCACATTGATATGCATGTCAAATGTTTAGCCAGGGCATCAGCCCTACCCTTTATTATTCTTTTATCAGCCCCATCTCCTTCCTGAGATGTGCCCAGGCCCCTTCCTTGTGACCTTCTGACTCTCTCTAGTGTGTCCCTCCCAGTTTACAGGAATGCAGCTAATCTACAAATCTGTCTGAGGGGATTCCGCTACCTCCTCATGATTCACCATGCAGCCCTGGGCCGCCTAAAATGGAGCCATGTACGGCACAGCACTACATCCTTCATGAATTGTACAACTCACAGGCACACATACACCCAGCACATGTATAACATACACACACACACTGCACAGTACTGCATTAACCCTGTAGTGTGCCATTCACAGGCACATATACATCCGGCAAACATACACCACATATGCATTGCACAGCACTACATGTCAAACCAATGTAGGCCAAGGATTAGTTAAGCACACCGCAGCAGAACTTTCAGTGAGTGAGCCTATAGATCTCACTCCAGTGACACAGGTAAAAAGGACCTGTTCACTCCTACTGATCACTACATGGTATGCTGCCACTACTTCACTCGTGCTGCTTAACTCCTGGTAAAGGCAGTAGCCTTCCACCACTATGAGGGTAGTGCTTTGGGCACCCCTCCTGGTTAAACAAGACTGCAATCCATGAGACAGGCCAATGTAGTGGTGCACACACATGAACTGTGCTTACCTATGACAACAAAAATCAGCACTAAGGATCCAGACATCAGTACAGTTGGGGCACTCATGGCAGCAGTGCACACACATTATTATGTGGAGGACTTTTCCATCCAACAGAAGTGTCTCTAAACTCCCATTAAAATATATAGTAGCCATCATAAACATGCCAGGAATGTCTCTTTAAAAGTATAACAGCGATAGCAGCCTTGCTGAGAAGGGTTGGTACTCTCCTCTTAAACATATTGCAGCTTTGATAAGAAACCCCTGATTGTCCCAGTTATGCCACTTCTCTTCTGAGAAATGAACGTCTGCGGCATTGATTACGACCACTCCATAGTGGTAGGTGCTGTTTATTCCACCTGATAAAGTGTGACTGAAAGAAAATAAGGTGATACATTGCACCAATTCTGAGTTTTTGGGGCATATCATGCAGATTTTGATGCGTACCATGGCAAAATCTGCATTTCATTGTAAATAGTGTACTCTTTTCCCCTCTTAAATTCTGGCAGTTTTGACTCGCTGAAATTTAGCAAAGGGTGTGGTAAACTCTGCATAGCTTGAATTCCACAGGGGTCGGAAAACTCTAGCCAAAGTCAGGTCAGTTTGAGATTCGATCTGCTAACATTCTGGGTAAGTGCAGATCTCTGCAGCAGCCAAAATAACTTACCTGAGTTTCTTGCAAAGGCTCCTATTACAAATAGGGTGCACCTTTCCTGTTTGTGCCAATGAACAGGTATGCCGGACGCAAACAGGTAAAGCGAGTCTTATTATGATGAATGTGCTGCCTTCAAGGTAGCCGAGAACTTGCACTGCCCTGGGGGCAGCGCATGCAGTAAAATACAGAGCAGCTGCTTCAAAGCAGCTCCTTGTTTCTCTGTGCAGGTGGCAATCTGCCTGAACTTTAAAGAGGGGTTAGAGAGCCCCCTGCAGACGGGGTGCAGTGAGTGTCTGCACCTGCCTGTAGAGGGATGTCTGGGGGGTCCAAGGGACCCACTTTCACCCCTCAAGAGGGCTGCCCTCATTTGTTAAGCAGACCTAAAGAATATCGGTATATTTTGAAAAACAGTTATTATACATATTTTTACAAAGAAATACATATATCTAAATACATACATAATTAGCAAATTATACATTTTTACAAAAACAGGGATATGCTGTACAGTAGTGTTTGAGTATGATGGTCATGTAAAGAAGAGCCAGCTCTTGAGTAATCTTCTGAAGATAAGATAGTTAATTATCCGTGGATCTTTTGTTTGGGGGCAATGAACTCCATAGTTTGACTGCTTGAACAGAGAAA
Source organism: Calotriton arnoldi (assembly GCA_963921515.1). Classification (NCBI taxonomy): domain Eukaryota; kingdom Metazoa; phylum Chordata; class Amphibia; order Caudata; family Salamandridae; genus Calotriton; species Calotriton arnoldi. The sequence goes on from CAWUFW010016431.1 coordinate 64,422, forward strand.
GATGTACCACCTATGGGTTTTTCTCGTTTGATGGGGTTTTGAGGCAAGGGGCCAATCTTGAGCGGAGGTTCCTTTGTTGAATGTATTTGGTGATATTATTCCTGATGAAAAGTGGACCTGTTCCATGTATTGCTTTGTGGGTGATACAAAGCAACTTGAAGGTGGATATTCTGGCAACCGGTAACCAATGTAACCAATGTAGGGCCCTCAGGGCAGGGGAGATGTGGGCGTGTGGCTTTACATGTGTCTCAGTCTATGTGATTATGTGCTTCACTTTCTAGGAAAGATAGAGCGCACTCAGTGCTTAATCAGACCCCCAGGATATCGAGAGTTTGCGATTTTCTAAATTAGCACTTTTGTTCAAATCCTGCAATTTTTACAAAAGTGCACGCAAACTGTTAGCATTTTTAAAAAAAACACTGAGGTTGATCAGCCTTTTGTTGGCTCTGCACTGAGATGAGCCAATAAAAGGAGGGTGAAGGACAGTTGGCAGAGGTGTTAAATTCCTCTGTCGGCTGCCTTTGTTAATTACTTGGAAATGCACAGGCCCCAGGCTCTCTGATTACCAGCTTTTCTTGCCAGGCTCTGTCCCTCCCTCCCCACTGCCCTTTGTTTAGTGGCACCCAGCACCCCTTGACTATTTATTTATTTACTTTCTGTAATGTAAAGCGCTGCAATGATGGTTGCATTTGCGCTATATATGAGTCCCAGTTACATCTCCCCCAACAACCCCAGGAGACTTGTCCCACCCTTCTTCTCATCCAGCGTCGGATCGGTAACGCGGGCACTCGGGCAATGCCCAAGGGGCCGGTGTTCGAGTTCCAGCTGTGGGCTGCTTTTTTGAGCAGTCTGGGGGGCCGATTTGGGCGGTGTTTCTGTTGTTCAGATACAGCCAGCGGCCCAGTGGGTGTCTGAGTGGCCTTTCTGGAGGCAGATGGGCGTCCATTAACTCCCGTTTAGCAACAGGCAGAGGTGTCATTCCCTTTCTCTCACTGGGCCGGCCAATGAATGTATGCATACTGAGCGGGGCAGGGGGCCTGAGCAGAAGTGGCCTCACTTGTTTTCAGGTGTGTTTCCCCCGTGTAAACTAATCCATGCATTTTTTTACCACCCCCTTTTTTTATAAAATTTCGCTGAAGCAGTGTTTTGAGGAAAGGCAATATGCAAATGTGGGCCACATTTTTTTTTTAGCGTGCCCAGGTTGATTTTTAATCCCAATCCAACCCTGTCTCACCCCCATTGCTCTGCCCCCAGAGTACTCAGGGGCATATTATCAAGAAACGGCGTTAAAATTATCGCCGCTTTAGCGGCAGAAAACTGCCGCTAAAGCGGCGATAATGGGCTTGATAATATGCCCTTGAGAATTCCAATAGAAGCCCATGTTCTGGTGTCAACATGGGCTTCTATTGGAATTCTCCAGGGCATATTATCAAGCCCATTATCGCCGCTTTAGCGGCAGTTTTCTGCCGCTAAAGCGGCGATAATTTTAACGCCGTTCTTGATAATATGCCCCCAAGTCTCCTGTGTCCTGCCACTCCATTAACCCCCATGCTTCTCTGCGCCGCTTTAGAATAGTGTTTGTCGGATGCCAGAGAGAGCAGTTTTTTCAAAGGTAGAAATGCACTCTCTGGCATCTGGCACCCTTCCTGTTCCAAGGAGTGGTGCTGCTGGCAACTCTGCCAGGTCACAGACTGTGACATGTCAGAGTTTCCAGTAGTGCAGACCAAGGAACAAGCTGTATTTTTGTGACAGGCACATGTTCTGCCTGCCACAAAAATACAGCTAATTTTGGGATCACAAATGTTGCTTTTTTGCTGCAAAATTTGCCATCCCAGGCCACAGAATCCTAGGAGGTCTGCTTAATTTGTGAAAGAAAGAGCGCCGGAGCTCTGCTCAGAAGCCGGCGGCCGGAACGATTAAACTTCGGGGCATAGAAAAGGGAAGCTTGTTTTTGGGAGATGTCCCACTTGAAAAGGTTGATTCTTTTGCGTGCCTTGGGGTCACATTCACGCAGGGTATGTCCTGACACCTTCATATTAATAAGGCAACCATTAAACTTAAGCAGACATTTGGTGTGTTACTTAAGGAATTTTCTTTGTCCTACACCAAACCTATTTCACCCGCCCTTAAGATCGATGAGGAAAAGCACTGGGTTCTTCATTGTCTGGGGCTGAACTGTGGGGCTTTTCCAAACATGATGAACTGACTAGAACTGAGTACAAATTTCTCAGAAATCTTGTTTTCTTTCCTCCTAGTACTCCATTGTACCCACTGTTTATGGATCTGGGACTAACAGGGTTGTCGGGCATAATTCGATTGTGTCCCCTATTGTACTGGAGACGCCTTTGGACTACCCCTGGAATTTGTACATTATGTTGAAAGTCTTAAGGATGTCATGAAGGCTGATTAATTTAGCAAGGTTCCCTGGATTTTGACTAAGTTGGCTCTATATTCACTCTGGATGCACAATTTGTGGGACCATCTGGATTCCACCAATTTCCTCCCTAAGGCCCTTCTGAAAAAGCAATATTGGTCATCATTAGAGGCTGAGGAATCTCGCAGAGCAGTTTGCTCCAAACTCACTAGTGATTTCATTGACTTTAAGCCCACTTGTGGGTTTGAGCCATTCTGGGATCTGGTGTCAGTTGTATTGGACAGTAAGTTATACTTTCAGTTTCGAGTAGGCACGTTACCCCTCAGAGGGGCATATTCACAAGGAGCTATCGCCGAATTAACGGCACTTTATCGCAGCCAAAGTCGTGATACATTTACCCCCCCATTCACAAGCCGGTGTTAACAGCCCACAGCACCAGTTTACCCGCGATAGCAGCCGCAAAAAACATCGCCATAGAGGACCCTCGCAAATATCGCTAATGAGATGCAGAGTAGGCGTTCCCGTGACAAAAGCTGAGACAACAGCACACCTCAACATTCACAACGACCAGCCACATCCGCGATAAAAACACAAAACAGGCGATAAGGCGCGTTAGCACCAGGAAATCTACACCTGCTCTGAACTGGTGTAAAGTCGGGCGGCAGCCAGCACCACAAAAGGGAGCACAGCCCAGGGCCACATCCGAAGGGCAACAGATGCCATGGAGCCACCCATCATGCAGCCCGGACACCCAAGAGGGCCACAACACCCACAGCCACCACCTCAGGACCCCATCCCACACCCGGAACACCCCACCCCCGGACCAACACAGACGCAGCGCAGACAAAGACAGCGGAACCCCAGGAAACGTACCAGCCGCACAGACCCAACATCTGACAATGTTACCTTCCACTACACGCTGAAAGGGACAACCAACCTACGCATCCTGACCATCATCGCCTAACAGGCCTACGGCAACAACACAGCTGACAACCAACATCCCACCCCACACAAAGCTGATGGCGTGGCTGCACCTGTTGGCCCCTGAGACACCCCATCCAACACCCGCCAGAGTCGGAGGAGTCCCACAGCCAGCCACATCCAAGTCCCCCACACCTGTCCTAGACATCACCATCACCCTGGTACCCCAGTCCCCATACGTACAACACAATGCGCAGGATCCGCTGGAGACCAAGCAAGGACCAGACGCCATAGCAGGATGAACGCACGTGTTGGGGGCAACACACAGCACACATGTACTACCTGTGCCCCCTGGTGACACAGCACACAATCACCGCAACAGGAAGCACACGTCTCACACCAATGTGCAGGCAACAACAGAACACCGTGGAACACCCAACAATGTCGCCTTCAAATACACAGCCAGTGTGCATGATACCTTCATCCACCGACAGTCCATCATCAACCAGCGTTCCCAGGATGGCAACAAGGGAAATGTACAGCCCCTTGGCAATATACAAATGAACACCCCACACACCTCAACACCACAACCATGCAACTACCAACTCTGGCAATGCACACGTCACAAAATCACATACAACAGGCACAACAATATGCCCACCCACCAGACACGACAGAACAACTTACAATGTCCACATGGGCAAGCCCTGAAAATGAGCCAGCAACGGCATGGCACCTCAGCCACATACTAGCCGAATGTGGGGAGAGGTGGCAACCAGGCATGTGTGAAGGATGCAGTAGAACCATGATTGGGAAAGTACACAATGCCAACAGTGCCAGAGATGTGCTGGACACCTCGCAGTATGCAGAACACACCCATATCCATAGCGACATACACCGCTTGCGTATGGAGTGTAGTGGACAGTGGAAGCCACCATGTCACCACAGCCAGTGGGGGACCTCGCGGAAATGTTGCCTGTTACGCCCCCCCCTAAGCATCAGCGGAGTGGGATGGCCCGGCGTACACCACGCCAGCGTAGGGGTGTGAATAAAAACCACGTAGGCCTGGGCGTGGTCCACTTCCAGAAAGACCCACGTCTCTGCCAGCGCGGCGCCTCCCACCTCGCTACGAGGCCGACGCCATCCTCGTGAGCGGAGTTGCCTGAGATGCCATGCGCCTGCCGGACCCCGGCACACTGGTCCACGAACCCGTCAGGCCAGCCCCTGCGCAGCCAGGCCACACTGATCACCTTCCGACACCGGCGTGTGTCAAGGAGAGCCCACCACGTGCCGGCGCAAGCCACAAGCCCGTGGCCCGAGACCTTGGCAGCCACCTCAGACCATCACGGCTGCCACGACACCGGCCCGCTTTATTCCTTTTTCGTTGACGTACTCCACTGCCACCCCTGGCCTACTCTTTGGACCAGTAGGTCCCACATGTGGAACTGTGTCTTGAGTCATGAATGACAGTGACCCCATATCCCAGCCAGCGGCCACAGCACCAGACCCCCCCAGTTCAGTGAGGCATAGTTCCATATGGGCATCTTGCGACACGTGGTGCCACTAACCCTGTTCAACGCCAGCCTGCTACACGTGGTGCCACTAACCCTGTTCAAGGCCAGGCTGCTACACGTGGTGCCACTGAACCTGAACTACGCAGGCCGGTGGGGCCATCCAACCTATGCCGGCGACACTCGGTGAATGGGCCGTGCTGACCGCTGTCTCAGGCCTACACCACGGTCAGGTAGGTCACACATTTGGAATTGAGTCTTGATTACACTATGGCAGTCAACATCATTTAAGGCAGAGAACAATACACTATACACCCTCCGATGTGGTGGCAACAAGTCTGTGCATGGGCTCACAACCACACGTGTCTGTGGGCCTACGCGGACCACTGCCCTCGGCCTATGCTGCGCACGAGTGGGATCACTGATTTGTAACTGAACATCGGTAATTCAGAAGGCAGAATACATTTCCTCTCACGCACGGAGGTGCATAAGAGGATGACACGTTGCAGTCCGGAGGGAACAGGATCAGCGTCACGGAGGTGATTGAACACTACCGACAACTGCCACTGTGTCACCAACTCTGTGCCTCGCGAGCCAACGACCCGTGGCTGTGGGCCACTGCTGACCGCTGCCTCCGGCCTACACTGCGGTCCAGTAGGTCACAGAGTACTGATTTGGCAATGTTGGAGTTCACATCTGTGTACCGGCATCATCGCAGACTGGATCCCCTCTCAGCACCTGTGCCACTAAGTTTGTTCCCCGACATTCATGGACACTGACTGGTCGTACATTGGTGGCGTTTGAGTCTATGGACTAGGGGCTAGTTTTCATCCTCATGTAGCTGATCCCGAATTGTTGGGGAAAACGAGGGTTGCACTTTCCACTCCTCCATTTGCTGCTTCCAGATAACATCAGACCTTCCGCATCATGCCCTGGAGGAAACCTTCCACTGTCCCCCGAAACCCTCCGCAACATACACCTCGGACATTGATGGGGACCCGCTCAGGTCGCATGGCCCATCTGACTGCACCGCAAGTCACCGTCCCGTGGCTGGGTGCCTGTGCCGGCCGCAGTGCATCCGGGGCCACTAACTCTGTGCTGGTCACGCCTGGGACCCCTTCTTCTGAGACATTGAATGGCCTCTGTAGCGATGGTCTTGGGGTCATCAACGCCATGTGTCTGTGGCCCTGCGCTGTCCGCCTCCTCCGGCCCCAACTGCGGGCCACAAGAGCCCACACAGGGCATTGAGTCTTGACCGGCCCAGACGTCGCATCACCGCAGGAGGCACACGCCACCACGGCAAGGACCACCTCCAACCGCCATCTGCCAGAGTCGAAAGGGTGGTCCTGACAGACTTACGGAGTTGCCCAGACCTGTCGTGGATGCCATCATCGGCCTGCTGCCCTGCTCAGCACTCCAGGTGCCAGTGACTCAGTGCACCGCAAGCCATTGTCCATTACTGATTGAGTTTTGTGCTATTGTGAGGTTGCGCAGCAATGTCACCTCATGCAGTGGGGAAGACCTGGGACCATGAGGAGGAGGATGTGTCAAGTGTGCGGACGGGAGAAGGCACAGACAATGGGAGGGCAGGTGGCAGCAGCCCCAAGGCAGGAATGCAGACTGGTGGCGGTAGTCAAGCTACACACCCGGATCTGATACTGGGTATTGCGCTGTGTACTGCGGACGCAACTGTCACCTCAGGCAGTGTGGGAGACCTGGGACATTGATGAGGAAGTTGATGCAGGTGTACCACACCCCACTGCATCTGCATCAGGACTAACCCGAAGGGACACAATCCTAGCAATTACTTCACATGAGTGCGCTCTTCTCTAGTGCCCCTACCTCAGTGCACTGCAACTCACGGAACGTCCAGACTGAATATTGGGTGACCTCTGTCCTTACTCCGGATCCCTCCATGTTGCTCTGCAATTGACTCTGTTATGCTGGTGTTTTCTGTTTCCATTACACTGGTGTCCACTTTTCAGGTTGTTGCCAGCACCAAGCACTCCGTGCGGGCTGGCTTATACTCACCCCACACACATCCAGCACAGGTGTCACTGTACATGTGGCCCTGCCAATAAAGGGGCAGGGCGCACGTGCCCGTAGCCAGTTCAACATGATATGTGCATGTGTCTCTGTGGAGGTGTGGGTCTCCTTTGTGGGGTGTAGGTGGTCCCTGAAGGGTATTGGACACCCACGTATGTGTTCTACTTCGCATTCCATGGGTTAGGCAACACCCTCACCTGTTGGGCCACCTCCTTTTGGTGTTCGGCCACCTGGCATTGGGGTGCCATGTGTGGGTGGGTAACGTGTTGTGAGGCAGCTGTGATTGCGGGTGCTTCATGCTGTGTGGTCTGTTGCAGAGTCTGGGTTCTCCTCTGAGTAGCTTGTCTGCCCTGGTCCTGGTGGTGGGTTGTGTGGGATGTCCATGGGCTGTTGTAGGGGGTCGGGGGTGTGGTGTTCGTCTCGGGCATCACTGATGGGTTGTCTGTTCAGACCTGCTGGAGGTGTTGTTTGTCCCTCTGCATTGTGAAGGGGAGGTGCATGTTGGCATTGTGTTGGCGCCTTGTTCTTGTCGACATGCAGACTGTGTGACAATGTACATTGTGACTGTTTGGGCGGTGGTGGCTATTTGAGTTGGGGCAGTGTACATTTGGCCTACATGGCTGATGTGGGGTTGTAGGGGTAGATGTGCATCTCACAGTTCCCTGCTCTGTCCAATGTGATTGTTCTGTTTCTGCGCATGGGTGGACCCAGTTGTGTCCCCTGTTCTGCAGTGTGGGTGTTGCACTTTGTGCCACATTGTCATGGTATGTGCTGTGATTGCTATGTGTGTGTCCTGCAGTGTGCTACGGGGATGGGGACATGTCCCTGGGTAATTGTGGATGAGCAGTGTGCTACACCTCATTGTGCATGTGTGGCATTGTGCCCATCACCCCCTGTCCCCCCAGTCCCTGTTGGATCCTCACCCTGTTGTTGTTGTGTCAGGTCCTGTCGAGCTGTGTCCGTACTCCCTACTCCTTGCACCCTCTCCACACTGATGACTGTGGCCTGGCTTTCCTCCTGCTCCTCCTGTGTCGCTGGACTGCCACCTCCTGTCGCCGTTGCTGCCTTCCTGTTGGCAGCGGGTTTGTGCCTGGTTTAGGTTGTCACGTCCTGGCGGAGACTCTTAGCCTCCTGGATTGGCCTCCTGGGCTCTGTGACTGCATTCCAGGCGGTCTGCTTGTGGGTCATTTGCTGGTAGTGTTCTGTCGCCTCCGTGGCCTTGGTCTTATTTTCCTGCGGTCTGCACCCCGTCTTCCTCTCCATTTTCTCCTTGGCCTTCCCCGACCCACTTGTTCCTTGCTGGTGGTCTGTGGGGGTTGTGGGGTTCGCATTGCCCTCTGCGCTTGGTCAGGGTGCATGGATGTTGCTACGTGCTTTGGCTTGTTTCTGGTGTGTTGTGCCTGTGGTTTTTATGGTGCAATTTCCCGCCAGACGCGTGGGAGTTGCAGGCCTGAGGCTGCTTTTCGCAGCTTTTTGTACCGCGATTGGCCTCATCGCATGATTTCTCGCGTTTCGCATTTTTTGGGCGTGGTGTTGATTTACACGCTGGCATTTGACGTGTTATCTGGTGGCTATCGCATGGTACCGCCTTGTTGTGAATCCCACGTTGACACGTGGATATTTTCCCGCGATAGGCTGCGATATTGAAAGTTGCGTTACGCTACTCTTGCGGTAGTTATCACACGTTCTTGTGAATATACCCCAGAGTGTTTACCTCATGTTGGGTTGGAGGGAGAGGCACTATGTGTCCAACATGTAACTCTTCAGAAGAGAACATCCCACATGTTTTGTTTGAGTACCCAGGCTATGCCTCCCCTCGTCGCACTTGGCTAGCTCCCTATATGCAGGCTACTTGGTGTACGTAGCCATTCGGTCGCCCTTCGCATCCTCAGGATGGACCGCCGTCCAGTAATAGCCATTTCTATCGCAAATTCCTGGGTGCTATGTGGGTGCTCCAAAGGAAGGCCCTTCCTCCCTCTATTACTTGACTCTACTTAGATTTCCTACCAGGCTTTACCTTGCTGTATCATTTTGTAAATGCCTGGTAGGAAGGTTTCCTTTTCACTTCTGGCAGCCATATGCATTGACTAGACAGCTAATGGGCATTAGCATAATGTATGATTTTTGCACATATGCTCATGTAAGCCTTGTTTTATATATTATTTTCAGTTCTTTTATTTTAGTCATGTTTGTATAAACTTTTTTATGCATGTTTTTATCCATTTTATCCTCTTTATATTGTCTGTACTTTTATGGCTCTGGTGCCGGAAATAAAGTGATTTGAACTGAACTACAACCAGACTCTCCCTGCCCCTTTTTCTTGCTCTTGCTTTTGCTTTTCCTGCTTTCTCCCTTTATAGCGGGTTTGCTGTCTTTTCCTTCCTCCATCTTTCCAAACCGTTTTTTCCCCTCTTTTGCACTCTCTAAATAGCTCATACAGAAATCTAGGTGCAGGTCCCCAAAAATAAGTGCTGGTGCCTCCCATCGGCAACCAGGGCTGGCTTTAGGGCGGTGCGACTGGTGCAGCTCCATCTGGCGCTATACTCAGGGGAGAGCGCTGTATATAGAAATATCTTATGAGTTTAAAAGCACCTGTTGTTGCAGAATTTCTTGCATGTCCAGCCGATTTCACACAACAAAAAAAATGTCAAGATCGCTCTATTAATGTTTCTGCTCGAGAGAGATCGGAGTTTTGTCTAGGGGGAGTTTTGACCCATATAAAGTAGCACAGAGGGTTAATGTGCCTGCAGCAACAAACGTGTACCATGCAGATCACAGAAATGTATTTATGCGGATAGCTCAGTGGGTTACTGCTTTTGTCACAGAGATCCTTTTGCTACTTGCAGTTCATAAGTTACAATCCTAATGTAGCAAAGTGACCTATGAACTGTCGTCAAAGAGATGCATGTAAACTGCATAGGTTACAACGTTATGATTTTTCTCTAATCTTCAATTACTCTAATGTTGCTTAAAAGGGTTCGTTTGTGAGAGAGGGGCTATGGAGAGATGAGGGGCACTGTTAGAGGGCGGTAGTGAGAGAATCTGTGGAGAAGGGAGGCACCAAAAAAGTTAATTGCACTGGGCGCCACCAGCTCTAAAGCTGGCCCTGTCAGCAATCACCGGCTCAAATTAAGCACTGACAGGACTGGCCCTTATCCAACAGGAATGCTAGACCTTTTTTAACCTGAGGGTTAACTGGATAAGTCAATGATAAGTGCAAGGTGGCGAATTCAACAGAACCAAAGCCTAAGCTTTCCAACAACCTTTACAAACACAGCTCTGGTCCAAGCAGCCAGCTTTCTCCTGCCCCATAAAACAGATTTGGTAGCCCACATGGCCTACAAGACATACAGTTAAAATCACAGGTGCCAGATCTGTGCACAAACAACACAGCAGCACCTTCCTTCTTCAGGTCTCCTCGGGTGTAGGGCCACTATGGGGTCTAAGATTGAGTTCTAGGGGATGCTGAGTATGCATCCCTAAGGTACACTCTGAGACCACACATTCTAAAGAGAAATGATTCTAGAACTGCCCGGTTAATACGACTGTCTGACGGTTCAGCAAAGTTTCAAGTTGCTCAGTACTTATTCAGCCTTCACGCCTCCGTCAGATTGGAGGTCACTGGGTGGGGTTTACATCCAGGAAAGGCGAGGATCTACAGAGTCCCTACCATTACTCGCTCCCTGTGCTCTCGTGCCCACCACCTGGGGGCCACATAGTGTGACTTTAAAAGTGTTCTAATAAGCTTCAAGACACTCTCCTGCATGCATATCCTGACTTACAGCCATTTGGACACTATTTGGGAATTGACATCCATTCCCAACCCATGCCAGGTTTTGTGGAAGCCAGTCTGCTCATGCTGGAAACTCCATTACCTATAATCCCCTGCTCACTGCTTCGTCTCCACCCCTGCAGGCCAAGGATGGGTAGAGGAATTCAGTTTACCTGTGGCTGGCTGCTGCTAGCCTGCTCACACCTGATGCACATGATTACTGCGAGCTCTTTTAAGCACACCGCCCCTCAGTCCAGCGTTGGTCATTGTAGATGTGTTCCGGTGAGACCGATCCTTCTTTCCTGAACTTTTGATATCCTTGTTTCCTGAGCTTTTGATATTCCTTGATTTCTGGATTTTTTTATTCCATGTCCCTGTTCCTGAGTTGCAGCTATTCCTTGTTCCTGATTAGCATTGCTTGGAGTTCTCTCTTGATTCCTGAGCTGTAGCTATTCCTTGTTCCTGAACTAGCACTGCCTTTAGTGTTTCCTTTATTCCTGTTCCTGAGCTTTAGTACTCCTTGTTCCTGAATTAGCACGGTCTTCAGTGCTAACTTGACTCCTAATCCTTAACTATTCCTTGTTTCTTTGATTCCTGAACTAGTGCTATTGAATGCACCATTGAATCCGCTCTCCTGTATTTCCTTTGTCCCAGTTCCTGCTTTTCTTCCCATTACCTCTGTTTCAGCCCTTAGTTGCTGTCTTCCTGTTCTACTGTCTTGCTTCTAGTTTCCTTGTAAGTTTGTTACTTGCTTTCTGCCTAGTGTGTCCTTGTTTCCATTCTTTCCTGTTAAGCACTCCTCCTTGCAAGCTCCTTGTCTATTGTGCTTGTGTTTAGTTCTACACCCTTGCTGTTACTGCCTTGCATGTTCCTGTTTGACCGCCAGGAACCGTGGGCACAGCTGACTACCTAGGTGGCGTTTCTTGTCTACTGTGACTATTGCCTTTGAGTTATTTTTATAACATCACCATAGGTATCAGCTCCCCAGACTCTGCCTTTGCATGTGTATCCTATATGTGGGTATTTGCAGTCAGAATCTGTAACAGCAACTGTGGGTGAGGAACCTACTGAGCTTCAGCCTTACCGTGTAGCACTTCCGAATGCTTTACCCAACATTCCCTTTATTGTTAATGTTGTCTTATATGTGTCTTTCACATCCGACCTGGGTGTAGTTATTCTGAATGCTAAATCAACTCCTGAGTGCCTATCTTTTCTGAGTTTCTATCTACCTTGTTCCTTTGTGCAGGCTTCCCCTTTGGATCCCTTTTCTCCTCTGATTTCCTGTGTGATCCTGTGCAGTGCTGTATATAAATAAATGGACAGAATGCAGAACAATGTCATTCATTCACCCCAGTACAGAGATCTGGGCCTAAAGCCATCGTTTTTTTGCTCACCATGCCATTCCAGTTTGGACCCAGCCATATGCAAATCAGTCTTGACCCTGCGCCCAATGGGAACAGTCCAGCCCGAACTGCCAGGCCAGGTCCTCCCTGGACTGGAAACAAGCATCCTAGGACCGGTTTCGGGGTTTCACCCCTCTTCAGCCAGGATAGCTTGATTCCAGTGGCATGGAGAGCACAGGACCCACGTCTGGGCATACCCGTCCCACTCGGGGTGACAAATGCAAAAAGAACTATTGATGGACAGAATGCAGAACAATGTCATACATTCACCCCAGTACAGAGATCTGGGCCTAAATCCATCGTTTTTTTGCTCACCATGCCATTCCAGTTTGGACCCAGCCATATTCAAATCAGTCTTGACCCTGCGCCCAATGGGATCAGTCCAGCCCGAAGTGCCAGGCCAGGTCCTCCCTGGACTGGAAACAAGCATCCTAGGACCAGTTTCGGGGTTTCACCCTCTTCAGCCAGGATAGATTGATTCCAGTGGCATGGAGAGCACGGGACCCACGTCTGGGCATACCCGTCCCACTCGGGGTGACAAATGCAAAAGAACTATTGATGGACAGAATGCAGAACAATGTCATACATTCACCCCAGTACAGAGATCTGGGCCTAAATCCATCGTTTTTTTGCTCACCATGCCATTCCAGTTTGGACCCAGCCATATGCAAATCAGTCTTGACCCTGCACCCAATGGGAACAGTCCAGCCCGAACTGCCAGGTCAGGTCCTCCGTGGACTGGAAACAAGCATCCTAGGACCGGTTTCGGGTTTCACCCTCTTCAGCCAGGATAGCTTGATTCCAGTGGCATGGAGAGCACGGGACCACGTCTGGGCATACCCCGTCCCACTCGGGGTGACAAATGCAAAAAGAACTATTGATGGACAGAATGCAGAACAATGTCATACATTCAACCCAGTACAGAGATCTGGGCCTAAATCCATCGTTTTTTTGCTCGCCATTCCAGTTTGGACCCAGCCATATGCATTCCGTCCATCATTTGTTTGCTGTAACACTTTTCGCCCTAAGTGGGATGGGTCCCTTGCTCACTGTGCCACTGGATTCAAGCTAGCCTGGCTGAAGAATGGTGACATACCCTGAAACCGGTCCCAGGATGCTTGTTTCCGGTCCAGGGAGGACCTGGCCTGGCAGTTCGGTCTGGACTGTTCCCATGGGGCACAGGGTCAAGACTGATTTGCATATGGCTGGGTCCAAACTGGGGTGGCGTAGTGGGAAAAAGAACGATGGATTTAACCCAGATCTTTTGACTGGGGGAGAATGTTTGCATTGTCAGCATTGCGTCCATCATTTGTTTGCTGTAACACTTTTTGCCCTAAGTGGGATGGGTATGCCCAGACGTGGGTCCCTTGCTCACTGTGCCACTGGATTCAAGCTAGCCTGGCTGAAGAAGGGTGACATACCCTGAAACCGGTCCCAGGATGCTTGTTTCCGGTCCAGGGAGGACCTGGCCTGGCAGTTCGGTCTGGACTGTTCCCATGGGGCACAGGGTCAAGACTGATTTGCATATGGCTGGGTCCAAACTGGGGTGGCGTAGTGGGAAAAATAACGATGGATTTAACCCAGATCTTTTGACTGGGGGAGAATGTTTGCATTGTCAGCATTCCGTCCATCATTTGTTTGCTGTAACACTTTTCGCCCTAAGTGGGATGGGTATGCCCAGACGTGGGTCCCTTGCTCACTGTGCCACTGGATTCAAGCTAGCCTGGCTGAAGAAGGGTGACATACCCTGAAACCGGTCCCAGGATGCTTGTTTCCGGTCCAGGGAGGACCTGGCCTGGCAGTTCGGTCTGGACTGTTCCCATGGGGCACAGGGTCAAGACTGATTTGCATATGGCTGGGTCCAAACTGGGGTGGCGTAGTGGGAAAAATAACGATGGATTTAACCCAGATCTTTTGACTGGGGAGAATGTTTGCATTGTCAGCATTCCGTCCATCATTTGTTTGCTGTAACACTTTTCGCCCTAAGTGGGATGGGTATGCCCAGACGTGGGTCCCTTGCTCACTGTGCCACTGGATTCAAGCTAGCCTGGCTGAAGAAGGGTGACATACCCTGAAACCGGTCCCAGGATGCTTGTTTCCGGTCCAGGGAGGACCTGGCCTGGCAGTTCGGTCTGGACTGTTCCCATGGGGCACAGGGTCAAGACTGATTTGCATATGGCTGGGTCCAAACTGGGGTGGCGTAGTGGGCAAAAGAACGATGGATTTAACCCAGATCTTTTGACTGGGGGAGAATGTTTGCATTGTCAGCATTGCGTCCATCATTTGTTTGCTGTAACACTTTTCGCCCTAAGTGGGATGGGTATGCCCAGACGTGGGTCCCTTGCTCACTGTGCCACTGGATTCAAGCTAGCCTGGCTGAAGAAGGGTGACATACCCTGAAACCGGTCCCAGGATGCTTGTTTCCGGTCCAGGGAGGACCTGGACTGGCAGTTCGGTCTGGACTGTTCCCATGGGGCACAGGGTCAAGACTGATTTGCATATGGCTGGGTCCAAACTGGGGTGGCATAGTGGGCAAAAGAACGATGGATTTAACCCAGATCTTTTGACTGGGGGAGAATGTTTGCATTGTCAGCATTCCGTCCATCATTTGTTTGCTGTAACACTGTAAGAAAATTTGACCAACTGTGTACAGACAAAGAGGATCGGTTTTAGAACTTTGACCCAGCACTTTTTATCAGATTATCTGTGAGATCTAGGAATTCAATTAACAGAAAAAAAACTTCAATTTGTAGGGTTGAACAAGTTCTTATTGCTTTCTTAGTCCTACAAACATTTGCAGCATTAAAAGAGTCCCGTGGGTATTTTTTGCGTAGGTGTAGTAATGTTTTAAAAAATCTTTTTTATTGATAAAAAAAAACAGTAGGCTTCACACATCATTCTGCAGTGGTATAATGAGGTTATAGCACATGTGTATTTGCCTTGGTGCCACCCAACCCCATCTGTTACATAGTCCAGACTTATAGATAAGGTGCTTTTACGGCCATTTGATTCGTATAGTACACCTTGTTTTCTCCCACCCTACGAGTAACCCTCTGTACGCCCCGTAATCTCTAACCCCTTTAGGCTCTCCAATCGCCCCACACTTTCTCCCATTCCTTGGGGCGGCATCTAGCTGCGTAGACCACCTGTTCCGCCCTCTGGCACCAATCTAGGTCTGCCTTCCAATCCTCAACTGCCTGCATGGCTGTGGCCCCTCCATGTTCTCGCGATATTTCGCTTTGCTACCCCCGGCGACATTCTCAGCCAGATTTATTTTGGCCTGGGCTAATCTTGCTCCCCTTTTATTCCCAGGAGTAGCCATCTGGGTTCGACCAGGATCTCTACCTCCGTCACCCTCGCCATTATTGATGTGATCTGGGACCAATAAAGTTGGATCTGCTGGCAAGCCCACAGGGTGTGATAGAAGGACTCTTCACTCCCACAACCCCTTCTTCATAGTAGGGAATTTGCCCTGCCTATTTTGTGCAGGGGGGTTTGCGCGTAGTATGATCTGTGAAGTATCTTAAGTTGGACCAATTGGAATCGCACTCTGATGGAAACCTCCCAGGGGGCCCGGAGGGCCTCTGTCCAATCTTCATCGTCCAGCGTTCCGCCCCGAACATCCTCCCATGCCAGTCTGAAGGGACCCAATAAGTCAGCGGAATTGTTAATTAATTTCTTATAGATTAGTGATACTCCCTTCTTTGACAGTACCTCAGTCTGTAATCGGTCCTCTAATGGTGAGGTGTCAGGCAGCTGCTCCCCCACCGGCAATGCATGTCCCAAATGGGTATGCCGAAATCATTCCGATTCTGCTAAGTCAAATTCTTTCTGCAGGTCAGTAGACGTTATGTAAGATTGGTTTCTCCAGACGTCACCCAGGTGTTTCTATACCAATAAGTCTCCATTTTTTAAATCCACGCAGCCCTACCACCTCTGGCAGAAGTGCGCTGTACCACAGTGGAGTCTGGGCTGTTAGTTTCCTCCTCCAACCCAGAAACTTGGTAGCTTTATGCCATATGCCCACTACCACCTGTGTGTGCTGTGGCCAGTCGCCTCTGACCATCTTACTATACAGTAGGCTCTCCCACCCTCCCGGGCCGATGCACCCTCTGTCTATCCTGTAAGCTGGATCCTGGTGGTCCATGAAAGCCCAGTCATTGATTACAAGCAATTGCGAGGCCCAATAATATTTTTGAACATCGGCGATCGCCAGTCCTCCGACATGCAGCCCTTTTCGTAGCTTGGCTAATGCAATTCTTGGAGCACTCCCTTTCTACAGTAGTTTGCGGACTGCTTAGTCAATACCTGTAAAAATCGCTGGTGGAATCTTGTGGGGTGTATTCTGCATTACATTGAGCAGCCTCGGGAGGCTGATCATCTTGTAGAGGGTCGCTCTGCCTACTAACGTCAATGGCAAGCATTCCCTGTGCTTCGCATTTGCTTTAAATCGTTCAAGCTGCGGGTCAAGGTTTTGTCTGAGGGATTCTTGTGGGTCTCACGTGGCATTCATGCCTAGGTATTTGAACCCATTAGGGATCATCAGAGCCAAACATTCACGTGGCAGGCGGGAAGTTTCCCTCGATAGGGATATATTACTGATTTAGCCCAGTTAATTGTGTAACCCGAATGTTGCCCAAATATTCGAAATATTTGCATTACTCTAATTATGGAGCTCTGGGGTCTAGGAATGTATAGTAACACATCGTCAGCATATAGAGAGATTCTTTCTTCCCATCCTCCCAGCGCGGGTATACCCCAGATTAGAGGATCACGGCGGATCCATGCTGCTAGTGGTTCAAGAGCCAGAGGGAACATAATAGGGGACAGCAGGCAGTCCTGTTGGGTGCCTCTATGAAGCTCGAAGCTGCGAGAGGTTGTTCCATTCACCCTGACCCTAGCCATAGGGGCCTTGTAAAGCAGTTTGACCCACGCTCTGAATTTGGGTCTTTCCAAGACTGCAAACATATAGTTCCACTCTACCGAGTCGAACGCCATTCTCGCTTCCTAGGCCATCGGCACCATTTGTGTCTCTCTGCAGGATTCGGTTGAGAGGCGTACCCCATATAGGTGCCTCAGGTTAAGCCGCGTGCATTATTGAGAGAGGAACCACCCGCAGTCTAGTTGCCAAGATTTTGCCCAGTACCTTAACCTCTGCGTTAAGCAAGGAGATTGGTCTGTACGAACTGGGTTCGATTGAGGGCTTCCCTTCTTTTACTATGGTCACTATCGTTGCCATCCTCTGGTCAAGGGGAAGACAACCAGTGGAGAGCACTTCTCGATACATTGCCAACAACGGTTTAGTCACCACCCCCGCTAGGCCTTTGTATAGCTCAATTGGCAAACCATTGGGTCCCTGCGCTTTGCCCAATTGCAACTCTCTCAGTGCACGTTGCAGGTCTTCCTCAGTTAGGTCGGCTTCTAGGGCCTCTCACTCTTCCCCGGTTAGCGTCCGAAGGGTCACATCTTTTAGAAAGTCAACACAGTCCTTGAGGTCTGAGAAGCATACAAAGTCTCGTAGTAAGAGGCAAAGGAGGTATAATAATTTCGGGCAGAGACAAACTATATACTCCAATGTTTCTACCTTATAACCACATAATCTACAGACCAACCATACAACATTGTTGGATTTCCATGAACCTTCAAACTCTAGTAGTGGAATATACAGAAACCTAAATCTTAAATACCTCTTTTTTGTTTGAAGTTTTAAAATGGACGTCAGATATTGTTGGGGTCCAAATATGTGCATATCAAACAGTAGCTCAGAGTGTTTATAGTTTAGCAGGGCCTGTAAATCACTAGTCCGATTGTGATCGCTTAAAGTATTCTTTATTAATTTTTTCCAACCCAAAGAATTCATCGAGCAAAGCAATTCTAAACTTGGAAGCTTATATTCATATATAATGTTGGCGATTTTGCTTGTATTTAAGCCCAGGCTCCCAATTTGACTTTTTTTCATTCAGCAAAAATTAAGCCTTTTGTAATAGTAGTCATTCCCAGATAATCATAGGAATTCACTAGGTCGGTTGGTTTAGCTTCTAAGTTCCATCCTGCCCTTTTCCCATTTTTAGGAAAGGTCATGATTTTAGTTTCTGTCGTAATGTCAGGAGTTATCAAGAGGAGATCCTAGGCCCTGAAGAAGAAGGGACTGGATCAGAAGGCAGCACCTTTGTAAGGCACACCTGTTGTTAAGCCTCTACCATTTTAATCCGTAGCAAGGGAGGTACTGATGCAACCATTGGAGGAGGGTACGGACAACCTAAAGCCCTTCTTTAGTTTGCTCAAAGCGGTGTTTTGAGACAAGGCCCCACAAGGGGAAAAGCCAATGAACACTTTTGGTAGGCTGATAGCAAGGATCATAAGTCTACTGCCCAAGAATGGGCTGATGTCTTGTAGTCGTGTGGGCTATGCTTGAGAAGGCCTACAACCAACCCTCAGAGACCTTCAGAGCCATGTTCCGAAGATGTCCACTGGGTAGACTGAACCTCCATATGAAGCAGAAAAGGAACCATGAACTATAAGTGAAGGGTATCACCAGTGCTCATTTTGGGGCCGGGACTTATTTTTCATCATTAAACTTTGATCCAGAACAAGAGGGACTAAGACAGAAAATTGGGAAAGAAGGAGGAAGAGAAAGACAGAAAACTGTGACAAATGGAGAAATCAGGGATGAAAAGGAATCTACAAGAGTGAGATACAGAGAGTGGAAGTGTAGGGGATATAGAAAAAAGAGGCATGAGTTAGAATCAAGACTAGACAGCCTTAGTATTTGGCAAACCCCAACATTCAGCAGCAACACCGGGAGCTTCTGAGAAAATCTTTGGGCCCAAGCACTTATTATTTTACAATTTGAGCACCGGATATCACTGATTGTATGAAGGGTCATGGATATCATGCTAAGCAAGCAGTTACTAAGTCCTTGCTCGGAAGGAATTGAGCTACAGTGGTGCGGTGCTGTTAGGCCTTCCTAGATAATAAAGGCTACTTAAAGAGCTGATCTTCTGGAGCAGCACAGGACCACTGTGCTGTATGAGAGAGGTGACAATTGGAAAAGAGTTGCTGGGGAGGCAGGAGGTATGAAGAAGAATGAGGCTATCCTCCTTCCAAACCCCACACCACAGCAAGAATTCATGTGCCACACAAGCAGCAGCAGCCACAAAAGGATGCTGCTACTGGTGTAGGTTCCTAATGCAAGACGCAGGAGGGCTTCACTGTTCAGAGGATTGCAGAACCCCGAATGGTATTATGGCTGAATACAAAGTACAAAAATATCTTGGTACAAAAATATCATACAAATAAACAACTAGAGAGTAAGGAAATGGAACAGGTACTTGTCCCTTTCCCAGAGTAATATGCAAAAACAACGTGGACAAGTCCTTAACGGGTTATGGTCATTGTTGCTGACCTTCACCCTGGTAGAGGAACGCAGGCAACCCCTCACCCACCTACCTAGTAGGTGGCATGCTTCATCATCGGGGTCCAGCTGGATTGCCGAGTGCAATCCAGCTGTGCTTCAACGCCTGATTTACAGCGGAGCGGGTTCTGGTGAAGAGTGAAGTGCTATGTGAAGTGTGAATAAATGATAAAAATGTCTCTAGGAAATGCCCTTATAAAATTTTTAATAGAAGGGTCCTAGGACATGAGTAAAAACATAGTCGGGATACAAGTGAGGTAAAAATGAGCCTCAATATCCCTAAAGAGTGTAGGTCTACTAGTTTCAGCCTTCTACGATATTCATGAGGCTTTCTTCAGGACCATGAAAGTGGGTGTGGCCAAAAAATTGGGAGGCCACTGCGGGTGTATATATCAACGCACGCCCTAAAGTGCGCTGTGAGTGTGGTGGGATCTTGTTACTTACAGATCCTTCGCGTTGAGTATCTGTAAAGGAAAGGTACAGTTCGGCATACATTTCTAAAAACAAGTTGTATCTTACATAAATGTCTTACGTTTCTGCGCTCCTCCATGCGTAGGGTAGTTCTGTAAGTGGTGGCACGGCTATGAAATGTTGGCATCATGCATGTGACTTAGTGTGGGCATGCATGATGGCTGTCTGTTGAATAACCATGCGTGGCTACAATGTGCCGTATGAGCACTTATGAGATTGATTTACAGTTCTAAAAGTGTGACACTGTTCGTGCTATCAATGGTTGTAGGCTATTTGTGGCAAGGGTGTCGCATTATGGCACATGGTTATGGGCTATTTGTGGCAAGGGTGTCGCATTATGGCACATGCAGTAGCTGCGAGTTTAAAAATAATGATTTATCTGGTGACATTTGCTGTGCGTGATTTATTTAAAGAAAACACATAGATCATGACTGTGATAACTCACGGGACATACTGACAGACAAAACATATATGCGGCTTACTTAAACTCCACGTGTGTTTGGATCCATGGATCCTGTCACACAGTGGAACTTCCTGTTTTGAGACCATGGGGGAATTGAGATTGCAGTGAAAAGAATTGCAGTGAAAAATAATTAATCGACCGCGCTATTGGTGCTAAGGATCGGAGCGCTTTGACTTACTTCGTCTGAGGATAGCATCCGCTGCAACCTACGTTGTGGACAGGATCCCGCCGGGGTGGCGTGTATCTCGTGTGCCCAGACTTGTAGTTGCATTGAGGGGTGTGGTCACGGCCTAGGACGCTAGGTCACGTGGCGCGCTTACGTGTGGATGGAAAACTGGAACAGCAACCGCTGGTTGCGTCGTGTCCCTAGTGGTGCTTGAGATGGTGACGTTTATGCAATGCGCATGCGTCTGCGCTCACTACAGGGTTGTTGCTAATATGTGCAAGGTGCATGGAGCGGGGAATCTCAGTGGCGCCTCATGTATTTACAATATTGTTCTGACTTCAGGCTGTGATGCCTCGTGATGTCTAAATGGCGTCTCAAGTATTTACAATCTTTTATGACTACAATCTGTGACACCTCGTGAGGTTGGTAAAGGTGCCTCAAGTATTTCAATATTTGTGCTGACTCAAAGACATGTGAAACCTCAAGAAGTAGGTGTCAGGTGGCTAGTCAATCCATACGCTTCACAGGAGGATGGTAGGATTCCCTGTGATTTCTTATAAGGCGCCACAAGTGATGTACAATATTAATTATTGACATCCAGGTATATTAGGGTGGTGGCCATGTCAGATACTTCGTGAGTCAAAATATTTGGCTCACAAGAGGAGCCCATGATATTGACTGTAACGTGTGTTTTAGTCTAGATAGCGCCGTAAGCGATAGTGTGATGTGTTAAAAAAGGGGGGTTGTAATTAACACAATATGTTGGTGATATCAGTGGTTATTGAACCATAATTGGTGAGTCACAGATGGAGTGTCAGAAGGTCATTATATATACGATTGGAGATTATTATACTCTCTGTATTGCAGTCCAAGGGACGTTGTCATTGAGTCCTGTGATGTGAGTAGATAGTCTGTATACCCAATGTTGCTCTTTTTCTAAGAGTAGATTCTGCAAATTGTTTGTATGTACATCTAGTTGTTCAATGACCACCCAGGTCATGTCGTTGGTCGTGTGTCCTGCAGTAAGAAAGTGGTCGGTCATTTTTGTGGTGTTTCGCTTACACCGGATATTGCTCCTGTGTTCGCATATCCTGGTCTTTATCTTTCGGCTAGTCATACCCACGTATCGGAGACTGCATGGGCACGTGATAAGGTATACCACATTGGCTGAATTGCAGTTTGTGTGTCTTTTGATGTGCCATGTTTTTCCTTGTTCAAGGTTTAATGTTTTCGTGGCTTTGGTGAGGTGGCACACGCTGCAGTTGCCACAGGGAAAGAGGCCAGTGATATTTGGTAGACCCCATGCATTTAGGACCGTGTTGTTTCCTCTACCAGGGTGAAGGTCAGCAACAATGATCATAACCCGTTAAGGACTTGTCCACGTTGTTTTTGCACAAAAATATCATAGCCAGAACATCACCTATCAATATATTGTCATGATAAGTATACCTGGGTAATTATAGATTTACTATTCTAAACTCCACATCTACGTACCTTGATGACATATAAGCTTGAATGTTTCTGCAGAAGTGACCAACTACTACAAACATATAACAATTCCCAGGAACCTTGAGGAGAGCACCCTATCCATACTTCATATGTACACCCCTTCTCCTTCTACAGGGGTAACTACCAAAATACAGTAGCCAAAATATTGTCGTGGACGTATATATAGATAAATATAGGCTAACTATACTTAACTCCACATCTACATACTGTGATGAAATGTTGTAGCAGAATATTTAGAACTTCATATTCTGGTAGTACATCAAGGGGATGCACGTAGTAACAATGGTCATTGTCCGATTCTCATGGTTCCTTGAGGTTGTGATGTCGGTTGGGTTGTTGGTCATTTCTGCAGAGAATGTCCCAATATATATACAAAATATAAATTCAGCGCACAGTTTCTGACTGAGGACAAGAGAGACTCAGTGAACACTGCACCTTTGTAGATGCTTATGAGTAAATCCATCCTAGGGTTGCAGCGCTCCTGGTGGCGATGAAGGTCAATAGTACATAGAACTAATCTCCATCTGGCAGTGGGTACTCCATGGTAGCGGGCATGCAAACTTATGAGACAAAGGGCTGTTTGAACTCCTTGGTTTGAGGTTTAGCAGTGGAACACCCAATGATATCCTCACTGTCCAAATGTAGCCTGAGTTGTAAGGATAAGTGAGGTTGCAGGGAGCCCTCTCATGAGTTGAGGTCTGAAGGTCTCTGCCTCTGCAATATCTAATTGACATGGATTATGTAGACGCTTGGTGTTCTGTGGTGATCTGTAGCCAAGCCAAGAAAGGTGCTGCTCTACGTTTCAAATATCTCACCTTCCAAACCAGGTGCCTTGGCATAACTTCCCCCATTTTCCACCAAGGAACAAAGCTCTGCTGTCCAGGTCACCTGCCATTGTGGAGTCACAGCTTCTTGGAGGCTTCATGGCTCAGAGAGAAGAAACAGAGTGGGGTCCATATTATCTACTGCTGATAATCCCAGGTCTCTGGAACTCCACAAACCAGAGGCAGTCCAGAATACATTGGGGAGGTCTCATGTCTCTTCACTGGCTGATTGAGGACTGAAGCTCAGAAACAGATGTCATAGAAGCTTCAAACACAAGGATGACCAACTAAATACATTCTCCTTAGAAAGAGAACTGCTCTGCAGTAGGCTATCTCAGGTTAGACGCTGGTGGAAATCCTGAAGTTATGCTCATGAAATGACCATGGCACAGATCTGCTAGAAGATTTGTGGGTCCCGTCTACTTACGTTATTTGAGGCCCCTCACTGGTTTTTCTGGTACCATGAGTACCCTATTCAAAATAGGAACAATGTGCTAGGATATCGTTGAAGGCAGCTTCAGGATTTGACATCACATGGTGGTGGCTGATGTCACCTGCCTAATCATGAATATATGACCAAAGCAAGAATGGCCTGTTTATGTGATATTTAAACATTTAGAAGTGGCAGAATGGGATCCTGAGAAGAAAGGATCCTGGGGAAAACAACCCTGGCGGCCCCCCACCTTATAATAACCTTTCCCTTAATAGGAAGACATGAGCACTGATGTACATTCCTTTTTAATATATCTTCATTTAGTTTTCTTCACATAAACCTTAACTTCACATCATTTAACAATATTACTAACAAAGTAACTACCCCTAGGGTGCATATTAAAGGTCACTTAATTGTCTTCATTATTATCATTCTATATATCAATCCATCTTCAGTATATTTCTTACAATTCTAGCATGGAGGCTCTTCATCAGGAGTGCGCCTCAAATTTCTAATTAACATTTGCCATGTTGCCAAGCCATACTGCAATTTGTTACCCCTTCTTGTTAACACAAGGAGATGATGGACGGAGCACTGAAACTTTTCAGACACTCACCCCCAGTCACAGATCTGGGTTGAATCCATCATCGTTCTTTAGCTCACTTCCCCACCCCAGTTCAGACACAGCTATATGCAAATCAGTCTTGACCCTGTGCCTCATGGGAACAGTCCAGCCCGAACTGCCAAGCCATGTCTTCCCTGGACCAAAAACAAGCATCCTGGGAACGGTTTGGAGCTAACAGCCCTGATCAGCCAGGCTAGCTAGAATCCAGTGGCAAAGTGAGCAAGGGACCCACGTCTGGGCATACCATGCCAACTTAGGGCGAACAAAGCAAACACAAGGAGATGATGGACGGAGCGCTGAAACTTTTCAGACACTCACCCCCAGTCACAGATCTGGGTTGAATCCATCATCGTTCTTTAGCTCACTTTGCCACCCCAGTTCAGACACAGCTATATAATCAGTCTTGACCCTGTGCCTCATGGGAACAGTCTAGCCCGAACTGCCAAGCCATGTCTTCCCTGGACCGGAAACAAGCATCCTGGGACCGGTTTCAGGCTAACAGCCCTCATCAGCCAGGCTAGCTTGAATCCAGTGGCAAAGTGAGCAAGGGACCCACGTCTGGGCATACCCTGCCAACTTAGGGTGAACAAAGCAAACACATGGAGATGATGGACGGCGGTCACCAGTCAAAAACCCACAAGAGACTGGTTTGGTTCAGGGGTCCCCTCTAGAAGGGAATAATAAATCTGACACTGGAATCAGTGCAGGTTTATTATTCTGAGATGTTTGATACCAAACATCCCAGGATTCAGTAAAGCCATTATGGTGCTAGGAAACTCGTAATGACCGGTTCCAGACCATACACTAAGGTTGGCTTTACAGAGCACTTATAATATCTAAGAATGTCCTTAGATATCCTAGGGGCCTGCTTGCTCCTGCAGATAGGCACTCACATGAGACACAGGGCACCCTACCTTAAGGGTGACTTACCTAGGCCTCATGCAGTGCTGGGCAGGCATGGCACACAGGGATGTGTGCCATGTCGACCCGTCACGTTTAACTGCACCAAAACACACAGGCTGCAATAGCAGTGGTGCATGTTTGTGGTGAGAGGTCTCTGAGGGTGTTATAATACATGCTGCAGCCCTCAGAGGCCTTTCCCTGGCTAACATGCCCTTAGTACCATAGGTATACCTTACAAGGGACTCATAGGTAGGCCATAGTTGTGCCAATTGTGGAAACAATGGTGCAGTTTAGGAAAGAACACAGGCCTTGGGAACCTGATTGGCAGGGACCCAGGGCACACTCAGTCAAATTTCATCAGGTATCTGGCAAAAAGGTTAGGGGCAACCAGGCAGAAAGGGCATCTTCCTACAGACTGTTATATAATACATGGGAGCCTGCAATCCCTGTATAAAAGCCTATCTCTTAGGGCCAGATGTATGGTGGTAATCGTTTTTGATGACCAAATAGTGAATTTTTGTGGGGAAGGGGGCGTGGCTTGCAGCCGATGGACGCGGACGCGAGCTAAGGTGCTCCGACCGCCGCTTGCCCCGTAACTAATTATCCTGAATTCCAGACGAGGCTGGGGGCACAGATTTGTGCACCGGAGTGCCCTAAGAACGGAAAGCGGGCAGGGGTGAGCTCTGTGTCGCCCGATTTCAGCCACAAAGCGCGGAAATGGGAGCTGGCCGGCTTGGAGCCGCCGGCAGCAAGATGGCGCCCATGTAGTGCGGCGATCGGGGCGACCGGCGCAGACTGCTGAAGAGAGATCAGAACCCAACAGCGGAATGCGCCGCACCTACCGGAGAGTCCTGAGGCACAGCACGTGAGTCAAAGGGGCCGGGGAGCGCTGTGACCCGTAAGGAGATCCTGTTGGGAGGCGCGCACGAGGCAGGGAGATCCGAGGCAAAATGGCGCTCGCGCCATAACGGGACCTGAACTGCAGGCTCAGGCGGCTGGGGAGAGGACACAAGCTGGCAGTGAGATACACCTCGATTCACGGAGGAACATGAAGCCTCGTGTATGCTGATGGGCAACTAGGGAGTTTGAGAGACAGAGCTGAAGTGCCTGCGCTGCCAAAGTGAGACTTTCTAAGCCCTGAGTGTGAAGGCGGGAAGATCCCTGGCAGGGGAGCTGGGACGGAGCTGGCGAAATAGAAGGCCCAGCAGGATAGGAACAGGCCGCCAGACAGGAGATTACAGGAGGCGTTCACCCCCTCCCACGGAATAGCACTGGACACTGCTGAGGCAGAGGGGAGCCCCGGGAGCATGAGGCACTAATTTTGCTACGGAATAGCCCCCCACGATATAACGCGGGGCTCCACCAGTGCGCAGTCGCCGCATCTGGAACTATTTGGTACAGACCCCATCAGGGGGAAGCCCTGCGAACATTGAGGCGCCAAATACTTACTTGGAACCGGAGAGCAACGGCGAATGCCATTACTGCGAGGCGACTGGGGTCAATCCTAGTAGTGAGAGTGGCGACTGCATGTACAGGGTAGGTCCAAGCCCGGAGTTTGACACCCTCAGAAAGCAGAGGGTGGTCACTTGACGGATTGCTAAAATATTGGACCGCAAACGAGCAAGAGGAGAAGTACAAGCAGTGACGGGGGAGTCCCCCGGACATTCTCAGAGAACACGTTTCTCGAGTGGACCAAGGGGGGTGGGTGCCATGGCGGCCCACTGAAACCATTTTGCTGAGGAATTATCCTCAACGGCAGCCACCCTGCACGAGACAAGCAGCGCTGACTATGCGGGCCTCCCAGGAAGGGTGAAGTGTATCTCGGGGAGCGGATAGAGTTCTGAAGGGAATACTACGGCCGAGGAGACGGTAACGGCCTGGAGAGATCTGAAAGCATGCTGTGACTGACCAGCAGCTGTAATAGAACGCACAGCCACTGTGTCGCAGAACAAGCCGGGAATAGAGAAGTGGAACCGGCATTGGCCCGGAAGAATGGGGAGAACCCAGAAGAAAAGAGGATTTAGTGTCCTCAGTACAGATGCCCCTGGAGCCCAGACTGACGAGGATGAGGAAGTAGTGGACGTGAGCACAGGCTCTACCCCCAGGAGACCAACATTAGTGGACATTATGCAAGCGATCACGGCCTCCAGAGAGGCCCTGGAGGGGAAAATTGATGCAATAGGCACGGATCTGAGCCTATTGAAAGATGAACACCGGAAGCTCAAAGACAGGGTGACAATCACTGAGAAGGAGCTAGGGGGCCTACCAGCGCAGATGACTGTAATGCAGAAGACGCTTTTAGAACTTGAAACAAAAGTAAAAGTGCCGGAAGTCCGGGCTGAAGATAGTGAGGGACGGTCCCGTAGAAATAACATTCGAGTGGTTGGAGTGCCAGAAAAAGCAGAGAGCCCAAATATAGTACGATTCCTGGAAGATTGGCTACGTGCAGAAGTAGCCCCAGTGGAGCTGTCCACCTTCTATGCTCTGGAAAGGGCCCATAGAGTTCCAGCGCATCCGCCCAGACCTGGTGCCCCTCCTAGGCCAATAGTGGCACGCCTACTTCATTTCAGAGATAGAGACCATATTCTCCCACAAGCACGCCAAAAACGAGGATTGAAAATTGACAACAATGCAATTATGATCTTTCCAGACCTTACCAGGGAAGTCCAACGCAACAGAGCTTCCTTCTTAGCCGTTAAAAAGAAACTCCGCCAACTACAGCTGCCATACGCAATGCTCTTCCCGGCGCGGCTCAGAGTTGCAGATCCTGCGGGACCACGATTCTTTAACACACCCCAAGAGGCCTGGGATTGGCTGGACACAAGACGACCCCTCGAGCGGCGGGACTCTCCAACGGACTCGCTTCCACAGAGCCCTTGTAGCAATAAATCCGGGAGCAGGGCCCCCTCTCCCAGAGAGCTTAGTCTGGAGCGAAGAAGAGTGCTGCAGGCGGTAGTACAACACAGCCACAACAGTTCCAGCCCTACGTCAAGTAAACATGATTTGGATGCAGAAAGGTCAGAAGAATCGCCAGCTCCTAGTGATAATGAGACTTCGGAGACGGAACTGTCGAGAGTTACTCCCCAAACGGCAGATGACATAGTTTGAGGACTGGGTCCGGACTTTTTTAAGTGATACTTCCCTGGGGTGCGGCATAGCCCTCACTCGGAGGGGCGAGAAATGGCCCTTTTGGGTTGCAGCATGGTAACAAGGGACTTCAGAATGCTGGTCCGGAACGAACTGATTGGTACAGGTATTGGGGGGGGGGGCGGAGGGGTGGGGGTTTGGGAGCCAGAACTGTCGGCTGTTCACCGCACTTACCACTAGTGGATGTTTGCACATTTTGATAACGTTTGGATGGGAACTAGTTCTCCGGTACCTGTCCTGGGGAGGGGGTTTTGGGGGTTATACTTAGTTCAGAAAATGTTCTGTTGGGGAGGGCGTGTCACGAGGGAGGAGTTGCACAGGTGCACGGGCTCACTAATGTAATGGGATCCTCATTAGATGTAAAATGTATTTCGTGGAATGTAAGGGAAATGCACACAATGATACGGCATCATAAAATACATGCATACTTGGTCCGTAGGGGGGTCCAGATTGCTCTACTCCAAGAAACTCACATAATGGCACAGGAGGGGGAGGCGCTGCAGCGTCGTTGGAGGGGACAAGTATTTTATACCACTTACTCAGCCTTTGCCCGAGGGGTTCTGATCTGGGTGCGGGCGGGAGTACCCTTTCAGTGCACAAAACAAATCATAGACCCAGACGGTAGGTATGTGATAGTTTCGGGGAGGCTGGATGGTAGAGATATAATATTGGAAAGTATTTATGCACCTAACTCGGACCAATCCAATTTTTTCTCACACCTTTCTGGGAAATTGGCCTCCATACTCACGGGATCAGTACTGTTGGGGGGCGACTTTAATTGTGTAGCGGATGTTGTCTTAGACCGTTCTCATCCTCCACTCCCTGACGCGCCCACACATAGAATAGCAGAAACACGGCGGAATTGGCAGCAGAGGTGGAGGTTAGTGGATTTGTGGAGAGCCCAACATCCCGAAACCCGGGATTACTCCTTCTTCTCAGCACTGCATGAACTCCATGTTCGGCTAGATGCTATACTGTGACCCCTGATGTGCATCAAGGGGTATGCAGTAGTGAATACCTCACTCCGGCGCTATCGGACCATAATCCAGAGCTGGTAAGTCTGCAATGGACGCAAGTGAGGACCAAAATACCCATGTGGCGTCTGAGGCCTGAGGCCTTGGAAGATCAGGTGTTCCACGCCACGATAAATACCGCCATTGACCAATATTTCCACGACAATGCTGGTACGGCCACAGACTTATTAGTAGAGTGGGATGCGTTTAAAACAACCATTAGAGGGTGCTGTATATCTGAAATGATGGGTACGCGGAAAGTACTCCTCCAGGATATACAGAGAGCGGACCAGCAACTAAGGGAAATAGAGCAAGTGAGACCGGAGAATGCCGACAGGCAGGAGGAGCTCCTGGAGGCCTGGGAAGATGTGGCAGTGCAGGTGGAACGCCTTCGCTGCTTTGACTACAAACAATACTTGACCCGAGCCCACTCAGAGAGGGATAAATCGGGAGCCCTACTGGCCTGGTTGGCCAACCAAGCAAGGAGAGGTACAGTTATATTAGAGCTTAGAGGGCAGGATGACGAAGTGCGATACGACTAGCAGGGCATCAATGACTTATTCCTAGAATACTATACTGAATTATACGAGAGTAGGGTGAGCCTAGTCGAAGATGACATGAATAGATTCATGGAAGATGTGGAAATACCAGCGCTAGACGACAAACTTGCAGACACACTAGGTCGCGATATAGAACTTAGAGAAGTAAGAGGAGCCGTTAGTGGCCTGGCTAGAAACAATCAAGAGAAAAAAGTCCCTATACATTTGATTAT
This sequence comes from Calotriton arnoldi, assembly GCA_963921515.1. Classification (NCBI taxonomy): domain Eukaryota; kingdom Metazoa; phylum Chordata; class Amphibia; order Caudata; family Salamandridae; genus Calotriton; species Calotriton arnoldi. Next base: position 94,189 of record CAWUFW010016431.1, read on the forward strand.
AAACACTAAAAATCACCACAGTACTAGAAGTCAGAATAACAATCAAAATTTATACACTTTACTATGCCAAAAAGTATGCTAAAAAATAGTACTAAAATACTAAAAAAGCAGTGGGTCAGAAGCAACAAAAAACAGAAAAGATTTAAAAATATTAATATTTATTTAGGTGACTAGACAAATGCCACCGCATCAACGAACACCCTATACGTATAAGTCTTACCAATAGCAAGGTTTCTGATGAGGTGAACATTTTAAATTCCTCACCCCTACAAATCTGATTCATTGAAACGTGTTGTAGCACTGAACGTTAGAATTGGTCTACAGTGTTTTAGAAAACTGTCCTGAAGAAGGTGTACATTTGTCTAGTCACCGAAACGTAGCGTCGACAACTTTGTTTTCTTATATTTGTGAATGTAATCATGACTGGCATAAATTTTTAAATTCTAATGATGTATTGTTTTTAATATTGACTGTGTATATATTTGCAAATAAATATTAATATTTTTAAATCTTTTCTGTTTTTTGTTGCTTCTGACCCACTGCTTTTTTAGTATTTTAGTAGTATTTTTAGCATACTTTTGGCATAGTAAAGTGTATAAATTTTGATTGTTATTCTGACTTCTAGTACTGTGGTGATTTTTAGTGTTTATAATCAAATGTATAGGGACTTTTTCTCTTGACTGTAATTACCCTGTCCCTTATTTAAATTGAAGGGTACCTCCCTTTTTTGATTTCTTTCTGGCTAGAAACAAAACTCCGGGAACAGATGGCCTGCCAATAGAATTTTACCTACACTATGTTGATCTCTTAGCCCCCAGGCTGGTACAGCTGTGTAATGCTGCAAGACAATTAGGGCACCTGCCTGTCTCGACGAGAGAGGCGATTATCATACCCTTGCTTAAACCGGGGAAACAGCCGTGGGATAAGGCAGCATACCGCCCGCTCTCCATGCTCAATCTGGACTACAAAATCCTGAGTCGTATGCTGGCCACAAGATTACTCCCGCACATGACAACGCTAATCCATGCGGACCAATCGGGATTTATTCCCACCAGAAACACAGCGTTGAATGTCCGTCGCCTTCTACGAATATTGGGGGCGAACTCCTACAGGAAAGACTTGGCAACGATATTTGCGGTGGACATAGAAAAGGCGTTTGATAGCCTAGAATGGCCGTATCTGTTCCACGTGATGAGGAAGTTTGGGCTGGGAGACAAGTTTGTGGACTGGACTGCTCTTCTGTACTCCGGCTCCACTGCTAGAGTGAAAACGGGTGGTCTAGTATCCGATGCCTGTCACGTGGGGCGGGGTACGAGACAGGGGTGTTCCCTCTCCCCCCTTCTGTTCGCCCTGGCGATAGAACTGCTTGCCGTTAAAGCTAGAACAGGACACTACTATCAGAACCTTATGGTTGACGGTCTGACCCACCACATCGCGTTATACGCGGACGACCTTTTGATGTTTTTGGCGGACTCGGGGGGGGGGGGCGCTTCAGGGCGCGAAGGAATTACTCCAGGAACTAGGCGGGGTAGCGGGGTTAAGGGTGAACTGGGCAAAGTCATACCTATTCCCGATGACTGACGGCAGAGCAGGCCCACGAGACACCGAGGGGGTGAGGTGGGAAGACAGATGCTTCACATACCTGGGCACCCAAATATATCACGGGGACCTACTGGAGGGCAACATAGGGAGAGCAGTTTACCACTTTCGGGGGCTGGCCGAGTAGCCCTACTGAAAATGGTGACCCTGCCGAGGTTACTGTACTACTTTGGCACCTTGCCAATCTGGATACCGTCTCGTTTCTTCTCTCGACTCAGGTCAATGATAATTGGGTTTCTCTGGGGAACGAGTAGACGGAGGGTGGCACTTAACGTGCTAATGCGGCCGAGAGGCGAAGGCGGATGGGCGGTGCCTGACTTTGAGGCTTATTACCTTGCGGCACAGTTTCAATGGCTCACAAAATGGGTAGCGGGGCAACTAAGAGGGACGGCGGCAATGGGGCCAGACTTGGGGACATTGAGGCGTTTATCCCAAATTATTCTGAGGCTCCCGGTCCGGACCCCGGCCCTTACCATGGAGCTAACTACAGGGCGGCGCTGCTGGAACAGATACCTCCTGCGGAGGGCCAACATTAAGAGCCCCTATGCTCCAGAAATCCTGTTACTTATGTGCGAGGCATTACCGCATGGGGGTAGCTGGCAGAGATTGACGGTCTGGGCGGAACAAGGGTTGGCTACAATGGGAGACTTATACGAAGAGGGCGCCATGATCCCATTTGACGACCTGTGGGACCAATATGACTTACCCGGGGGGACTTCTTACTACACTCTGCCCTCACTGCGGCCATACGAAAACACTGGGGGGGGACTCCTTGAACCGCAAACGTCATGTGGTGATGGTGGCAGGTACAGTTAAGGCGGTCACCTGTTTGTATAGGCGCATGACGCGAGAGGCCTTACCTCCCTTAACGGAGCTACGCCTAAAGTGGGAGGGGGATCTGGGGGGAGATATCCTAGAGAAAACCTGGAGAGAACTGGTGAAGCGGGCTTGGAAGAGCACCAGAAATGCCAGATTTCAACTGGTGTACTTTTACATATTACATAGAGCATACCTTACCCCGGAAAAAATTAATAAGTACTTCGCGACCCAATCGGCGGCTTGTCCGAGGTGTAATAAAAAAAATGCGGACTTCAGGCACTTGTTTTGGGACTGTCCATTCCTAGGGAATTTCTGGGGGGAGGTGGGTATGGTGTTAGCTGACATCACTGATAGAGAAGTTGAGGTATCTTTCAAGTGCTGCATGTTGCACTGGTTCCCACACACATCCAAAAATAAAGTCATGAGCAAGTTCCTGGACCTGGGCTTACTCCTAGCCAAAAGGGACATTACTAAGCACTGGAAAGCAAAACAAGGTCCAAGCATAGCCAGATGGAAGAAAGAATTCATTAAGTGGGCAGAGTGTGAGGGAGTGATCAGGATGCAAATAGCGAAACGAACAGGGAGCGAGAAGGCATTAGACGCAGCGAGGGCCTGGGAAGCGTTAGTTGTGTTACTTAAGGCCCCTGACGATGGTGTAGAGGAAGACCCAATAGAGGACCCCCCGATAGGGGCAGGCTAGGATCCAGATCCCTGAGTGGGGAATTGGAGCCTCCGGGAAGACTATCATGGACGGACCACGCCGACGCCCTCATTGTCCGAGGGATTCTGAAGAAGTTACCTCAGGACCCAATGTGCAACCTAAATTGGGGTAGGCGAGGGGAGCTAACTAGAGAACTGTAAGCAAGTGACACGCCTGGGGGGAGGTGCGGGTGGGGAGGTGTTGAGGGAAGGGTGTTTTAAATCAAACATGAGGACATTTACAGCTGCTCCAGAACTAACACTAATTGCCTTGTAGGCATTAGGATACTAAGGGAGGGGGCGGGACATTACGAGGAATGTAGTGACCATTATTCCGATTCTCTGCTACTGTATCATCTGTATAATGATGTGGTCAAGTATGAGCCTGATCGAGGACGGTTAAGGTGCACTGTGAATGCCTGGAATTTGATATAAAAACCAATAAAGTTTGTTTATAAAAAAAAAATAGTGAATTTTTGTGGTTCGCTATTTGGTAATTGCAAACACCCATGTACAAATGTGTTCTCTACACATTTTGAGATTCCCAGTGGGTCGCAAATAGACCTACCTCATTCATATTCATGAGGTGGGTCTCGGTTTGCGACCTATTGGGAATCGCAAAAATCACAGGAATGGTGGCCTGCTGAGCTCAGCAGACCACCATATCTATGATTGCTTTTAAATAAAGCAATCTTTTTTTTTTAAATGCAGTCGGTTTTCCTTAAAGGAAAACTGGACGCGTTTCAAAAAGAAAAATGAAAAGTTTCTTTTCAGTTTTTAAGAGTAGGTTGTGGTCCTTGGGACCACTGCCTGCTCTTAAAAAATATTTTTGCAGACATTCACAAAGGGGACAGGGTCCCTTTGGGATCCCTTCCCATTTGCGAATGGGTTACCACCTACTTGAAGTAGGCGGTGAATTCGAATGTTTTGTGACCGCAAAACATTCACACATACCACTGCGATTCGGTATAGGAAGGGACACCCAAAACATGCCCCTTCCTAAAACCGAATAACAAACACAAATTGCGATTCAGCAACAGTTTACCAAATTGGAAATTGGGCCTTTGTACATTAAAAAATGCCTTTTGCATCTGGCCCCTGTTCCTTATGACGTAGCCATTCTACTGTAATAACATATTACAGTTGAGTTCTGACGTCACAATGCCTGCGGCCAGAGCCAGCAGAAGGGAAAGGCAGGTCATAAAACATAATTAAAACTGCACTTTACAAAACGAACATGTGGCTTTTCCGTCTTAGTGATAAGCAGAAAGGAAATATTTATAGCAAGCAAGTTTAAGTTTTCTATATGCTTTAGCTACAGACTTTTTTTAAATCTGACTTGTGATAAACTGGCTCTACTATCTTTTTGCAACAAATGTCTAACTGCTTTTTCGTGTGTTTAATTTTGCACTATAGATTCAAATTTTATTCTTCATGTTTAGAAACATCCATTGGCGAGGAACATTATCTCCAATTCAGGTATGGCACCTTACATATAAAATCATTTACGTGCAGATGGCAACAGGGAAAAGGCTCATCCGACGATTTGGCTGTAGGCTGTGAAGGGTGTTCTGAATCGCTTAACCATATTTCGTTTTTTTGTTCCTTTTATAAATCTATACTTGCAAAATGGATTGTTCCCCCATACTGCAGAGTGACACCAGCCAGATTGTAGTTTTTTGTGTGGCTATGTTTTAAAGGCATTTTGGATTAAGCAAGCTAGTCTTCAACTGACCTTTGATATGAATTACTTGATGTCGATGAAGTTACTTGATGTCGATGAAGTTATGTGGTGGGTTTTTTATGCTGTAAATTTTATCTGTGGTTTTAGTCCCCGGCTATTTAAAGTTAACGGTTGTGACATTAATTTTTTGTGGTTTCTATCTCGTTTATTTTGTCATAAATCTGTTTTATTAAGACAGAGAAAAATAAGCCGCAGCTACACAGCATGTCGCCTACAACCCTGTGGTGGGCCGGCCGCAAAGTAAGATAAGCAAAATAAAGGGGAGGCAATGGTATATCGATAAAGATAACAGACATACATATTTAGTTACACAGCAAGTCGCCTACAACCCGCTTAGGGCCGGCCGCGTGATGTAATGATCAAAAGTGGCAGGCGTTCGTTTTACAACAGCTCCATGAGCATTGTTAAACCAGAACCAGAGAACAAACGCACACATTGTGCAAGAAACAAACAAGATAATAGAAGAAGAGAAAGAAAGACAAACAGAAAAGACCAGCTAGAGAAAGAAAGGAAGAAGGAACGGCGAGAAAGAAAGAAAGAGGGGGGGGCAGGAAAGAAGGAAGAATAGAAGAAAGGGGACAGAAGAAAGAGAGGTGTTGGAGGTGATCCTTGCAAAGAACGACAACCTGGTGGAACAGGGGCAGCTGGATGGCGTGGGGCTCAGGAGGGCACAGTGAAGGCAAAGGGAAGCAGCGCATCCTCAAAGAGGCGTAACGCCCGGAGTTTCGGGGGCATAAAGCGAGCATGTTCCATTCTACAAAAGTAATCGATTATTGGTTGCCAAAGCCTGGTAAAGCGAGTGTCTCGATCCTGCAAGCGCGCTGTGAGGATGCCATAGACGGGTGAACCAAGCCGTGATCGGGGGGGTCTCTGCTTTCTTCCAGTACAGGGCTATAAGTTGTTTCGCCGCACCCAGCATGTGGAGACAGACCTGACAATCGCCACGCGTCAGTGCGCGCAAATTAGTAGGCTTGATACCCAAAATGAGCGTAGCTGGAGTTTCAGGCAGGGGGAAGCCAAGAACCAGTTTGATGTGGCTGAGGATCTCCTTCCAGTAAGTGGCCAGGAGTGGACAGGACCACCAGATGTGAAGAAAGTCTCCGGGCGACGTCAAGCATCGCCAGCAAAGAGGGAAGTCGTAGGGTACATTTTATGTAATCGTCGAGGGGTGTAATACCACTGAGACAATACTTTGTAAGCGGTTTCTCGCTGCGAGATTTAGCGATAGACCTTTGGAATGTCCTGCCAAAGGCGCTCCCACTGCGCGGGCGCAATGTCCGTGGCCAAGTCCGACTGCCATCGAGTTTGATAGAGATGCGGAGTAAGCCGAGGGGGGTGTTGGAGAATACAATAAGTGTGTGCAATAAGACCCCTGGAATTATCGAACGAACGGACCAGCCGCTCGAAGGGAGTGAGAGCACGTGTGGCCGCCGACGCCAAAGATGCGTCATGAACCCAATGCCGAAGTTGCAAGTACTGAAGCCGAGCCCCTTCAGGAAGTTGAAATTCCTGCTTGCATTGTTCAAAAGTCTTGAAGGTGGTACCGACAAAGAGGTCCCGTATCGTACGGCACCCGCCATCCAACCAGTCAATGAAAACGGTAGGGTTCAGAGCAGGAGGAAAGAGAGAATTGCCTGCGATGGGGGAGTGAGGGGAGGGGAAGGTGGTGAGACCCTTGGGTACAGCAATCCGGTCCCAGATGTCAAGGACAGTTTTGGTAGGAACGGCTATATAAGCACTGCGGGAGCGGGAGACCCGGGAGTGCCAGGGCAAATCCCATATGGAGCGCCCGGTCACCGCCCTATCCATGTGAAACCACACCTTTTCACTCTCCCATGCCATCCATTCAGAGATGAAGCGAAGGTGCGCCGCCCAATAATAGTCCAACAGGTTCGGACAAGCCAAGCCCCCTCTATACCGGGGTGACATGAGAATTTTGTTAGAAAAGCGCGGGCGACGACCCCCCCAGATAAACCTGGTGAATTTGCGCTGTAGGCTTAGGAACTGGTGACGCGGGATAGGAGTGGGAAGTGATTGGAAGGCGTATAAGACTTTGGGCAAAATGGACATTTTGAGGGCATGGATACGGCCCAGCCAGGAGAGAGTGAGAGGCTTCCAGACCCGCAAGTCCTCCAGCACAGACCGACGACACTCCTGCCAGTTGGCTTGCGACCAGGTAGCAAGGGTAGGAGTCAAGTTAAGCCCAAGATAGCGAATGGAACTTTGGGCCCATTTGTAGGGGACCAATGCTCGAGAGCTCCGTTGCCGGGATGGTAAGGTTCAGGGCCCAGGATTTGTCATGATTAATTTTAAGGCCAGACGCCCGCTCGAATTGACACAAAAGAAGGTAAAGGGCGGGAAGAGACATGCGTGGATGCGACAGTGTGAGAAGGAGGTCGTCCGCAAACAAAGCTACCTTGTGCTGTTGGCCTCCGAGAGGGATGCCATGTATGTCTGGCGCCTGGCGAATCAAGATGGCAAGCGGCTCGACCACAAGGGCAAACAAAAGAGGAGAGAGGGGGCAGCCCTGCCTCGTACCTCTATTTATAGAAATGGGGTGTGTGAGTTGGCCATTAACCCGGATTTGGGTCGTAGGGGAGAGATAAGGAGCCATGATGCGGGACACCATCAAGGGGCCAAGCCCGATTTTACAGAGCACCGCGCGGAGAAAGGTCCAGTCCACACGGTCGAACGCTTTCTCCGTGTCGAGAGACAGCAGGCAGGCAGGGATATTCCAGTGCTGGGCTTTCCCAACAAGATGGGCGATTCGACGCACATTGTCAGCCCCCTGTCGCTGCCGAATAAAACCGACCTGGTCGGGGTCGATCAGGCCCGGGAGGTGCGGATCCAGTCGTTTAGCTAAGATTTTGGTGTAGAGTTTAAGATCCGTATTGAGTAAGGCAATGGGGCGAAAGGAGGAACATAGTGCGGTGTCCTTGCCTGGCTTTGGAAGTAGCGCTATTTCGGCTAATCCCACGGAAGCAGAGGGGCCCGTCGTGTCCGTGAAAGAATTGAAGAGACGGAGAAGATAGGGCTGAAGCTGCGGGAAGAAGACCCGATAGAAGGAAAGCGGCAGACCATCCGGGCCCGGTGATTTCCCAAGAGGGAGGTCCTTCAGAGCGCCCGCAAGTTCGCTCTGTGAAAGAGGGGCTTCCAGTAGTTGTGCATGATAAGGGGTTATCGGAGCCCAAGTGCAATTATCAAGGACAGCCCGGATCTGTTCCGGAGGGGGCGCCTCCTGAGCGTACAAAGACGAATAGTATGCATGAAACGCGTCAAGCTTAGCTTTTCCAGTAATGGCCCGGGGGCCATCAGGGCTCTTAATATTAGCTATATGTGCTTTGGCTGCTCGTGTCCGCAATCGCCTGGCTAAAACCGTACCTACCTTATCTCCTCCCTCATAATATCGCTGTTTGAGAGCCAATAAAGCCCGTTCAGCCTTGTTGGTGCGATGTACTCGGAGCTGGCCGCGCAGCACGGCCAGACGCCGCTTGTGAGCAGCCCGTGGCTGAGTCTGATCGAGGCGCTCCAGCGCCTTAATGTCACTGGAGAGTTTAACTTCAAGCAGGCGCGACTCTCTGGCCCGGGCACATGCCATTGAAGTAATATGGCCTCGTATAGTGGCCTTAAAGGCGTCCCAGACCACAGGAAAAGGGGTTTCTGGCAAGTCATTCGTCTCGAAGTAAGCGACAATAGCAGCCCGAAGTGCTTCAATATCAACCGGGTCACGAAGTATGTGGGCCGGAAGCCGCCACCGCGGTGGGCAGTTAGAGTGGGAAAACAGATCCCTAAAGAGGAGCTCAAGGTGCGCGTGATCTGAAATTGAAATGTCTGACATGGAGGCCGAGAGTGTTTCCCCGATGAGGGAATGCGAGACAAAGAGATAGTCGATGCGCGAATAGGAGCGATGTACAGGAGAGTAATACGAGTAGTCGCGCGAATCGGACGAGTGGTAGCGCCAGGCATCTATTAGGCCAAGCTCGGTCAATTGATTCTTGAGGGCAGAGGACATAGCCCCGGTTCCGTGAAAGGAACCGTCACTGCGATCATCAGTGGCATTCCACACCAGATTGAAGTCACCCCCGAGAATAAGGAGGGGATCCGAGTTCGACACGTGTTCCCGCAAGGTCTCCCGGAGGAATGAGTCTTGCGCCTGGTTGGGGGCATAAATGTTACAAAGGGTTAAGGACCTGTGGCCAAACCGAACCACCACCCGTAGGAACCTGCCATCCGGAGTGTGAACCGCCCTGGAGGCCCCCTGCTGAATGCCTGTTCGACAAAGTATTGCTACTCCAGCTACCTTGGAGGTATAAGCCCAAAATTGGAGCGGAAAGCGAGGATGGGCCATGCGGGCGACATCCTCCTTAAGCAGGTGGGTCTCCTGAAGGAAGACAATGTCAGGATTCAATTGGAGAAGGTATCTCCAAATCTGTCGCCGCTTGTTGGGGGAGTTGAGGCCCTTCACATTGAGGGATACGAGTTTCAAACCAGGTGTGGTAGCCATAACTGGAAGAAAGAGAGACCAAGCGCGCGCAGCAGTTGATGGGGCAGCAGGTAGCGGCTAGGAGGGTAAGAGAAGAGGGGGAAAGGAGAAGGGAGACAGCGCTCAGCAAACACCACAGGACGGGCTAGGAACCCCAACGAGGGGAAGGTCAGCTGAGGCCCCACATAGGAGAGAGAGAGACACCCCACCAAGAGCGCCAACAGGGGAAGCATGCCAAGCACAGAGGGACAGGTCCCACCAGCCCCAAGCAGGGTGCCCCAACACCTCAAAGTCCCCCCAGAGCCAAGCCACCCCGCAGGATCAAGCAAGGACGTTGCCGAAAAGGGCCCAAAGCAGGGCAAGAAAGGAGAAAGCCAGAAATAGAAAAAGGAAAGAAGAAAATAAACTGGCCAACTGGGCCAAAGTAGTGCAGAGTCGGCGCAGAATAGCCCAGATCCCCGAAGGTAGGGCATTCCGGAGAAGTCACTCTCCCTCAGGACTCGGCAAGAAGAAGTAGGGGGAAGTGGTGGGCACACGAAGGACGGGAGGCCTCCGCTACCAGTCCTCCGCCAAGCGACAGTAAGCATGCAACACATTTCAGCCTCCAGGCTCAGACAAAGGGCCCCCAGGAGCGAGGCCTCGTCGGGAGCATTAACAAGCGCCATGCCGCAAGGGGAAGAGCAGTTAAGGCCCCAGGGATGGGGAGGCGCTCAGGGAGCGGACATGATTGACGGCGTCCCGTTTGGCCTGCGTGGAGTCGATGTCCCTCGAGGAGCGTCCAGAGCGAGGCGGGGGAACAGTGGACCACTCCGGCCGGAGCGAATCCGCGGGGCGAACACCAGAGGAAGGGGGATCATCAGAGTCTGAGTCCACAGGCAACCGAAGAAGGCGCAGCGCCTCTTGCAAGGATCGGATAACCCATCGTCGACCCTCCCAGGAGAATATCAGGGCAAAGGGGTGGCCCCACTGGTATTTGATGTCCATGGCCCGCAATTTATCGGTGACAGGTTTAAAAGCTTTCCTCCGACGAAGCGTGGACGGTGCAAGATCCTGGAAGATTTGAATGGATAGTCCATTGTAGGAGACTGACCGGATCCCCTGCACTTTACGCAGGATGGCTTCTTTGTCCACAAAGAAATGGACTCGGGTGATAATGTCCGGCACAAAATTAGGACGGATGCGGGGACCCGGAACGCGATGGGCTCTGTCCAGCAAAGGAGGCGTGGTACCTTCCCCCTCGTGGATTGCATGTAGGAGGTCTGTGGTGTACGCCAAGGCATCAGATCCCTCTGTGCCCAATGGCACACCCCTAATACGGAGGTTGTTCCGCCGTCCGCGGTTCTCCAGATCCTCCTGCTTCAATTGTAAGGAGATATTCTGGTCCTCCAGCTCTGACATCTTCCTCCAGAGGCCCTCGATGTCCTCCGTCCTGGCGTCCATCGTCCTCTCGAGACCGTCAACCCTATCACCAATTTCCACAACATCCCTGCGGACATCCTGCAACCCAGTTTTGAAGTCCTGCCGCAGGGAGCTGATCTCCGACTTGATTTCCTGCAGAAAGGACGTCATGTAGGCCTGAGTGATAGGGATGGCTTTAGCTGGCGTGTCCGAGAGCCCTGAAGAGACAGGGGGGCCCTCTTGCGTAGAGGGGGGCACCTTGGCCCACATGGAGGTCACCGGGTTATCGCGGGAGGCGGCAGCATCTGCATCCTTGTGAGCCCTGTGTTTAGGTGGCATGGCGGCGGGACCCCAAAAGACCAGTAGCTGCCGAAGTCAGGGCCAAGGGTGAGAATCAACGGGACAGCCGAGATGTGGTCCAGTCCGATCAGCCACGGGCAGGATCCAGGGGGCCTCCCCTAGGCGGCAAGCGCGGCCGGCAGCGTGGAGGCAGGGCAGCTCAATTCCGTGGCCCCTCTAGAAGCAAGAGCGCCCCAAGCAAAGGGCTATCGTAGCAGGAGCATTGGGGGGGACACTCAAGGCAGAGGGTAGGGGCAAACAGCGTACACCAAACACCCAGCGAAGTCCAAGGGCAGCCCAAGTCGTGGCAGCCGTTAAGCAGAATCCAAGGAGCCCAAGGCAAGCGCCAGTGAAGAGGCCCCCAGGGATGCGAGCGCCCCTCCGCCCCTTCTCACAGGCACCACAATCCAGACAGGGGACCAGGGCCAGAGACCAGGGCAAGGCCAGCGCTGGGGTGCCCCCCAAGGCAGGCAGGGTCGCAGCAGCGAGCTGGGCATCAGGGGGCCCACATTTGGGCGAAAAAGACCCCCCGACCCGGTACCTGCACCGCTCCAACCGCAGCTCGGTGGCCCTCTCTGGGTGACGCGCCGTCCAGGGTCTGCCAGGCAGGGAGAGGCCGTCGCCAGGCCCCGTGTGCTCCAGGGGCCCCACACCAGGATCAGAGATGTCGCGGGGCCAGAGAGGTAGAGCGATCCACTGGCCAGAAGCGACTGCCTGCACCCCCTCACAGGGAGGCGCCGTAGGCACCAACAGGCGCGCGTCTTCTGCCGGGGCCCAAAATGGCGGCCGGCGGGCAGCAGATCCGGGCCAGCCGAAGAGAGAAGGCCGCAGGGATCCAGGCAGCGGTGTCCAGTCACCAGGCTGCAGCAGGTATCAGGCCCCCGTGTGCCCCCGCCGCCGGTATCGTTCCCAGCTCCCGGCCGGCGCAGCGCTTCCAGCACCGTCCGGAGCACCGCTGCGGCCAGGAGACAAGATGGCGGTCGCTGAAGGCTAGGCCAGGGCCGGCCAGAGAGAACCGGGAACACCAAGCCCCCAAAGGACCCCCGAGCCTCCAAACACTGCCCGGGGGGTCCCGGCCGGGATCGGAGCAAGCCCCAGGTGAAAGCGGAGCCCGAAGGCCAAGCTGAAGATACGGGCGAGAGGCGCTGGAGCGGAGACTCGATGTTGCACGTCTCACTCCATGCGCGCCCAAGCCACGCCCCCGCCTATCTCGTGTATTTTAACAGCTAACTTTTATGTACTGATATTTATATGTGTATTTATATGTATATGTGTATTGTGGTTGTCTTGTTGTCTATACTTTTATGATCCATAGTGATTGAAATAAAGTCTTTGATGATGAGAAACATCCTATTTCTTTCATATGAAAGAGTGCCACACCAAGAATATAACAGGTTTATGGAAAGAGTTACGGTGTGACCATGTATTGTAAGGAATAAAATACCCTCTACCGTACATTATAAGGATATTGCAAGATACCTCGGAGTTCCATGACCTTATTAAGGAATTCTTCTCTCTGCATCATTCCTCTATATGGTCACAGAACTACTCAGTGACTTGCAATATCCTTATAGTTTACGTCAGGGGTGTACTTTAACCCACATATAAATGTACAAACTCGATCTGGCTATATCTATGCCATTAGACCTGCAAATAAAGAATGTTTGTATTAAATGTACTGACAGCCAGCTGCATCTACTTTTTCGTCTTCCCAAGGTTTCCTGGAGATTCTCTTATTGAGGTGATCCGGAAGCCTTGGCAATGTATCAGAAGGGTCCTGGCTGAAGTTGACTTTCTACTGGCTCTCATCTATTCGTCGCGCTTTTTTTAAACCCCTTTTTATTGGCATGTGTTCATTTCAGTTTCAAATGAGATAGTTACAAAAATGAAAAATTGAATATGTCAAATCAACAGATTGCGAAGTACGACAGTTTAATGAAAACATGTCCTTGTTGTTCAATATTTGACCTGCATTTACTTATATTTGTTAAGTCTCGAAGTGAAGCACTTTCCTCCTTGCTTCCTTCTATATAAGGCCTCTTTGTTTATGTTATAATCAGCAGTAGCTACGTTCAATTTATTATTGTAATGTGGAGTGGTGCATATGTTTTAAATAGCAATTAGACCATAACTTCGAGCAAGGAGAAAATGAAGGAGTCCGTAAGTTATATATATATTTATATATATGGTTAAAGAGACGTTATAGCTAGGTGTGATAAAAAGATGTGATTTTGTTTAAAAAATAACCTTAGAAATTCACTGAAAAAGCCAAAAAGTAAGGTGGCGTTACACTTAGGTGAATATGGCAGTGCCAACATAATGTTTTGAACTAAACGTAAACACAGAAATTCATCAGTTATAATTAGTATAGCTAACTATAACTTACACCCCCACCGAGCACTGCTTATGACCTCATATATTACATCACTCATGACATGTTCCATGACATCATTTATGACATCACTGATGACATATCAAATGACATCACTGATGTCAGGCTAGTCCCTGCGTCCAACCCTCCCCAAGCACCCAAACCCCCCAGAGGAGGGGTTTGCGCAGCCCCCTCCCCAAGCCACTATTGGCCCCAGTGACCCTGGGCCCCTTTGTTTTGAAAAAGGAAAGGTACATCGCACAGCCCCCTCCCTAAGTCACTATTGGACCCGGGGACTCCATCCCCAAGGTCAAAAAATATATGATAAGTAGGACACCCGGTTTTATGGTATTAATTTTTTTAACATTTCTGTCTGTATTTATCCATATTTATTTTTTGGGCATTTTATTGGTATTTTTCCATATTTATATTGTGTTTTGAGAATAAATGGAGACGTAAAATGGTATATTTCTGCATTTATTAAACTGATAAACATGCACTCATACTTTGGTACCTGTCCCGTTTTATCTAATTAAGCAGCCAAATATAACAAAACACTACACCCACAGGTAAATATAAGCATTATATACAAATGTTTTATAACATATGCCTACATTTAAGGACATTTGATCCTTTTTTTTTTAGCTCTCCATGATGTCTATCTGCTCATCTGTTGGCCTAGAATTTTTGAAGGACAGCACGGAGAGTCACTTACAAGAAGCACAATGTTCTGTAATTTTCCGCTTTTAAAAATAAATACAGACATTAAACACATTGTTTTCTGTCTGTATTTATCTGTAAAAATCGGTAAAAACTGAAAACTGGGAGCCTTATTTATAAGGGAGGGGGATGCTTGGTCAGAGGCCCGAAGAAACCATCTCCCGGGGCCAAACATATTAACATTTGGGGAGTGGGGTGTTTGCCCCGCTCTTTCCTCAGCCCAAATGGGTCCCACGGATCCCATGCCCCATCCCCCGTGGTCATACTTTAATTAATAGGGGACGGGGCGCATGCCCCCCTCCCTACGCCTTAAGAGGATCTGGAGACCCCATCCCGTGGGTCCAAATACCTTTACATTGGGGAGGGGGGAACAGAAACCGGCCCTTACAAACTGCTCAGCCGGCCCCCCCTGGGGTGAGGGGGAGTGCAGCCGAGCAGTTTGCGAACGCCGGTTTCAGCCGATTTTGTTACAGGGGGCCGATATTGCCAACCCCCGGTAACACAAACGGCCCCCCAGGGGCCCAAAACCGGCCCCCACCCTAGCGGCCTACCGGGGAAACGCCCGGTGCCCGCTATGGCCAGTCCGGCCCTGCCCATCCCCCGGGGCTCAGAGGTGGGGGCCCTGGTGCCCAGGAGCCCCGGGGCTGCAGGAGCTGACATTGCACCCTCCCAGAGAAGCAGCTGTTTATGCTTGCTCCCTACAGGTGGGAGGAATATCTGTTTACCTGCCTGCAGGAGCATGTGTAAATATCCCACCGGCTGGGAGTAGACATGCTTTTCCTGCCTGCAGCAGCGCAGCAGATGGGGACCCCAGTGCCTATTGAGACTTGGGGAGGGGGCCACACGCCCCCTATCCTTTACTTAAAATATGGCCCTAGGGATGGGGTTCCCGGGGCCAATTTGGACTTGGCAAGGGGACCACTTGCACCCCTCCCCATGTGCGATGGGGTCCCCGGCGCCCTTTAAGACTAGGAAAGGGTGGTCGTGCATCCCCCTACCCTAATAATTAAAGTTTAGCCCGGATGGGAACCCGGGGCCCATTTGGGCTTGGGGTGGTGGGGCCAAATGCCCTCCTCCCCTAATGTTAATCCGTTAATGTATTTGGCCCTACAGGATGGTTTCCCCGGGGCATCTTAAGGCTCAAGGAGGGGAACCACGCCTTCCTATCCCCTAATAATATATTTTTTAGCCCCAAGGGTGGGATTTTTGCATATCATTCCATCTTCAAGGCTGAATAAGTGACATTTTTCCACTGCCATTTACCATCTGCTTTCGGGTTTCCTTCTTGGGCTCATTCTCAATCCCACCTCCCATTGAAAGCAGAGAGCCCATCCCAGATCATAGAGTGAATCTAGGTGGAATTCAAAGGGTCTGCTGATTCTGAAAACGATTTTCAAGGTGGCCGATAGTCATATTCAGTTAAGGAGAGAGCACATGGTGTGGCCCTCAAGACCAAAGAGTCCAGTTCTGTGTCTCACTTCAAATCACAATGGACTTTCAGTATACACACATGCTTCTTATGTGTGCTAAGACCTAAAAATCAAGACCCCCCTCAAGAAAGCGCAACAGGGAACTCGGGGCAGGGACGCACTCTCTTCCAGATCATGCAATAGACCTTTTCCGTCCCCACACTTGACAAGTCATTCTCCTTCATCTTTTGCACTCTTCTGGTGGTGACCTCCTTGGCTTCCATTCCTTCAATTTCTGCCACAATAGCTTGAACCTTTCCCTGATGCTCCCTGAACTCCTTTATTGATTCTTTCAATCTACTGGTATCTCTCCGGTTCTCTGTCCTTTCTTTCTCACTTCTGATCATCATCCCTTGGTGGTATCTGGCTTCTCTCTCCTCATCTTACCTAATATAATACTCTAACTGTCATCTGTCCCCCTTAAGTAACTCAACTACTCTTCTGCAAAGTCCTTCCTCCTTGTTCTTCTCTTCCTGATTCTCCTGACCCTACTCATCCTCCTCTTCCTCTTTTCCCCACTAACCTATGAACCCTTCTATTTCACCTCCATTCCTCTTCACACCCTTCCCAGAGGTAGTTATACCCAAGCTGAGCATCCTGCACATCTTGAAGTGACACCTTCATACAGACTCGAAACACAACAAGATGTCCAACTCCTCTGTCTACCTCAAGTCAGAGGTTATAGGGATTGGGCAATGCAAATGACAACCAAGACCACGTGGGTAAATCAGGTTCCTTTAAAGAGTGTGTGCTCATTTACCTACTTGGGAGTACCTTTGACTTGGACTTGAAATAGCAGGAGTTTTTAATTTTGAGAAGAGGACAGGAAGCAATTATTCGGTGTGCTGCAAAGTTTGGTATCTAGCCTTTGTTGCCCATGCTTATCATTAATAAAGCCCAATGCATCTTGCAAGTCAAATATGGTGCAGGGTTTTGGGGATGTATTTAACTACTAGCCTCCAACTAGAAAAAAACATTTGCTAGGGGCTACCAATTGCACTTCTTTGATTATTATGCACCAAGAAATGTTGCTTTGTTATTTGAAAGACAATTTGCCTTTTGCCCCATTATTCTTTTAGCTAACAATTTGTGATAAGCCCTCCATCTTTTAACTCATGTACTGTTAAGAGATATTTGTGAGGAGGAACGCTTATATTTTGATAACTGCAACTCCTTGGGTTGTAAATCTTTGTATTCAGCTTCTCATTCTTTAACTTCCAAGGAGAAATTGAGCACAAAGTAAGGGTTTTTGCCACAGAGCTGGAATGCATGAAACTTTGGAAATGACCAAGGTCAAAATACTTTTTAAAATGTCGCCCGGTCCGTAAACGTATCATTCAGTGGTTAATAACGCCGATAAACAAAATCTCCTGACTATGTGTAAACTGAGAATTAAAGGTACGCCCTTTGCTTTTCAATTGGTTAATCAATACATGATTCTCTCAAGTTCAGCCAGCTCAGATATTAGATCCTACCAAACAAATATTCCCTTCTTATTAGAATTCACCTTTAGTATGCATCTTAGGACTGTGAACCCTCAGACCTGTTTTAATAAAACCGATGATGTTGGACTCAGTGGTCATGTGCTATGCACTAGGGAAAATGTTACTATCTGTAGTCCAAATCAGGCAGATGCCGCAGTGTATTATGGTTCTGACTACACGCATAATGTATCGCTGACTGATGTAAATGGTTATTTGGGTTTTATAGACTGATAAACTGTATTAAGTATGACATTGCTATGAAAATGTTTTATGCTTTGTTTCTGGTTATTCTTAACTGAATAAACTTTTATGACTGACTGATATTTGTTTGAGTTTTGTAAAGCACTGGCTTGTGGTGAATTTCCTCTTTATAGTTCCGAAAGCAGGCAAAAGGGATGCCGTTTTTAGGCCTCATCCACACAGCTATTAGCTATCTATTTTTGACAACACTACTGTTTACAATACTAATACTAAGAGCGGGTTTAGGATAAGCCCATAGCTTATGTTTGTTGGCTTTCTTGTCAATTTCATTTGCTTGCTTCGTATTCGTTGGCTTTCCTTTCGCTTCATGTGTTTGTCCCTCCCTTGGGACCTAGCTTCTTTACCATACTTATGATTGGATGACTTGTATCCTTACATAGCTGATATTATCAGGGAAGATTTGTTTTTCTTTCAGAACCCCATTGGTGTGAATGTTTTTTCTTGCTCTCTTGACCTTGTGCTGCTTCCCCTTCACATCCCACTCTCCTGTGCTCTGCATGTTGCTCCCCCCAAACTCATCTGTTGGTTACCTTGGCCCTCACTGCCCTGCTCTGGGTTTTTTGTACCCCTCAGCTCCTCTGTTGCTTTTCCACCCCACGCAGCTCCCCTGAGCTACAGCTGCTCATGCTCCCTCCTATCTCTCGTTTCCCATTGCTCCCGCCGCCGCTCCATCACTTTCTTTTTTTGGACGCCTGACATCTGTAATTTGTTTCCGGGGCACTCCATTCTCAATAATGCACTTACCTTTTGGTTTTTAATTTCACGCTCCAAGACGGGCATCCACCATCTTAAAACAGTAAATTAAAAAAAATGTGCGCTGCAGCGTCTTCAAGCATGCATGTGCATGCATGTGCATGCATGGTAACGTGTGCATATATTATCATGCTGGGACCGCATTTTGGCTGAGGCTGATCAGCATTGGCAACAACCATTAGCAAATCCAAAAGGCTGGCTGATGCTTCTCAAAGGTGAGACCGATTGGTTTTTCTAGTGGTTGTTTGATGTTTAACTGTCCCCTTGTAGCACATTTGGTCACGAAGCCCAACCTATTAGATCTGGACTTCAGCTGTTACCTTGGGGAGGATTTAAACCTGATAATTTCTAATGTTGAGAAGGCTTTCTGGAAGAGACTTCTTTTTATTTTTAAACTTGTTAACTTTGGTTGCTTTACCAGGTTTATGCTCAGGGCGTTCCAGAGATGACCTCCCATGACACTAATTGACTTCCCACCATGAGTCTTCCGGCTGATTCTGGCTCGAATGAGCAAATCTAGATTTCTAGATCTCAGGTTTCTAGTCAGGCTACAGTTCATGAACAGAGACTGAAGATATTTTGCAGTTGTCTGTCCACAAACTTTGAAGAGAATGCAAAGGTTTTTTTTTTTGTGTTGTAATTTTTTATTAGCATTTCATAAATACGATACAGGACAAATATAATAAAAAAACAAGTTCTAAAACATTTTGCAATAGAGAAATATTGAAAAATACAATTATAAATAGAAAATCAGATACATCAAAATCCATATTAAAGCATAGAAGGAGACAATTAGGGGTAAAACATATAAATAAGAAGTAAAATAAATAAATACAATTACCATTAAATATTAAATATGGAATACTAAAATGTTGAGTCAATAAATTATCAAATATAATTAAAAGCTGGAGATAATAAAATACTAATTAACTAAAACATTGAATTACACATTTCATTAAATAAATCCAATTGAATTACTAAAAGGTAATACACCACTGAGAATACAGGATCACTCCAATGATAAATAGGAGTGTGATGTAAATATAATTACTGGCAAAAAATAAAGTCTATTAAAAATACCAGACAATGAACTACAAGGATACCATAACTAGGCAGTGTAATGAGAGAGGAAAAAGAAAAGAAAAGAATTCATTATCAGTTCATTGAAATGACCACAATAACTTAAGTAGGGAGAGTAGTTGCAGACATTTTCTACGTGTAGAAAAGGATCCCACACTTGCAAAAACATTTCAGTTTGGTCTTGAATATTATATATAACTCTCTCATGCGAAGCAGTTTGAATCATTGATGCTAACCAATTCTCTTGGGATGGTGGAGATGGAGATTTCCATTGCCTTAATATACAAATTCTGGCAGTAGCCAATGCGGTATGTACAAGACGACATTGTGGTTTGGAAAGGGTAGGAGAATCTCGCAGATCATGCAACAGAATAGTTGCTGGCGAGAGTGGTAAATGTAAAGGGACGGTTTTATGTAAAACTTGACCTATGTAAGACCAATAGTGTTTAACCATGGGGCAGTTACATATAATGTGAACTATGTCACAGCCAGAGGCATTACATCTCCAACAATTAGTATGTGATAATAAGCCTGCTTTATGTAATTTAACCGGCGACCAATGCCAGTCATGGAGTATTTTAAATAAACAAAATTTTAAACGAGCCTCTCGAGCACCTTTATCTAAGTTTTCCAACAAAGCCACCCATTGTTCATCTTCATAGGAAAGTCCTAAACGTGATTGCCATTTAGAACGAAGATCACGGGATAGAGGATGAGAGAATAATTGTGTTGTGAGTGTTTTATACAAACCGGAGATAACCCCTTTATGTCTCCCCCAGGTGTGAATGTAAAATACAATTGGTGAGATTTGTAATGTCCAGGGTTTTGGGCCTAAAGCCTTAATAAGGTAGTTATTGAACAGTAAGTAGTTATCTGATTGTAGTACGGGAAGATTAAACTCATCCACCAATTGTGAGAAAGGTTTGAGATCTCCATTATGAAGAATCTGATCTAAGGTAAAGATGCCAGCTGTTTTCCATTGGGGCCAGGAGAGAGTTTTCCCTTTAATGCGTATTCCAGAGTTGTTCCATATTGGGGCTTTTACATGTAAACGTGGATTAAAGCCC
This sequence comes from Calotriton arnoldi, assembly GCA_963921515.1. Taxonomy (NCBI): domain Eukaryota; kingdom Metazoa; phylum Chordata; class Amphibia; order Caudata; family Salamandridae; genus Calotriton; species Calotriton arnoldi. The sequence continues at coordinate 114,475 of CAWUFW010016431.1, forward strand.
AGAATACGATGTGACCTTTGCCATGTTTTACGCATTGCAGATAGTATAGGATTACGGGGATCTGGACGGCTTATACCTGACCCATATAGGGCTGAGAGACCCAATTCAGTAGACAATAGGAATCTTTCAATATGTACCCATTGTGGCGTGTTAGAGTTGTCTTGAAGCATATATGTAAGTTGGGATAATTGTAATGCAAGTGAGTAATGTTCTATCGAGGGAAGACTTAGACCTCCATTAGAGTGATGGGCATGAAGTTTGTTGATAGCTAGGCGTGGTTTTATGGAGCCCCATATAAAAGATTTTATCTTAGAGTCTATGAGACGTAATGTGGATAGTGGAATATGAAAAGGAAGCATTCCGAGGGTATAGAGAAAACGTGGGAGAGTGACCATTTTTACTGCTTGGACTCTACCCCACAAGGACAGACCCAATACTTTCCATTTATCGAAATCACGTTGCATCTGAGTAAGTAGGGGACTTATATTATCTGTGACAATGAGTTCTGTTCCCTTGTTTACAAGAATACCTAAGTATTTTAAACGAGAAGGTTGCCAATGGAAGGGATAATCTTGTACCACAGATTTTGAGGTGCCATCTGATATAGGGAGCGCTTCACTCTTATCCCAGTTAATTTTATACCCAGAGAAGGAAGAAAAAGTCTCTATAATTTGAAGCAGCGATGGTAATGATCGTGAGAGATCAGTAATGGTGAGTAAAATGTCATCTGCATAAAGATAAAGTTTAGATTCACCCACCGGGAGAGGGATGCCAACAACAGAGGTTGACTGGCGAATAGCTGCTGCCAAAGGTTCAATAGCCAGTAAAAATAAAAGAGGTGACAGGGGGCAGCCCTGACGAGTTCCTCTGCGAATTGGAAATGCATCAGAGACGAAACCCCCACAGTTAACTAATGCAGTAGGTTGTTCATATAACAATCGTACTTTATTTATAAATTGATCTCCCAATCCAAATTGTTCTAAAATTTTGAAGAGATATGCCCATTCTATTGTATCAAATGCCTTCTCGGCGTCAAGCGATAATGCTATGGCATCATCCTGAAGTATTTTGGCAGCATGAAGGGTATGAGCCAAGGAACGCAAATGATTTCTAGAAGAACGTCCAGGTATAAATCCCACTTGGGTAAGATGAATTAGGGAGGGAATAACTCTGCGGAGACAAGAGGCAAGAATACTTGCTAGGATTTTAATGTCACAATTGAGAAGCGAAATAGGGCGATAACTGCTACAGAGCAGTGGATCTTTCCCTGGTTTAGGTAGGACTGCTATTACTGCTTTATTAGAAAGACTTCCCAAAGAAGATGTATGTTCAGCCTCTTGGAATGCAGCATGTAAACAGTCTACTATGCTGTCACCTGACCAACGATAAAATTCCGCAGGGAATCCATCCTCCCCTGGGGCTTTATGATATGGAAGTTTGGCTATAGCTTGTGATATCTCCTCTTTACTAATTTCTTTATTTAAAAGTACTCTGTCTTCTGCAGAAAGGAGAGGCAGATCAATTCCTGAAAGGAAAGATGACATTTTATCATGATCTATGTGGGTTCCTGGGGTATATAGAGATTTATAATAAGTAGCAAATTCGTTAACTATATCCTGAGGACGAGTCAACATGGTACCTCCAGATGATTTTAGGGCTTTAATAGCCTTAGCAACTTCTCTTTGTTTCAATTGCGCTGCTAAAAGTCTACCCGCCTTTTCTCCCTGTTCATAATGCCTCCCCTTCATTTTTTGTAAAGCGTATTCTGCTTTAGAGGTGAAGAGATTATTCAATGCCATACGGGCTTGTTCTAAGGATTTACGATGTTGTAGAGTGGGTTTTTTAGTGTATAAACGGGTGAAATATGCAATATCTTGTTCTAATTCCTTCTGTCGAGCGGCATTTTTCCTATTGGCCTGAGCAGCATCCCGCATAAGTTGCCCCCGAATAGTGGCCTTAGCAGCAGCCCACATAATCCTACCAGAGGTCACAGAGCCCTGATTTGAGGAAAGGTAGTTGTGAAGATGATCCTGTAATTGTGTTTTACCCTTAGGTGTTTTGTGGCGTTGAATATTCATCCTCCAAGGTTTGCGGCCTGGTCTGGTCATCCCTGCTTGTAAATGTAATAAAACCGGAGAGTGATCAGACAATGACGCTTCCAGAATATGAGATTCCTGAACTGATTGGACTATACTTTGAGAGATTAAAAAGTAATCAAACCGGGAAAGAGTTCCATGAGTGGGGGATGTAAAGGTTTATTCAGTATCATCTGGGTGTGAAAGACGCCAATGATCTACAAGGCCATTGTCCTCAATTATATCATTCATGAGTGCTCTATCTGCAGCATTATATTTATCGAAAGGGCCTGTCGTATCCAGAACCGGATCTCGCACCAGATTCCAATCACCTCCTATAAGGTATTGCGAAGCATCAATCTCTGACAACAAGCGATTCAAATGCAAGAGGAAGGATTTTTTAGGGCCTGTTGGGGCGTAAACTGGTCCCACACAGATATGAGTATCTCCAATACGTAACTTAGCAAAAACATAGCGACCGTTCGGATCTTCCCATGTTTTGGATACCATAACTGGAAGGGTTTTTCGAATGAGGATTGCCACACCATATTTCCGAGTAGGGCCTGTGTCCAGGGGACTGTCGTCATGTATGCTGTTGTGAAAAACCTTTCCCACCCAATCCCTACACAATTTTTTTGATTCAAGTTCGTCAAGATGTGTCTCCTGAAGAAGAGCCACGTCCACTTTTTTGGATTGGAGATAAGAGAGGACTTTGTTCCTCTTAATGTAATGTGTTAAACCATGAACATTCCATGATATGGCACATAAGGCATGAGGAACTACCATGTCTATGGGAGTACTAGGGGTTTTGTTTTACTTTTTTTGAAAAAGGTAATGGAGAGTGGGATCCAAAAAAGAGGGAAGGAAGTGAATTAGTTAAAAAAAGAATATTCCAATGGTCAATAAGAAATATATTAACCTACCGACCAGTGAAAAGAGATGTAGTGTGTAGAAAAAATAGAAATATATGTTCAAAGTACAATATAATGGTGTATAGAATGTTACAATATTAAGACTTTGACCGCGGGTCTGGGTTCACAAGAGCACCGCTCCGGGCAGGACCCCCACCAGGAGATAAAACAAAGGAGAGGACCATTTATAAGAAGCATGAGAATCTGGGAAATCCAGTTATGCTTAGTGGTGATCTATGAAGGGGAAGACCAAATACTAGAAAACATATATGCAGCCATGTCTAGAGTATATAAGAAAGAAATCTAAAGAACATTGTAAAGGGACACAAATGTCAATAATCTCGATAAAAGAGAACATTTCATTTATATATAGCATAAAAGATCTAAAATATAATAGATTACATGCACAACTATAAATATTAGTTAATAAACATATTTGTAAAAAGATTTCAAATGAAATAAATACATTTTAGATGATAATGAATCTAGAAATTGAATAAATATAAGGAGACGAGCAAAAAAAGAAAGTATTCTCTAATAAATAACCGCAACAATGAATAAATAAGCAGTTAATGCAATAAACATTCATCTTAAATGAAAAAGCTAATAATGTATGTATAAAAAGATTGAAAATTGGTTACTATCAATTTCATAACCAAGAGTTTTACCTCTATAAAACCTGTTGTAACCCATAGGAAATGTTAAATGACCTCTATAGGTTCAATAGACTAAGAAAGTATGTCTACACAAAACTGTTGAAATGTCATTCATGAAAAATTTATGAATCCTGACAGTAAATATTACATAAAAAATATATCTCTATAACAATTAACACATTAATTAAATTTCAGATCGGAAGGCAAATATAAATAAATGAACTTTCATTTGAAACTAGGCAACCATAATAAGGAAGTAAATAGAGAAATAGTGTGAATAATACTCATCTGATGCATACGGAAGGTGTATCTTCTTCTGAAGTAAGTAAGATGCTTGTCTCCCTGTGAATCATGAACATGGAAATCATAAACTAAAATTTTAGTTAACAGTAGGAGAAACATGACATTAAAAACTATTCTCCATCTGAAGCGGATTTTAAAGGAGAACGAGATTTGTCTCTATGTTGATCCTTGGTGAAATTAGATACTGTCTGCAAAGCTGAAGTTTTATCTTCCTGGGTACGGTTCAATCTCTCAGACTCTCTACCACGTTGACGAACTTCACCCGGGATTCGACGTCTGTTATCTGTGAGGTGATGAGTAGATTGAGGACCTTGAGAAATCTGAAGCGTAGACGTATGCTGTATGTCCATATCTTGCATCTTCATCTCATCCAAGAAGCGTTGTAGCTCTTCTGGATTGTAAAAGTCCCTTGAGTCTCCATTTTTGGTGACACGGAAACGGGCAGGATCGAACAAACCATATTTGATGTCCATTTTACGTAGTTGAGGCCTCATAGATAAAAATGCTTTTCACCGTTCATTTGTTTCTCGAGAAAAATCAGCTGCCATTCGGATTTCATGACCTTCATAGCTGTAGGAGCCTTGTGTGCGTGCCGCTATCAGTAATTGTCTAGCCTGATCGTGCCTCAGAAAGCAAGCGATGAGGGGTCTTAAACGAGTATCTAGACCTTTACGCAAATGACCAAGACGATGTGCACGTTGAATTTCAAGCATTGGATCAAAATTAATACCAACCAGTTTGGGGAGAATCTCACACAAAAAGGCTCTAGTATTCTGGCCTTCAATTTTCTCTGGAAAACCAAAGAAACTAATATTATCTCTCCTGCTGCGATCTTCCAAATCAACCAACTTGCTACTGAGAAATAATAGTTCTTGATCTCTGCTTTGTACTGAATCAATTTTATTTTCAACTACTGTCAAGCGTTGTTCCAGTCCCTCTGTTTTAGTATGAAATTGCACTATATCTGCTCTTATTGATTTAGCCTCCGATGCAAGGGAAGAAATGTTAATGTCCATTTCCGTCAAACGGCAGCTAATAGTTGAAATTTCTTGAAAAAGACGATCCATAGCATCTCCTGATAATGCAGTTGAAGTAGTCCGGGGCTGATTAGATGACGGTGAGGCAGAGTTCTTTGCAGACATAGTATTTGGTTGCTTGAGTACGTCAGCAAAAAGTAGCTGTTTAGCAGACTTATTCTCGTTCTTGTTATTAGGCATTACCTCAAATATTTGAAGAAATAAAGAGCATCAATAATTCAAGCTTGCCAGTAGAAATAAAGGGATTTGCAGTTACTTAATGATCTTTGACGGAATGTCAAGCATATAAACTTTTGTTGGCGCTTGTTGGATTTGAACAACCCAGTATATGACCCTTGTCAATTGTTAATGTGAGGTATCAGGGTCAAGTTGGGAAGCGGTAATTCTGCGTTGGTGAAGTAAACGGTAGCAGAGTTTTTAGCTGAAGAACTTCATTTTCCAGAGGTAGACAACTGAGGAGATATCATTTATTCAATAGTCATGAATTCATTATGTGAATATCATTACAGAGGCTCATTGTATAAGTGGCAGGTCACACAAGATCCTGGTTAGTTAGTGCACAAAATAGCGTAGCAGTGCTTTATTCCACAGTAAATAAAAGGTACTAGCAGTATGTTATGAAGGCTTTCAACTACTGAGTCTTTGTATTTAAGTAATTTAGGGAAGACCTAAAAAAACTGACACTTGCCAAAGCGGGTATATCAAGCGTGAAAAATAGCTCAGGATAAATGCCTTTTGCCCTTTTTCACATTCAAAGGTAATTTATATATAAAGTTCAGCAGGCTGCATATTATAGAAAGAGAAATGACAGTTGTTATTTTAGTGGCCCAAAAACGTGTTGACAGGAACCAGAGCAAGTTTCACTCAAAAATCAATCACATAAATAATTGACTGACAGAGGAGTTTTCAAATATCTGGAAATAAATTGTTGCAGTACAAAGAAGCTGAATATATTCACGTCTGTGGGCTAAATTATCTTTCTGTTAAAAGCGCTTCACTGCAATAATAGCTCAATACCTCGTGACTGGAAAACCTTCTGTTTACTCTGTTAATGACTTTTTTGACAGAGACATTTAGCAGTAAAATCCGAACAGCTATTAGTCAAGAAGAAGATGTTTTCACATGTTGAAGGTGAAAACAGGTCAACCGCTTGCCTCATAAATCTCCGCAAATCTCCACACACCAATTCCAGGAGCTCGTCAGAGAGACGGGCGCAGAGACTACGTGAGGCTCGGGGATCCAAATACTTCACGAAGGCCCGACTGGCGCTCATCTCCTCAGACGTTCCCTGGCGTTAAAAAGCCCCAAAAGAGGTCGCTGGTCGCCAAAAACACACACCGTTCATGGGCACGATAATCAGCCTGCTCGGGCGCGTTTCATTAATGGCCCTGGATGCGCTGCAAACAACGCTGCCTCCATATGGGTGCCGTCCCGGAGCGGTGCTCCTCGTTTAGGCGGCCATCTTCCTGCGTGGCCAGACCACGCCCCCCAAGCAAAGGGTTTTAAAATTTATTTTCTGTGTCACTGAAGCCAATGCAGTACTTTAGAGGCCAGTGTGATGTGTGAAGATTGATTTAAATTAAGACGTGATCTGGCAGCGTGATATTGCATTCTCTGGAGGTTCTGTATCTCTTTCATTGGTGGTCCATTGAAGACCACATTGGGGAAATTGAACATAAACCTTCTCCACCATGATGGAAATGCTTTTGCCACCAAAGTACCACAACACCCTGCCATCTGCTTATGCACCAAACAATTTAACTCAGAAAGTATCAAAAATCGTATCCAAATTTGGCAAGCCTGCATCAGCCATGTCTATCCACCATGTACTTTCTGAGTCTATGCTTTTAAGTGACTAATCTATTTGGTGAAATTGCACCATCCACGTTTACACCTTGATGCACTGGCACTTTAACCTATCGACCTTTCTTACTACCAATGAACTTACGTTAAGACCAGGGCCCTAGATATAAACCCCGGTGAACATGGCAACACGAATGAACTAAGCATTTACTCCTTCATAACCTCTTGTTTCTGAACTGAACACCTTTGGCGCATTGTATATGGAAGAAAAAGAACTTAGCTGGAAGGCTTTAGTCACATGGTTTTAATTTGGTTTTAATTCTATGTTTTCAGTTTATTTGTAATGTTTTAATTAACTGTACAATAAATTATTACCTATTACGTTGCAGGCATTCAGTTTCAATGGGACTAAGGATGTCCTCTTCTTGATCCGGCGAGGAAGTTCAAGCAACAGGAGATGCCTTGTTAGCAATATAAGATGAAAATTGATGTTTTTGGTAAATACTGTTATTTAATGACCAAAAGAAAGATCTGATTCCAACCATACTCAGAGTTTTTTTTACTACTTTGGCCAGAGACAAAATGATTCCTTATTCTTCTGGCCATTTAAGAGGCAGGCTCAGGGGCGTAGCTGCAGTGTTGCCACCGGTGCAATGGACTGGGGCCCAGATGTGTGAGGGGACCAAACTTCAGCAGCCCCTTAAGCCCTGAGAGGGCACCTATATAATCAGGCTGGATTTCCAAAGGTGAACGAGAATTAAAGAAGACTTTACATTTGCTTTTATCCTGTCACATTTGCTGTGCGTCACAGACAGAGGCCAAATGTCAGTCTACTCTTCTGACAAATTGCTACACCTTAAATACCTATAAATGAACAGTACAAATATTACATAAATAAACATTTGGGAAAGCACAAATGAATTGTTTCTAATTCTGTAGTGTAATGAAAACAGATATTGTAAAAGGATTAACACAAATTAAGACACTTTATTGGTGATGCACAAATGATGATGCACAAACGACAACTATTCGTTGAAACCAAATTCCCACACATTATCGTTTGTGCAATATATAGTTTTATCAGTAAAACTCTGTCTGTGCAAATTTTGTGGTCATTTCAATGGAAAATGTGCTGTCTGTTAATGAAGTGGCTACGACACCATGCTTTGACAGTGTGCTCCAAATGCGACACCAGCTCCTTAAAACCCTCTTATCAATCTCCTGTTTAATGGGCATGGCACATTTGTGGCACTTGTTCTTTGTGTGATGCTTTGATTTTTCAGAATCCCTATGAGTTCACTGCCTACCAGGGCCACAGGAGCTCTTACAGCATTGGGAGCTTTCTGATAGCTCAGTTTGTTTCCCTCCACTGCAGGAGTCAGACTCTGAGCTGCAGAATCTACTGAAGCACCTGTGGGGACATTGCAAAGGCCTCATTGCGTGTGTACTGAATAGTCGAGCAATGTGCACCATTTGGCCCGGGTACCTGACGCCAGCAAAGGTCGAAGAAGAAGTCATGTCCATGCTGCTGGGAGGCTTCTGAAGACAAGACAGTCACAGAAATCACTGCATTCAGTCTGATGGGTGGAGGGCAAACTATAACAGTTGATAGAAGAACATAGACTTACTTAGAACAGAGTACTGGAACTGGGAAAATGAATGATTCAAGTGTTGTTTCATTTTATGCTACAAAATACACAGATAACTTTAAAACAATTTCTTGGTGCCGCTAATGCACAATTCTTCCCAATTAAACAAATAAATCAAGATGTTTCTCCCAAGAGCGAGATACTGAGGGAGGGGAAACTAGAGTTACTGTTATACCCAGCACTGTAGAAGAAATGGAAAACCCAACAAAATTTACGGGAAGAGCCAAGCCAAGGCATGAGCTGAACAATCGGAACATTTGGCATGGAAATCATGCAACAGATATTATATAAAAATATGATAAAGTGTCTTCAAAAAGTATATTTATTTGACAAGCGTTTCACCTTAGTGCATCTGATCATATCACTGTATTGAGAGGTGTTTACTAAAATTGATAGTTTTTAAACATGAACTTAGAAAAATTCATGTCCCCACCCCTCACTTCGGTGACAATACCATCAGTGTACTAAGAGGCAAGTTAGTTGTCATGTTCACCCTTTATGTGGGATACATTATTTTACATGGAGCAACATTATAGGCCATTAAATCAAACACTAGAGAGATTTTTGTACAGCATACATCGTCATGTATTTCAAGGTTTTCTCATATGCAGTAATGAAAAAATAGGAGGAATGAAGAAAGAAAATAATTGCCTAGAATTGGTCAAGTGGCCAAGCCAGGATTTATCCAAGGTTTTCTATTTTCAAACCGTATACTTCAGCCACTAGATTGGTATCCATTTCTCGCTCCTGTTTGACATAGACGTTTAATAATTTGTCTTTCATTCTTGGTGCATGAGGGTAGAGCACTGGGTAGCAGCAGAAGCTCAAGAAAGCTCAGCTCATTTTGGTCTCAAGAACTCAAGAGGAATTCGAGCTGAAGCAGAGTATAGCATATGACTAGAGCCTTCAGTGGCTCATCCCACATCTATACTTTATTCTGGGTATTCTGTGCCTGAACTAAGCTTAGATGCTGCTGCCAGTGTGATACCTGGTTTGTATGTGAGAATAACTTACTTTGCACAGCTGATGGCCATCTTGTACCTGTGATGTATTTGCGGGGAACACTGCTCCCAAATGCTCCAAATTGCGTGTGTGTGTTTGCACATAGTCTTGGACTGCTGCTGCTGAAGCTGTCCATGCTCTGTGCATGCGAGGGAAGCTTGCATTCTTTCTGACCAGATAGGTACGTATTCTATGTGTGGGAAGGAAACGGGTACTCCTGGCCAGCACTGTACCTATTTTGTGTGTGGAAATCTTTCAATGTGTGTCAGTCAAGTTTGCACTCATGCACTGTTCTTTACACTTGTACCAATTCTGAAATCCTGCTTGTTTGTTGCACTGGCCCTGAGTACCACACTTGTTTTATGTTTTTGAAGGAAGCTTGCATTGGCCCTGCAGAGCCACATTTGTTCTACCTCTTTGAATGAAGCATGCACTGGCCCTGCAGTACCACACTTGTTCTATGTCTTTGAAGAAAGCTTGCGCTGACTGGCCCTGTAGGAGGTCAGGCAGAATGAGTAACATCATTTTGCCTACTTACTATGCATCCAGAGGAGTCCAACCTCTTGAGATATTTCCTTTAACTTCATCCCCCAGCAGCTCATGCAAATGCACACTAACGCTAATTGAGAAATTAGAGTACCAGCAGCTACGCTGCCATTGCTACTCGGCCACAACTTTCTTATCAGAGCACCAGGCACTGCTGCAAGTTTCAAAACCATGCCACCATCTTGAAATGGTATTCTGCATACTCTGTGTAGATTTTTTACCGTTCCAAGATGGCAACTCTACTTTTTAATTTTTTATTGAAGCATGTGCCCTCCATATTTAGTTGCCATTTTTTCTTTTGCTTTATGTATTTTAGCATACACTTGTACTACAAAGAAAACAACTACCTTGCATTTTAGAAGGCAAATGGAAAATTTTTGATGCCAAGACTCTTCCCCACAAAAATCCACAAAGATCATCAGACTCACGTAGTCTGCAGTGCTGGTCCAAGTGTGACTAATGGGAGATTAGATAACCTCAGTGGACATTCAGGCTTCGGTGCAGCAAACTCAACAGATACTCAATCTGTGCCTCCTATGCCACCACTAACCAAACTCTGCTCCTTCCTAGAGAGCGGTGTACCTGTGTGTGAGCAGCGTATTTGTGTGAGTTCAGGATAGCCACAATGTTTAGTGAGTGCCTATGAGAATGCAGGATTAATATTGCCTTTTGTGAGTGCAGAGTGAGTGGTCTACAGGTTGAACGTTGTGTCTGTGTGAGTGCAGAGTGAGGCATATGCCTGGATGAGTGCAGTGTGAGGGATGTGCCTATGTGAGGGTAGCAGTGCGAATGTGGGGTCCCTGCATGTTTTGTCTTTGTGAGACAAACCTATTGGCTTTATTAATGCTTTTTAGCGATGCAGCTCTGACTTGCAAAAACCAGTGCAGGGAGTGCAAATACAATAGTCTGTGTATGAGAATGGTAGTGAGTTTTGTTATGGTATACGCAGACTCTGTCAAAGGAGGTTGAGGAGTGTCGGTGGCAGGTGACAGAGTGAGATGTCACCCTTGTGAGGGGGCCCAGTTAATTTTCTTGCCCTCGGGGCCTTGGCAACCTAGCTATGCCACTGTTTAGGCTATCATCAGAGTGGTATCCAACTTTCAGAATTTCTATTTTACAACTGTTCTGGCATATGGGACTATCCTTCATCTATAAGAACACGTCTCTTAGGCAATTGGTGATGATTTTGCCATGTTTCTTGAGTTTGATGAACCAGTGATACCGTTTGTTGTCATCACCATTCAAACAGAACTGCAGTTAGTATTGTGAGATCAATTGAGAGAGAAGTCAAATGTATCTGTTGAATAGAAAGGGAAATAGACATGCCTGAATGTGATAGGCAGTATGGGAGAACAAGAGTACCCCAATATATGAACCTGGGTATGTTTAGGCAAAACAATGGTTCAAAGTTGGCCACAGTGGGTCCAGAGCAAGAGGTGAGATCCCCAAGGGGATTCTGAGAATTAATTATAAACAAAGCAGTTTGTCATACTGGGAAGGAAGAATAGGGTAGCATATGTTGTGTAAAATGAACAGTTTATTTTACACAAGTTTTTCTTAGTACTACAAATAGTTTTCAGGTGCTCACAAAATGAAAAGTGGGCGTGTCGTGACAGGGTGATAGTGAATTTAAAAACATAACATCGCATTGACAACATAGGGTAGAACTCCAAAGGATTTTTTACAGTGAAAGTAGTTCCTGTTGTGGGGGTCGACGGCGTTTCGATCTTTACACAATTAAGATCATCTTCAGGACATAAAGTGAGCAGCCTGAAATCTCTATTGATGGGGGGGCGGCACTGGACATGAGGTGGTGATGTCAGCCAGGGTTAAGAGATGACGATTGCGAGGCCGAGTGTGTCTTGAGTTGAAAGTGACCGCTACCCAGAAAGGGACTTAGTGGGAGTGTCGGGGCAGGACTGTAGACCAACAGTTCCGGCGGTATGGGCTTCACGTGTCGCTTGGTGCGAATGCTCTCTATTTACATGTAATTAATTGGAAGAGCAAGCCTGTAGATCTGCAGATCCTGAGGTATGGGCTACAGGTGTTGCTCAGAGCGAAGGCTGTTTACTTAGGTGTTGGGCTTGTAGCTGGGACGTGTGTAAGGCCAGAGTTATAATTATTTGCAGCAGTCAGGAGACGAGGATGTCTTCCGAGTCTTTTTTTATTTGTAGATCACGGGTAGGAGTGAAACACCTTCCTGGCGGCCAGGCAGCAGTTCACTGGGCTGGAGCCCAACACCTAAGTAAACAGCCTTCGCTCTGAGCAACACCTGCAGCCCATACCTCAGGATCTGCAGATCTACAGGCTTGCTCTTCCAATTAATTACATGTAAATAGAGAGCATTCGCACCAAGCGACACGTGAAGCCCATACCGCCGGAACTGTTGGTCTACAGTCCTGCCCCGACACTCCCACTAAGTCCCTTTCTGGGTAGCGGTCACTATCAACTCAAGACACACTCGGCCTCGCAATCGTCATCTCTTAACCCTGGCTGACATCACCACCTCATGTCCAGTGCCGCCCCCCCATCAATAGAGATTTCAGGCTGCTCACTTTATGTCCTGAAGATGATCTTAATTGTGTAAAGATCGAAACGCCGTCGACCCCCACAACAGGAACTCCTTTCACTGTAAAAAAATCCTTTGGAGTTCTACCCTATGTTGTCAATGCGATTTTATGTTTTTAAATTCACTATCACCCTGTCACGACACGCCCACTTTTCACTTTTTGTGAGCACCTGAAAACTATTTGTAGTACTAAGAAAAACTTGTGTAAAATAAACTGTTCATTTTACACAACATATGCTACCCTACTCTTCCTTCCCAGTATGACAAACTGCTTTGTTTATAATTAATTCTCAGAATCCCCTTGGGGATCTCACCTCTTGCTCTGGACCCACTGTGGACAACTTTGAACCAATGAATGTGATAGGCTTCACAGTTGGTGATGAGGAATCAATCAATCAATCAATCAATCATTTGTATAGCGCGCTACTCACCCAGAGGGTCTCAAGGCGCTTGGGGAGGGGGTCCGCTACTGTTCGAACAGCCAGGTCTTGAGTTGCTTCCTGAAGGAGAGGTGGTCCTGGGTAAGGCGGAGGTGGATGGGTAGGGAGTTCCACGTCTTGGCAGCCAGGTAGGAGAAGGATCTTCCTCCCGTTGTGGCTCTTCGGATGCGGGGACGGCGGCGAGGGCGTGGTTGGTCGATCGTAGCTGGCGGGTGGGAGTGTAGAAGGTCAGACGGTCGTTGAGGTATCTGGGGCCTTGGTTGTGGAGAGCTTTGTGTGCGTGGGTGAGGAGTCGGAACGTGATTCTCTTGCTGACGGGGAGCCAGTGCAGGTCTCTCAGGTGTCCGGCGATGTGGCTGTGTCGGGGGATGTCCAGGATGAGTCGAGCTGAGGCGTTCTGGATGCGTTGGAGTCTTTTTTGAAGTTTGGCTGTGGTTCCCGCGTAGAGGGAGTTGCCGTAGTCCAGTCGGCTGGTGATGAGGGCCTGGGTGACCGTCTTCCTCGTTTCGGTGGGGATCCACCGGAAGATCTTGCGCAGCATGCGTAGGATGTTGAAGCAAGACGAGGAGACGGCGTTGACTTGTCGGGTCATTGAGAGGGAGGAGTCCAGGATGAAGCCCAGGTTGCATGCGTGGTCCGTTGGTTTGGGTGCGTTGCCCAGGGCAGGGGGCCACCAGGAGTCGTCCCAGGCGGAGGGTGATGATCCTAGGATGAGGACTTCCGTCTTATCTGAGTTCAGTTTCAGGCGGCTGTTCCTCATCCATTCGGCTACGTCCTTCATCCCTTCATGTAGGTTGGTTCTGGCGGTTGTGGGGTCGTTGGTGAGGGAGAGGATCAGCTGGGTGTCGTCGGCGTAGGAGATGATGTTGAGGTTGTGTTGGCGTGCGATGGCTGCGAGGGGCTCATGTAGACGTTGAAGAGGGTGGGGCTGAGTGATGATCCTTGTGGTACGCCGCAGATGACTTCGGTGGCCTCGGAACTGAGCGGGGGAGGCGGACTCTCTGGGTTCTTCCGGTGAGGAAGGAGATGATCCACTCCAGTGCCTTCTCTTGGATTCCGACGTTGTTCAGGCGTTGCACTAGGGTGCGGTGGCAGACTGTGTCGAACGCTGCGGAGAGGTCCAGGAGGATGAGGGCCGCAGTTTCCCCGTTGTCGAGCAGGGCTCGGATGTCGTCGGTGGCTGCGATTAGGGCGGTCTCGGTGCTGTGGTTGGCCCGGAAGCCGGACTGCGAGTGGTCGAGGGATCCATTCGTCTCGAGGAAGGCGGCCAGTTGTCTGTTGACGGTCTTCTCGATGACTTTGGCAGGAAAAGGAAGGAGCGAGATGGGGCGGTAGTTTTTGAGGTTGGTGGGGTCCGCTGATGGTTTCTTCAGTCGGGCGCTGAGTTCGGCGTGCTTCCAGCTCTCTGGGAAGGTGGCGGTGTCGAAGGAGGTGTTGATGATGTCCCGGAGGTGGGGTGCGATGACGGCGTCGGCCTTGTTGAAGACGTGGTGAGGGCAGGGGTCGGTTGGTGATCCGGAGTGGATGGAGTTCATCGTGCGGATAGTGTCTTCGGTGTTGATCGGGGTCCAGGCTCGGAGGGTGGAGGTGGGGGACGTTGGAACGGTCGTAGGGTACGTCGGCTGTGTGCTGAAACTGTTGTGTATGTCTGCGATCTTGCTGTGGAAGAACGAGGCGAGCGAGTTGCAGAGGTCTTGCGAGGGAGTGATGTCGTTGTTTCCGGCTCTGGGGTTCGAGAGCTCTTTGACGATGATGAAGAGTTCCTTGCTGTTGTGGGCGTTGTTGTCCAGTCGTTCCTTGAATGCGGTTTTCTTGGTGGTGTGGATCAGCTGGTGGTGTTTTCGGGTGGCGTGCTTGAGGGTGGTCATGTTGTCTGCAGTCGGGTCTCTGCGCCATGCTTTCTCGAGGGCCCGGCAGTTCTTCTTGGATTTCTTGAGTTCGTCGGTGAACCAGGATGCTTTCTTGTTGCCGGGTCTGACTGGGGGTCTTCAATGGGGCGAGGTCGTCTGCGCAGTTGGTGATCCAACTTGTGAGGTTGCTGGCGGCTTGGTTGGGGTTCGTTGAGCTGGCGGGAGGGTTCTGGCTCAGGGATGTGGTGAGTTGGTCGGTGGTGATCTTGTTCCAGCTTCTGCGCGGAAACTGTTGCGGGTGGTGGTGCGTGGTGGTCCTGCTGAAGCTGAAGTGGACGCAGCTGTGGTCTGTCCAGTGGAGTCCGGTGGTGTGGCTGAAGGAGATGTCCTTGCTGGAAGAGAAGACGGGGTCAAGCGTGTGGCCGGCGTGGTGTGTGGGGGTGGTCACCAGTTGCTTGAGTCCGAGGTTGGCGAGGTTGTCCAGCAGGGTGGTGGTGTTGCGATCGTTGTTGTTCTCTAGGTGGAAGTTGAGGTCCCCAAGGAGGATGTAGTCAGCCGAGGGGAGGGCGTGCGGGCTGATGAGGTCGGCGATGTCTTCGCTGAATTGTGTGCGTGGTCCTGGAGGTCTGTAGATGAGGGTGCCTCTGAGGGTGGTCTTGGGGTCGGTGTGTATCTGGAAGTGCAGACTTTGATTTGTTAGCTGCAGTTCAACACCAGAATGGTATCATTGGAGAGCCATTCTGATCAACCCAATCCATTTCTCCAAGCGATCCAGTGAGGTTTTGTGCTACACGATACCACAGGTTGGTAAAATGTGAAGGACGCCAGATACTTCCTGAAGAAAACAGTCTTCTATGATGTCTGCAATTGTGATTTATGTCCTTCTCCCTCCGCTTTTGAAACTATAGAATCGTACACGCTTTTCCATGACGAAATCTCTTAAGTCTGCTGAGTGACCTCTTTTTTAATGATTTTGTTAATGAAGAGGATATTGAGATGAGTCTGTAACTCACGTGTTCCAGAAAGTTGGCCACGGGCATGGCCTATATAAACACTCCGTGATTCTTGTATGCTTTCGAGTGCTTGGGACCATTCTTTGGATGAAGGAAAATCATCTTCGTATGATGATCTTGTAAGCTGGACAGATGCCTTCTGGGCTATTCTCTGGAGTGGATCTGTTGTGCACTTCTATGCTAAATTGACTTCATTTTCTACTTTTGAGAGCACAGACTGGGTGTTTCCTTACAAATCTACGAAGGAACTCCAAACGTTTTCTTTACCAAGAAGCCTTTGCTGGATTATACCTTTGTGCCACTGCCACTTTTTATATTTGATTTATGACATGGTATCTTGGAGTCAGGCATAAAAGCGGTCTTTTATTGTGTTCACTCTGCAGGACTAGCTTGGAATATTCAACACTTTCCATTTTTCCCTTATTTTGGTTGTTTTTTTCGTGGTCTAGGATTGCAACTAAAACAAATTAAAATAAGTTTAAGCAGGTTTCGATCGAGATGAGTAGGATCTTATTCTCGAAGAAGGACATCACGTTTGCCAGGTGGGTTTGCCTTGTACAAGACAGGAGTCGATGAGCATTCTGGGCATGGCTGGGCTTCTGCCATTAATGAGGAACATAACTGTAGGGTTTGTTGGATGGGGGCATGCTGCTTGGTGCATACTTATCTCTGTGCACCTGTTGTGTCACAAGCCAGTCCTGAAAAACGTTTCTGGCACAGCGCATACCCTTTTACTTTCAGCGCATGCACATAGCCAGTGAGCCACAATGGCAGCATGGTGCCAAAACCATCCGGTGAAAGAAGGGGTGTTAGCAGCCCTGTTCCGTAGTCCCACAAAAATGATCACCAGCTGTGTTTCTTCCTGCACATAAACAATCATTAAATAATGGCAATTTGGTCCTTCTATGTGTGCTGCAAATCACTATTATTGATTTTTTATGTGCAGTAAGGGACACATTCCTGCACATAAACAATCATTCCCTGCAACGCAGGCACCCTTGCACTATGGTGCCTGTGTTGGCACTAGCCAGCTATTTTTAGCGCAAGGGAAAACACAGGGGTGCACCATATTGTTGTAAATATGGCGCATCCCTGCATTTTTTTAAATGGCGTGGCGTTTGCAAAATTTGCCGCAGCGCCGTGCTGTGCCATTTCCTTGTAGATATGCCCCTGTATATCATAACCTCAGCCAAGGATTATGCTGTTGTTTCTTCACATTTATTCTCATCAGCCAGAACATGAACTATATCAAACTACATTTCCCAATATCCAGAAAATAGAAAAAAAACAACACCAACATCATGTGACGTCAGTAACCAATGACAGTCCATAATTCCTTCACAGAAGACCGTGAGCCTCAGCAACACCATCTTTCTTTGTTACTCTGCTGCCTGGAGTTTAGCGTCTCCGTGTTTACTTTTTTTTAAACAACTTTGTTTACATTTTTGAACTCCCTGGAGATGAGTTTACCATAAGAAACAAGTTACATTTTGTACATAGCTCATCAATTGCAATTTGCAACTCTACAGTAGGTTATCAACGGTATCATTGCATAAGTGTGTGCTAGCGCTACAACATCAAATCACTTCAGCGCTGGAGCCCATCTGGTACCTTTCCCTCCCTCCAGAATCCCTCATTACATTTCATTCAATCATCCCTTTCCAAAGCTTGTTCCTCAGTGAAACAGATCAGTTCGGGGGTCGGAGTATCCACCTATCTCGTTTGACATGGGTATGAAAGAGAGTCCATGTTATGTCATGTGTAGGCATTGTGTCCTGCAGTAGTGCAGTTAGACTTTCTATTGCGTGAATGTTCCGGTCGGTGGGCTGGGATTTCTCCAGTATTGTTCCACCACAAGGCTGGGCGCTAGCAGCATTGCTGGTATTAATCTAGTCGTAGAAGGAGAAAGGGGGGATATCTCTTCATCGTCTACCATGCCCAACAGGGCCGTTAGTGGCTGCATGGGGAGGGTTATGTTTGTGATGTCTTATATGGCCTCAAACACTTGGGCCCAAAACTGTCGTGTCTGTGTGCACTCCCACCACGTGTAGTTATGTCCTCTTGTGTTTACTTTTTTAATGCTCACAAATGTGATGCACTTTAGGCAGCCGTTTCAATGAGTGCTTAGATGATTCTCTTCAAAAGGTGCAAGGGGTGGTGGTCTGACAGACTGCAGTGACTGCTGAGTATGTGTGTGTGGTGGTCTGCGGCAGCCTCTTGCCTGGTATGGGATGATTTTCTTTGCAGGGCGGAGGGAGGTGGTGCAATGGTTTACCATGACCATTGCTACCTCAGAAAATAGAGCCACGTCCAAGAGAGATTTAGTCCTGCATTCCAACAGAAGCGCCACAAAGTAATGCGTGCTTCAGGGAAGGCTGCGTGTCTAGCGCCTCAGCCTCCTAGGAGGAACGAGAGTTACTCTCTAGCTGCGGGTAGGATGGCCAACTGTCCACAGTTTGCAGGTTTGTTCTCCAATCCAGGCTCTTGTCCTGCTGCCTGCCCATTGACCCACATTTTCGTTCCCCGCTACATTTAACTTTTACAAACGGTAAGCAACTGTCATAGTGGTGGCAGTCCTTCCCAGTTGCCCAACCCAAACCTCAGTAATGGAGACTATTCCTATTTATATAGAAAAGTAAAGGCCACAGGTTAACGCGTGATTTCGTTACCAAGCGACCCATCATAGTTTCACTTTGTGCTCTACATTGTAAGCAATAGTTTTTATTGTTTCCCAGTCCCAGTAAATGCTCAGTGGTATCACCTTCAGTCAATCAGGCATTCCGGGTGGCCATCCACCGCCGGTAGACATGTTTCACTACTTTCAATCAATCAGGCTGGTGGGTGGCGTCCACTTCCAGTAGCCAGGCCTCAGTCAGTTTAGCACACCTAGTGATCATTCAATTAAGGTGGCCATTCTTCAACAGTCACCTTCTTATAGAAGCCATGTTTCATTACCTTCAGTGAATCAGGCATGCCGGGAGGGCGCCCTATCCCGGTAACCATGCCTTAGTAAGTTGGGCACACCGGGGAACCTTCATTTCTGTTGGCCATGCTTCAATTGTTACCATCTCACAGCGGCCACGTATAATTCAACTTCAGGCAACCAGGCATTAGGCTGGATTGGCGTCTACTTGCGGTAGCCATACCTCAGTCAGCCCGGCAATCTTGGTGGGCCTCCAGGTTCAGTAGTCTTGCTTCACTCACCTTCACTGCGACCCGGCCTACTACACAGCCACACCACTCCCTTTGCAAACATGCCCTTCCAGTTGAACTTAACTGGCAAAATGGATCCCCATTGCTGTGTCATTGTGGCTTTTGGCACTGCTGGGTTTCCTGGGTGCCACCTCTTATACCTGGGCTGGTGGCTGATCTTGAGGCTTGCAGCAGGTCAGCTTGTACATTGTATGCAGAAGAGGCTGTAACAAAAACAAGTTAGGACATGCCATAATAGTCCTTACGTGTTCTTCTCAATGCATTTTCCCTGTCACTGTTGTGGGGGGAGGGAGGATTGCTTTTGTGCCGCCTTTACGAGTCTGAACAGAGGGTTCTGGAGGGTGGCAAGAGATTAAACATCTTTCAATTTCCTTTGCCTGCCTGAGGGTGTGGGTGGAGTGCCTGGATCAGCCAGAGATTGAGGGCAGCCGCTGGTCTTTCCTATGCCTGGCTGCATACTCTGTCCCTGGCTGGAGCCTGTGTAGGGGTGGTCTCCCTTGAGGACGTGCTGCTAATATCTCAGCCCTTTGACCTCTCCTGGGGGAGGGGCCAGGAGCACTGGTTCAGCCCCTCATGGGATGTAAAATAGGTGCTTGTCAGAGGCTTGGAGGAGCTGCAACGCAGGTGGGGTCCTGCACAAAGCATCTTCAGGAACTCTTTCAGCTCATGAAATGCAAACGGTCTTGAATGTGGAAACAAAAATGAAGCTCGTGATCCTGGAAGCCTGCCCTTGGTATTTCTTTCTTCCCTTAAACCTGTTAGACCTGTTTAAAAGTGCTGGCATATAGTCAGATTATTGGATAGAGGCACGGGGAGAGTATGATTTGGCCAGGATCAAACAATGTGTTATATGTGTAGGCCCAAGAGTGCAGCAGACTGTTATTTACTGCAAAGGTTATACATTTAAAACTATATTGCATTTTGGTGAATATACCATGAGACAGGGCACTTCTTCCCTCCCACAGGTAAAGTGATTGCCCAAGAGCACACAATTTGTACTTACTGCAAAAGCTATACATTTACCACAATATTGCATTTTGGTGAATATGAGACTGGGCACTTCCAACGTACCACAGGTAAAGTGATTGCATAAGAGCACACAATTTGCCCAAATGGGCAGCCAGAATTACAAACTGTATTTCCTGGTTCTGTGTGCCACTAGATGACACCTGGGGTGGCAATGATTATGATGGCAAGGCCAAAGCGGTGCCCTTCAAAGGGAAATGTCACTGTGTTGTGGTCCCTGTCCAGCTTCAGAATACAGTGTTTATTTCCAGCATATTTAGGTGAAGTGGTAAAGCTGAGACTCATTGCCAGTTATTTCTATGGCTAAAACATACCCACTGGGCTAGGTTCGGTGGCAGTATGTGGTTTCTGCCACAAGTAGCAATAACAAGCAGTCAAGGCTTACTCCAGGAGACAGTAAAGGGATTAGTTCTCAAATACGTTATGGATAGCTATCACATTTGATAAGCTTAATCTGCAGTTAAATTATCTTTTAAAATGGCCTGATTTAGAGGAGCTGAAATGAGTAAGCACTACGCGACTCATAGTCCACACACTTCCCAATAAACATATCACACTTCCCAATAAACATAAACACGTCTCTGCACACACAATGTGTCTCCACACTTGCTCCTGCAAAGTGATAATGGAAAGCTGCCCCCCCCCCCCCAGGTGCTGGCCACGCTACCATGGACATTGCTGCTGTGCATGTGGCTGAGGTGACAAAGCAGTCTGCTGTCTGTCATGTACAGGAAAGACTGCCATTTTGGGACTCTGCATGGCTCTAGGTCATTGACTCCGGTGCTAGCCTGTTCTGCTCACATTCACTGAAACAGCACAGCATGGAAAAGTTCCTGATGCACGGCTCTTCTTTATTGTACCTATCTTTTCAACCATGCAATTGATGCTCTGACCCTGGTCCTTGCAATACAAGATCTCCTTTGGAAAGTTAGAGGGCAGAGAAGCCGCTGGTTAATAGGGCTGCATTTCTAGGCAGTTTTTCAGAAGGAACACAGTATAAAGTGCAAGTGTGGTCACATCCCAGAGAGGGAATACGGGACTCTGGGTCATGAAAAACTAGTTGAAGTGGAGGCGCAAATGGTTTTCTCCATGGAGGAAGGTATTAAGAGCCGGGAAAGCACTGGGCAGACAATAGCATAAACTATCTAACTTGACCAGAGACATACCCCTCACTTAAAGGGAAGAAGAGGTGTGGGATACTGTGTCTGCATTGTGTCAGAAGGTCAATCAGCCTGACAGGCACACATGCTCAAAGGAAGCTTGAAACCCCCAGCCAAACTGTAGTGTAGCTCCTATTTCCCTAATAGGCTCTGCGCATTGGAATAATATACCCTATAGGCTTGACATAGGACTGAGGTCGGTATGTCCCTATCAAGTATATTAAACTTAATTACTTGTGCCAGCTAGCTCAGAGGCCACTAGAAACTCCTTGACAAACAAGAAGAGAGTAATTTCTGGCAGCCGCAAAACATGACGACTTTGTTTCCTTTAGAATCAGAACGTGTCCCAGAGTCGTGGAAACAATAGATAACTGTTTCACTCAGCTCAATCGTGCATGCTTAGTTTTCCTCAAAGTTACACAGAAAGAATAGACGGGAGTTTCAATAAAAGATTTATTGAACAGTCTTGTTTCTCGTGTAAGTAATATGTGCAGTTACGATCACAAGACAGTATGCAAGATAAATAATGTACAGCGTAAGCAGTAGAAATAAATAATACTGCGCTAGCATGATCTTTAGTAGATATTCATTTACATAAATAACACAGACTAAAAATGCGAGTACTCATACGATGCGTTTCTAAGCTAGTTCTACCCCAATGTACCTAACCTAGGTGTAGGGAGAGGTATGAAGTAGGTGAAGTATTCCTTACTATGGTATACTAAGAGTATGTTACGCCTAGTATGCCTAGTATGCCAGAGTCCCTCTAGGTTCTAGTCAGCTCCATACCTTAAGAATGAGAGAGGTAGGAATCTCTTGCCAGACTCGAACTCCAACACCCCGCAAGGGAAGTCAGATCACTGGAAGCTGGACTCTCTGCGTGCAGGGATGACAGCGTCTTCTCAGTGCGTCAGGCCGGGAAACGGGCTCCTCTGAAGTCGAGGTCTCCTCTAGTTTACAAGGGCTAGAGAAGGTATATTTATACCTGAGAGGTACCTCAGAATGTTAGCATTGACGTGAATCGGACAGCGGAAGACGTCATGAATGAACCCCTAAGGTATAACGGTTCATGCATAATAGATGAGTCCTTGAAGAAATCAATATTCCTGTGCTAGTGAATCTCCCGAAGCCTAAGGGTCTGTTCTTCAAGAACTCGTTGTGCCGTTAGGGTGGACGGATGTCGGAGACCATGCCTGTATTTGGAGTGCACGGTTTAATGCCTAAATAAGGACTGGGATTTTATGCCTATATAAGGGCAGGGCGAATTTGCCTATATAAGGACATGATACAGGAAAACCTATATACGGACATCCTAAGAGGAATACAACACCCACTCCACTTTCGTGTGTACGATAAGAATATAAATGCTAAACATTAAAAATGCTAAACATAAAATGGAGTAC
Source organism: Calotriton arnoldi (assembly GCA_963921515.1). Taxonomy (NCBI): domain Eukaryota; kingdom Metazoa; phylum Chordata; class Amphibia; order Caudata; family Salamandridae; genus Calotriton; species Calotriton arnoldi. The sequence continues at coordinate 137,131 of CAWUFW010016431.1, forward strand.
CGCATATTGCTAAAAATATTTCTTAAAAGCATTTAAAAGGCATTTAAAAAACCTATTAGAATGCAAAAAGTACTGTACATTTTTAAGCATTGCTTCTCATTTCAGGCATATATTTGAAAATAAAATGCAATTGGAATGAAATAAGCAGAAATAATTTACATGTGACAAAAAATGATCGATAAGTTGTTCAAAATCAAAAGTCATTTCATGTCATGGAAATTAATGAACTTTTTTAGACTAACACGATGATAAAGTGTCTGAGGAAGTACCGCGAAGTCCGTACTATAAGAATAGTTCTACTTCAAGCAGATTGTTGTGCCATTTAATTTGAAAAAACAGAAAAAAGTTCAATATGGGAAGAGTTCCAAGTTTTTGAAATATGAAGGCCAAATTGTTACTGCATCTCTGGAACACTGTGGGCTGAATCAGAGTCAGTGTACGGGTCTGGTGTAAACATGAGATCATCTATTTCTGTAGACAAAATATCGTCCACTGTAGTTGGTGACATTCGGAACACCTCGTGTAGTAGATTAATTGCACAGAGATGTGAAGCATCGCTTTCAGCATAGGATGCCGCAGCAATGTTCGCGTCCGTTGTTACCTGTGTGCCTGTAGATCTTTCTCGTACCTCAGCAGCAGCCGGAAGCGTCTGTGAGATCTCAATGAATGCCGTCATCAGGATTGGTAGCAAGATGGCTGCCGACTGACCTCAATGAGAGTTGCTGCTGCTTCTCTCCCTCCGGGCTCATATGAATTTGTTATGATAGCCATTTGAAAACCACCTGGGAACATCCCCCCCCCCCGCCTGGGCACTTACCTTTACGATGACATGCGGCTGCTGGGCATCGGGGTCCAGCTGAAAGCAAGGTGTTTTGTCATAGTTTTGTTCCTGCTGCCGCCAAGCCATCGGCGCTGTTCTGGTTTGCTTCAAGGGAGCCGCTGGTGCCTCGCAGAGAGTATGGCCCCAAAAACAGATAAAACCGATAAAGCGGTGAAAGTCTTTAGTAAGAGTAAAGATGCCCTGAGCTCTTCTGCGGATACCGCGGGGGCTGGTGCCCCCAGCTTTAGTAATTCTAAGTCTGCCTCTGGCTTGGTGCGAGGAGGGAGCCATACATGCCGAGGAGGAGTACTGATGCCAAAGAGAATGGATGCTACTGGGAGAGATATCGGCGCTGCAGGCGGGACTCGGCTCCGGGCAGCGGCTGCGGCTGCAGAGGGCGCAATGCGGCAGACAACGGTGGCAGAGGCTTTTGCGATGTCTTTGCCACCTGCTGCAGGTCTCCAGGTCTCCAGGGGGTATCTGCAAGTCTTTCAGCGGATGGAGCAGCGGGAGCAACGGGAGCTGGGGACTCGACACAGCTCACACAGCTGAGCTCTGAGATCTCTGAGAGCGAACTGCAGGTAAAATCTTGACCGGAGCAGGGATTGTCAGTGGACTGTACCCAGCTTCAGCCTCAGCATGTACAAGAACTTCAGAGGGCTTGCATAGATCAAATTGCAGAGAATGCTGAACTTTCAGAACATGCCACTACTGAAGCCTTTCACATGGTGGCAGGATGACAGTGCCGTGCAGGGTGATGAGTGGGGTGACAGCGCTGAGCAGGGTGAATGCGCTGAGCCTGTGCAGAGAAATGAAAATACATCTGAACCCACAGGGTTACCGGTTCTGGTGGCAAGAATTCGGATAGAGGCTAAGAATATAAATGGCGACGATAATGCCTGCTTGAGCACTGTCTTAACTGAGGGGGTCTCCGCCACTACACTGGTAGACCAAGCTCCACAGCATCGTGAGACGACGCACGGATCTCCAGAGGGGGACCAATTTTATTCTCTTAATGATGACTCTGAATCTCCTGCCCTTACCGATTTTAACACCACGGAAGAAACTGATTCTGAAGAGTCCTCTACCGTGCAAAAAGGCCCTCGCTATAAAGCTGCACTCCAAAAGCGACGGCATAAATCCAGAGGTAGTTTGGCTCAGACTGACACGGCTATGGCAAGAAAACTGGAATGGGATTACTCAGCTACCAGCATGGTTTATGAGAATGATGGGGAAATAGAACTAGATGGCTCGGCTGTATCTTCTGGACCTCCTGCCCCTCCTACATTGGACTTGGTATATTCTACTTTAAAACAAATGCAGGGAGAGGCCAGAATGGAAAGTAGGAGATCGCTACAAGCTACTAAAAAACTGCAAGCTTCTATTCGCAAAGCAAATAAACTCTGCACAGAAATGGCCGAGCGGGTCACCCATGTGGAGGACAGAACTGTGGCTCTGGAAGAGGAAGTCAATAAGCTACAGGAATTTAAGGTGCAGCAAGAAAAGCAAGCAGTGGATGTTTGCTGGAAACTCGAAGATTTCGAGAATCGCCAACGGAGGAATAATGTTCGCTTATTGGGGGTTGCCGAAAATGCGGAAGGGGCCAATATAGTGCCTTTTGTGGTGTCCTTGCTAAAGGGGGCCTTTCCGGACCTTGCCCAATGGAATTGGGATATGGAGGTCCAGCGGGCCCATCGTTTCCCAATGGTGCAGAGGAGGAATGTTTCATCTAGGCCGGATACGTACCCGAGAGCAATCCTGATTAATTTTGGGAACTTTCTTTTGAGACAAGCCATTATAGACAAGGCCAGGCCTGACGCCAAGAGGACTTTTGATGGGCACACTTTCTTCGCACGCCCGATTTCTGTCACGCTACAGTGGAGCGTAGATGGAGACTTCGGCAATTGATAACAGCATTTCAGGGGGTGGGCTGTGAAGCGTACCTGTTATTTCCTGCTCGCCTTAAAGTTATAACTAATGGGCGGGTCCGAATGTTTCCCTCTGAAGTGAAGGCACAAGAATTCCTGACGGAGCTTAAGGAGGCCAAAGGAAGGGCGGCTGCCCGCTAAGTTATATCGGGCTTGATGATTGTCTAACAGGATTATGGATTAAGGATTGTGTATATTTTTTTCTATATATCAGTGCTGATTTTTACCAAGCTGACTTGGGGGGTGGGGGACGGGAGGTGGCGGTTTGTTTTGTTTTGAGGTCTGTGGGGGAGAAGAAGGTGCGGCAACACGAGAGGTGAGATTGGTTGCCACACATAGGTCTCTTTGACCTATTTGCCTGTATGGGTTGTTGGGGGGGGGCGGTCGGGTTTGGGGGGGGATAGGGGTTTTTTCACAGCATAGCACAGCACTACGTATGAGGAAATTCTCAGGCAAAAGCTTTAGGAAATCCAGAAGTTGTTTTTTTTGTAAAAAAGGAGGGATGGAGGTGAACCTAGCTTGGAGAAAGATGCGTAAAATAAGTATGAAATTCAATGTAGGAGGGCAATCACTTAAAATTATTTTATGGCTTTCATGAATCTTAAAATCGTATCTATTAATATCTGTGGGCTCAATGATCAAGTTAAGCGACAAAGGTCTGCAATAATATTGAAAGCTCTACGCGCTGACATATTATGCGTACAGGAGACTCACATAGAGCACACTAGAGCAGGGATTTTAGAACAATTAGGCTTTAGACTGCTGGTGGCTACAAAGCAAGGCACTAAAACTAGAGGGGTAGCTATCCTCACTCGTAGGAAAGACCTAATAGTTAAAAGGACATTGTCAGATAGGTGGGGACGATGGGTTTTAGCTGAATGTAGGTTTGCTGGGGAATTATTCACTGTGTGCTCGCTGTATGACTCAACAGCTGATGATCCTGAGGTATTGGAGTTTTTAGATAGCGAATTTGCCCATTGGCCTACTCCACTCATAGTATGCGGCGACTTTAATATAAATGGGTTAGGAGGACTTTGGGGTAATACCGGCAATAAATACGTCGGACGTAAAAGAAAGGTTTTTAAGGCACTCACTAATTTGATCAAAAATCACGGACTTATAGATGTATGGAATCATTTAAAAACCAATGATGACGGTAGCACCTTTTTTCTGCCCCACACAATGCGATCTTCCGACTTGACTATTTCTTTGTGTCACACTTATTAATGTACCGGGCTACAATTGAGAAACTCCCTAGGATATTGTCAGATCATAACCCTCTTGCTCTCAATCTGACCTTTACTAAAGGAGAACGGGCTGAGCGGACATGGACCTTTGAAAGAGGGCTTTTAACAGATTCTGAGTATGTCTCTTATATGAAGGGGTGGATCACGGCCTTCTTTGGTATAAATAGGCATAGTGCTAGTACAGGAGTTGTTTGGGATGCTTTTAAAGCAGGGGTTAGAGGTGAGACTCTCAGTTTTAGCTTCTCCCGGCAAAAGAAAGAGGCGCAACATGAAGAAACACTCTACAAAAACCTAGCCAGAATTGAAGAGGAGCTAGCCTCTGCGGTTAAAGCCAGCTTAGTCACTACTGATATTTTGCATCGGCTTGCTTGGGCAAAAGCAGGAATAGGTGAAAGGGCTGCTGCAAAGGCCTCTGTCCGCTTTTTAGCGAAAAAAGAGCAATGCTATGAATTTAGCGAGCGGGTAGGTCATACGCTGGCAGTAAGACTCCGACAAAGATGTGTTGCTAGTGAGATTAATGAGATTAATGAGATCAAAGATGAATGTGGAAATCTAGTTACTGACACGTGGGATTCAGGTAGTTTTTCGGTTATTTTATCAACGACTATACGGGGAGGAATCTCAGGATTTGCAAAACTCAGCTCAGGATCTCCTCAATAGTATACCCCTGCAGAGTATCGGATCTGCAGATAGAGAAAAATTAGAGGTAACCTTGACGCAGGATGAGATTTATGATGCGCTGAGAAATCTTTCTTCGGGTAAGGCCACGGGACCTGATCAGATCCCATTGGAATTTTATAAGATCTTTGCGGATGAAATTGGACTTGTCCTTGTTGAAACAATACATTGTGCACAATCAGGGAGCTCAGTTCCTGCATCCTGGGCAGGCGCTGACATTATAATATTTTTAAAAAAGGGCAAGTCACCCCAGGAGCCTGGGTCGTATAGGCCCATTACACTCATAAATAGTGACTCAAAGATCTTTTCAAAAGCATTAGCAACCAGATTAAATTCAATCATAGTTAAAACCATCCACCCATGCCAGCATGGGTTTATACCCAGGAGGGTACTACCCAGCATACTCGACGTGCAATAACGTTGTTCGACGCGGCAGAAGTCTCAGGGGACCCTATGGCTTTGCTGCTCTTGGATGCAGAAAAGGCCTTTGATAGGGTCTCCTGGGACTTTATGGGAAGCAATGAAATGGTTTGGAGTTGGGCAGGGGTTTATTACAGCTATTCGTGCTATGTATAATGCACCAACAGCTCGATTAAGAATTAATGGGAAATACACAACACCCTTTGAGATTAAACGGGGCACCCGGCAGGGTTGCCCATGCTCACCCCTTTTATTCGCTATATATATAGACCCCTTAATTCGGCTTTTAGAAGCTTGTCAGGAAATCAAGCCAATGATTTATCATGATATTTCAACAAAAGTCCTTGCCTATGCTGATGATGTGGCTTTAGTTACCCCCGATCCATCGGCAGCAATAGTGGCAGTTGAGAAGATTGCTTTAATATTTGGTAGGATCTCTGGATATGCCCTGAATAAACAGAAGACCCAGATAGTTATTAATCGGGGAATTAGCTTTTCTGATCCACGGGTAACAGATTCAGCGGTTTACCTAGGTATTTCTATAACCACTGATTTGAACTCACTAGTTGCAATAAATATTGACCCTATAATTCGGAAGGCAAGGAAGGATTTTGATAATTTTCGCTGTAACGTGGTCAAAATGGTATTTTTACCCAAAATACTTTATTTATTTAGGGCTATTCCTTTAGAATTCGGGAAGCAATGGTTTGTTGCTTTAGAAAGCTTGGTAAATCGATTTGTTTGGGCTCATGGCAAAACAAGGAGAGCCCTTCGTTATATGTCTCTGCCTTCGGTGAGAGGGGGTTGGGCACTCCCAGATTTTAGATTCTATTATTGGGCTGCGGCTCTCCACTATATGTGGGTGTTGTTTGGTGGGTACTCAGTAGAATCAAGTGCCGTGGATTCAGCTGCCTGATGTTTATCGGCTACTGGTGGGCAAGGATGCTGCGAACTGCTTTCTGAAATTTAGCGAGCCGAGCTATTATAAAAGAACGAAGTTTAAGACTATGCTGGCAGCCTTTAAAATCTGGGCTGCCTTTAAGAAAAAGATCGGTTTGGGCAGAATGAACTTTTATACTCAAATGTATGGTAATCCCATGCTCCCGGAAATTTTTCTGATCAGATTATGGCAGAATGGGCAGGGCATGGCCTCCTGACAGTGGGTGACTTGATGGGCTCTGAGGGAATGCTCCAATTTAAGGATATCCAGGACAAATTTGGGTTAAGCTCAAAGAATTTTTTTAAATATCTTCAAATTAGAAGCTTCCTGGGTAAAAAGCTGGGTGGTGGTAATAGCTTTTGTAATAATAAAGTCATAGATGTTATAAGAAGCAGCAAGGGTTGTAATATCGAAGGAATTTATTGTGAACTTACATCACTGAAGCATGATGATTTAGAAAAGCATGGTGAAAAATAGAAAGTTAGGTTGGGCACTGAATCTGATAACTTTTTTGATTCTTTAGAGTTGGGGTAGACTGTGTTATGCTCGGCTGGGCTTCAGGCACAGCATTTTAAGACGCTATTCTCACATTATTATACCCCGGCAAAGATAGCACAATGGGGAGGACAGTCGGGAATTAGGTGCCCACGGTGTAATTTATTAAAAGCGGATTTAGTCCATATGTTCTCCACTTGCCCGCGGCTTGACTCAATAAAATCTTCTATTATGGCCTTTTGTGAACACACCTTGGATATCAAAATTGGATTTACCCCAACCCTAATACTTCTTGGTATTGATAACTCCCAGGGGCAAGTCCCGCATTTTCGTTTTATGTTTTTAGCTATGGCAGTTTTTCGAATATGTGTTGCTGCAGCCTGGTTAGATCAAACTGCCCCAACTTTCCAACTTTGGCTAGCCAGACTACTCGCGATGTTTAACCTTGAGAGGGAATTTATGAGCGGCGGGGTAAAAGGGGAGAATTTTGGGAAACGCATCTGGGACCCGATTTATAACTGGAAAGAATCCCAAACCTAATTTAGGTCCTGATTCCTGAAAATTGATTGGTATTGGATAAAATATATCTGGACAATTGTTGGGGTTTGTTTTGGAAAAAAAAATTTTTATTTGATTTTGTAAATTCTGGAAGTTAAAATATGGAAGTATTTATCCTCATTCGTGAATGAATTATATATGTATTATGGATGCTGTTTATAATTTAAAAATTTTAAATAAAAATATTTAAAAAAAATAAAAAAAGGATTGGTAGCCTCTGGGGACAACACAGAGCATTGGCCGTTATCGGGTCCAGCAGAGTATCGATATCCGTTGGCGTAGCTGATGGAAATGTTAGACAGGTGTCCAACACGCATTGTTCACCGCATAGCAGGCATCGTAAAACAGGTAAGATGCAATCTTGCCAGATTGGTCTGAACGACAGGAACCACGTGGTATTAAGTTCCCGTAGACGATTCATGCCCAAAAGCTGTACTATTCGCTTACGGCACTTACGTTCAAGGAGAGCTTTCTCCATTTCGCTCGGAGTGATGTCTGCGAATAGGCTGGCCATAGCGTAATAGCAGGAAGAGAAATAGAATTCCGGCAACAAGTGCTAGAATTAATGGTATGCCACCAAACACCGAATGTGCAAAGTTTGGGATTATTCCGAGTATTGCCTGGAAAGGTGTTAACAGGCCGGAACAGATGCTCTTAAATACATGTACAATTCCGCTTGTATCAGACATGTTAAAGATACGTCCTATCATTTCCACGAAATGTATAGGGCAATTTGTACGTATTAAAGTCTGTATGTCAGCCGAAGTCCTTGCGACTTGTAGATCATAGGTTTCTTTGGCCGAGGTCAAAGGCACTGTTTGTTGTAAAAGCATGGCTTTCATTCTGCTTAAAGTATCAAATCTTATAAAAGAGACGTTCAGCGAAGGCCACAAAGGCGACTCCCTGACTGTGTCTATTGGGGCAAACAATACTTGCATACAGCAAGTGACCCTGGAGTTGACCGTTACTAGATATGGGATGCCTGGCAACATGCCGCAGCAACTCTGATCATTCAACATGAGGTAACTCCCATTAGAAAGTTGTCCAAACGTTGGATTAATCACAGCAGCTGGTGTACCCTGCTGGTGGCAAGACAAATTTGCCACAGAACCATTACAAGCACCGTGTAAAGAAATGTCCTGACCACTGTTCCCTGTAACCTGCGCGCGTGCGCGCCCGCGCACCTATTTGAATCGAAGCGCGCAGTGTCTTCTTTGCAGCGCGCACACACCATGAGAGGCAAGTATTCATGTTAATCCCAGTGCTGCGATTAACACGAATACTTAAAGAAAAGTAGACAATCTGCCCCCTCCGCGCTCTGTTAAGAAAAGTCATGCAGCAAGCCTAAAATCACGAGTGCTTTCACAATCATTAACATATATTAGTGATTGTGAAAGCACACATTGTGCTGTTGGGCTTGCTGCATGCTTTCTTAACATAGCGCAGCAGTTTGTGTGGCTTTTTGAAAGTTTCCATGTTAAATGCAGCCCCGAGTGTAAGCATGTCGGGCCCTGCAATTAACATGAAAACTTTCAAAAGGCATGCAATTTGCAGCGGTTCATTAACAAAAGGCAGGCAATAAGCCTAACAGCACAACGTGTGCTTTCACAATCCCCAATATGTATTAGTGATTGTGAAAGCACACGTCGTGCTGTTGGGCTTGCTGCATGCTTTTTCTTAACATAGCGCAGCAGTTTGTGTGGCTTTTTGAAAGTTTCCATGTTAAATGCAGCCCCGAGTTTAAGCATGTCGGGCCCTGCAAGTAACATGAACACTTTCAAAAAGGCATGCAATTTGCCGCTGTCCATTAACAAAAGGCAGGCAACAAGCCTAACAGCACAACGTGTGCTTTCACAATCATTAACATATATTAGTGATTGTGAAAGCACACATTGTGCTATTGGGCTTGCTGCATGCTTTTTCTTAACATAGCGCTTCAGTTTGGATGGCTTTTGAAAGTTTTAATGTTAAATGCAGCCCCGAGTGTAAGCATGTCGGGCCCTGCAGTTAACATGAAAACTTTCAAAAAGGCATGCAATATGCAGCGGTTCATTAACAAAAGGCAGGCAATAAGCCTAACAGCACAACGTGTGCTTTCACAATCACTAATATGTATTAGTGATTGTGAAAGCTACACGTCAGTGCTGTTGGGCTTGCTGTGTGCTTTTTCTTAACATAGCGATTCAGTTTGTGTGGCTTTTGAAAGTTTCCATGTTAAATGCAGCCCCGAGTTTAAGCATGTCGGGCCCTGCAAGTAACATGAACACTTTCAAAAAGGCATGCAATTGCCGCTGTCCATTAACAAAGGCAGGCAACAAGCCTAACAGCACAACGTGTGCTTTCACAATCATTAACATATATTAGTGATTGTGAAAGCACACATTGTGCTATTGGGCTTGCTGCATGCTTTTTCTTAACATAGCGCTTCAGTTTGGATGGCTTTTTGAAAGTTTTAATGTTAAATGCAGCCCCGAGTGTAAGCATGTCGGGCCCTGCAGTTAACATGAAAACTTTCAAAAAGGCATGCAATTTGCAGCGGTTCATTAACAAAAGGCAGGCAATAAGCCTAACAGCACAACGTGTGCTTTCACAATCCCCAATATGTATTAGTGATTGTGAAAGCACACGTCGTGCTGTTGGGCTTGCTGCATGCTTTTTCTTAACATAGCGCAGCAGTTTGTGTGGCTTTTTGAAAGTTTCCATGTTAAATGCAGCCCCGAGTTTAAGCATGTCGGGCCCTGCAAGTAACATGAACACTTTCAAAAGGCATGCAATTGCCGCTGTCCATTAACAAAAGGCAGGCAACAAGCCTAACAGCACAACGTGTGCTTTCACAATCATTAACATATATTAGTGATTGTGAAAGCACACATTGTGCTATTGGGCTTGCTGCATGCTTTTCTTAACATAGCGCTTCAGTTTGGATGGCTTTTTGAAAGTTTTAATGTTAAATGCAGCCCCGAGTGTAAGCATGTCGGGCCCTGCAGTTAACATGAAAACTTTCAAAAGGCATGCAATATGCAGCGGTTCATTAACAAAAGGCAGGCAATAAGCCTAACAGCACAACGTGTGCTTTCACAATCACTAATATGTATTAGTGATTGTGAAAGCACACGTCAGTGCTGTTGGGCTTGCTGTGTGCTTTTTCTTAACATAGCGATTCAGTTTGTGTGGCTTTTGAAAGTTTCCATGTTAAATGCAGCCCCGAGTTTAAGCATGTCGGGCCCTGCAAGTAACATGAACACTTTCAAAAAGGCATGCAATTGCCGCTGTCCATTAACAAAAGGCAGGCAACAAGCCTAACAGCACAACGTGTGCTTTCACAATCATTAACATATATTAGTGATTGTGAAAGCACACATTGTGCTATTGGGCTTGCTGCATGCTTTTTCTTAACATAGCGCTTCAGTTTGGGTGGCTTTTTGAAAGTTTTAATGTTAAATGCAGCCCCGAGTGTAAGCATGTCGGGTCCTGCAATTAACATGAAAACTTTCAAAAAGGCATGCAATATGCAGCGGTTCATTAACAAAAGGCAGGCAACAAGCCTAACAGCACAACGTGTGCTTTCACAATCCCCAATATGTATTAGGGATTATGAAAGCACACGTCGTGCTGATAGGCTTGCTGCGTGCCTTCTGATGATAGATAGGGTGACCAGAATTTTAAAGCCAAAAACCGGGAAATTTCACACGAACAGAAAAGGGACTACACATAGCTGCCAAGGTTTCAGATTGCTATGTGTGACATTTTCAAAATTTCAGTGCAATTATGAGTGCATTTCAATGACTATGAGTGACACTTTCTTGAGAGCAAAATCAGCCTTGCTCTACCCGGTACACTAGAACCCCATTCCCAATATGAACCAACCTGCCCCACCCAGTGCATTCAAACACCACACAGCCAACTAACTCCATTCATATCCACCAGAACCAACCTACTCCTTCGCAGTCCATCTTAACCACATTCACATCCGCAGTGTTCAGTTCACCTGTGCCAAGCAAGACTCGGGCCAGGTTGAGATGGGGCTAGGGGTCATTGGTGGTGCTTTGCTGATTATTGCAGGAGAGAGGCCGGGCCTGGCCTGGCCTTTCAGGACTGGCCTCAGACCAAAGCATGCATGTAATACCCATAACGAAGCACCGTACATTCTGTGTCAGCAGAGAAGGGCTGTTGCCTGTGTGTCCTAGGGGCTGCACTGAGTCTGAGTCCTAACGTAAACTGCCAAATGTAAACTGACTGTCGTGCCACACGCTCGCACAGCAGGCGGCAGGGCGCCTATAGCTAGGTGCTTAATCGATCTCAGTCTATCGGACATTGGGCGCAGGGTAAATCAAGCAGACATTGATTCGCTCACGTTGTCACGTGAGGTCAGTGAAGCTGAATGCTGCGCCAGCCCAGTATGGGTGAAGTTATTACACTGTAGCCCCTAAAGCCAGCCCAAATCTAGCTGAGCCAACCCCCAAGTCTGCGCAATCAGGGCTGACCGCGCTGTGCCAGCTTTCTGTAAGTGGTGCTAATTACCAGCTAGTTCTGGGCTTGACATCGGAGGATGATTCATAAATGCGTGACTTTGCATTTCAGTACGGTGATGATGACCGCCACACTAAAATGCGTTAGTCTAAGCCTGATGCGTGGTAGTTGGAGGGCTGCAAAAGGCATGCAAGAAATGCAGCAGGAGATAAAACTCATAGAAGGAATGTTCTGTGGTTGGCTAAGGACAGGACACAACAATGCATTTTCTCAGATTACATTGTGGTGCAATCTTGAATAACACAGACACCTCTCAGGGATTTAGCATTCCCATTTGACAAGTGATAGTAAGGGACACATTCTCCATTAAAAGTCTTTTAATGTAACAATATGCTTTTGAATACTGTATCCTTTTTATGTTTGTTGTATGTTGCAAACCTGCCTTAAGACCCTTAATGTGGTGCTGTATGTGTAGAAATACACTGTCTTTTCACTTTATTAAGCAAATGTTTGAGTGATAGTTCCACTGACATTTGTCGCTGCACCCACACACGCGGTTGGGTTCTTGGCGCACATAGCCTTGGCTGCAGCGCACAGAGACCTTATACTGCCGCACACAAAGAAAAAAAATTAGAGGGAACATTGGTCCTGACATATTAGTGAACCGCTCAGTGCATTTTTACAGTGTGTACCGCTCAGAAACACTTCACGATCCCCACTCCAACATCTATATGTGTATGGTAAATTCGAGGATGTCTTAATGTATTCCTTACCCAACCTTTCATATTTGCCTGCTTGCATTTGTTTGATGCAATACTGAAACTGAAAAGTAGTCACAGGTAGTGTGATTTTGCCATGAATAAGCCATTCTGTAGCTGGTTTTTCTGCCACTGTGAACGGTAACTTTTCCAGTTTTTCAATGCCCAGCACTGTATACTTTGCTCCTCTTTGTGTCAGTTCGATCTGTTTATCAGTTAGATTGTATTCTGCAAACAGAGCCGTTGTGTTGATAAAATGCCAAGGCACATGGCCCGCACGCAAAGATTGCAGCGTCCAGCTTAATAACACAATAGAACGTAATTGAGATTGGCCTTGTTGTAACATCGCCAAATCTTGTTCCAGTATGTCGATATCAGAGGATACAATGCCGTCCAATGAATATATTCTGGAGGACAAAGTTGTTAACCCATTGTCGACCACAGAGAGGGTTTTCTCTAAATTAATACGATCAAGTTCACGTATTCGTTCTGCGGCCTCCATCTGTGACACTTTCCATGCTTCATTATAGGCAGCATAAATGCCGGCATATATGAAACGTTTTTGACGCGGTTTTCTTGGTCCAAGCAAGAATTCCCTAAGGTCTGCGTCTTCTTTAAGTAAGGATAAGTGTTTTTTCACATCCTGTATGTGAGAAGTTGGCCTGGCATATGCTGTCCACTAATTATAGTGGGCACCTTGCACCAGTCCAAATCGACTCTTATGGTAGGTAGGTTAAAGACAACCTTATTGAAAGCTATCCTAGTGGTAGCTATGGAGAGCAGCCTTCAGGCTAAGTCTTGAAGGAATGTAAAGCAGCTTGTTTTACCAGTCTATAATCTCTTGAGTGACCAAATGAAAGAGCACCACACCAGGTATATATTCAAAATATATGTATTTATTACTAAACACACCCCTCTAGTCTCTTTATGAGGCTAGAGTTCGAAATACATAGGTTATAAGATCTTAAATCACAGTAATAGCACAAATACACGTTTGGGCCCTAGGGGCGTACCAAACCATATACCAATAAAGTGGTATGCGAACGACGACTGAACTAGACACTAGGCCTAGAGCCTCTAGAAGTGCTTGGACCACAAGGAACCACCCAAGGTAGTGACACAGGGGACCCACGGGAGACGCGTGCAGTGTAAATACACAACCGCGATACGCCGTTAACTTCTATGGAGAAAGTCGGGATCGGGAAAATAGAGGAAAGAGACACTTAAAAGAGGACTAGGACAAAACCCTTTGAGATCTAGGACTTTGAAGAGCCTCTACCCACGGGAGCACCGGAGTACTCGTGTTACCTCACCCAGGAAGCCGGGTGCATAGGTGCCTTTCGGGGTCGGGTTTCGTCGTCGTTTCGTATGGCGATCTGCTGCAAAGTGCTGCTGGCGACCAGGAGAAAAGTGTCCGGGTGGATCCAAGAGTGGATCGGAGTTCTGAAGAACCTGAAAGCAGAGGGGACAGAGTCTGGGTCACTAGCCAGTGACCAGGAAGGCGATGGACAGATGCCCACCGATGTCGAGTGCTTCAGGTGCGGTGACGGTCGTCTTGACTCTTCAGCCACGAGGTCCGGGAGGCGTTGTCGGCAACCAGGAGCAGGATTCGGGCTGGTGCTTGATGTCTGTCGAGTGCTGAGGTGTCGGCGACCGGATTGGACCCAACAAGCCTTGGCAACGGCAAGTCTCGAGTAAGATGTAGATCGTCGATGATGCAGACCAGCAAGGTCTGGGGAACTCACCCAGCAAGGGTAAGTGAGGGCAGGCCTGGAGCAACCAGGATGCCAAGTAAAGAAAAGATTGGCCTTCGTTAAGGGCTACTAGCCAACGGACTAGCGACCGCGAAGGAGCCTCGTGACGCCGCACGTGGAGCTGGCTTACAGGACACGCGTGGAGTGGGGGCCAGTGATCTTCGGTGCAGGTGGTGCTGGAGGCTAGGGCTACTCGGAGCCCAAAGCACGACTTCTTGGGAGACCCAGAAGATGGTGCACTTGCAAGTGTGCTCGGTGTCCAGGGGTCACGGTCTCAAGTCACCCACGATAGCCACGGGCCTCAGCTTTGCTGGGGACTCAGGGTAGCCTCGGGGAAGTCTGAGAATCCACCTCTGGTGATGCGATGACTTCGGCGTCCGACGGGAGCTTCAGTAATGCGAACCGGACAGATGCTTCTTTGGTGCCTGCCAAGCAGGGGAGTCACTCCTTGACCCCAAGGGAGATTCTTCAGTCCTCTAATCTTGTCGTAGAGCGTCGAAGGTCCAGGATTCAGTGTCAGAGTTTCGTCCAGGTATAATCTAAAGTCCTAAGGACTGGGTTCCTACCTTTATTCTAAAAATAGGGGATGGACTACTCTGTGGCCCCACCTATGGGTGGGTCAGGGCAGAGGGGTGGCTACACCCCTTTCCCTTTGTCCAGTTCGCGCCAAAGCAGGGGCTGCGAGCCCCTGATCCGGTTTGAACTGGGGTATGCACAGGGACACCAAATGTGCCCCCAGTGCAGGACTTCAAAGCACCCGAAAGTGCTCCCGCCCAGCCCCAATACACATTGTCCTGTCTGGGGAGGTGGTCACACCTCCCTGGGACAGGAAACCTATTGTCCAGGCCTCCCCTGCCGGAGTTTCGTCCAGCAGCAGGAGGCCAGACTCGTGTCTGTGGCAGCAGCATCCATTTTGTGATGCCAGGGCTCTGGAAAGAAGTTACCGGACTCGTCAGAGTTAACATGCCTTTCCCTCTAGAAGGGTGGAATGCTACCCCCGCCGCCAGGATTGGCGGGGGGTAGTATTCCAAGATGTTTGACACCAAACACGACATGTTTAGGTGCAGCCATTCCAAAGTTAGCATTTTACCGCGAGGATATAATGCGCTTAAGAGTATATGGTCAGGCTGCACTACAAACAGCATCAGAGATGGTCTCCGAACGCTGCAGAGGGGCCCTGCTCATGCAGGGGCACCCTCTCACATAGGAACCATGCACTCTGCCTTTAGGATTGATAAGGCCTGCCTTAGGAGTGACTTATAGGTTTATATGTGTGTATGCTTTTAGTGATATAGGTAACCTATACCACAGTAAGGGGTGCATGCACCACCTTACCCAGGCTGCAGTAGCAGACCTGTGGTGTCAGTTTGGATGGCCTTCCAGGGGTGGCATAATATATGCTGCAGCCCCTGGCAGGCCTCTGAGGTACCTATGCCCTTGGTACATAGTATACCATATACTAGGGACTTATAAGGGCACTCCAGATCCCAATCAGTGATGTGCCTAAGGCACATGGAGACCCTTTTAAAGAGGAAACAGCTAGGCTGGGGTTCTGAATAGCAGGGCCCCAGCCAGACTAATGTCGAAAACCAGTGAAGCATCAGCAAAAAGTGGGGGTACCCATGTGAAGCAGATCCTACTCTCCTACACAACCCCCCAAACGTAGGGACATTAAACTAACCTTGCCCAGTTAAGTCTTCATGTTCTAAGTGGAAATACCTAGAGAGTCCATCTGCATTCGCATGGTTACTCCCAGGCCTATGTTCCACTGTAAAGTCCATCCCCTGTAGGGAAATGGACCACCTAAGCAGTTTGGGGTTTTCACCCTTCATTTGTTTTAGCCATAAGAGGGGCTTATGGTCTGTCTGAACCAGGAAGTGTGTACCAAACAAGTATGGCCTCAACTTCTTCAGAGCCCAGACCACAGCAAAGGCCTCCCTCTCTATGGCTGACCAACGTTTCTCTCTAGGGGTCAGCCTTCTGCTAATAAAAGCTACTGGCTGATCCTGACCTTCTTCATTCAATTGTGACAGTACAGCCCCTACCCCCAATTCAGATGCATCTGTTTGAACAATGAACTTCTTGGAGTAATCAGGACTCTGCAGAATTGGAGCAGTGCACATGGCCTGCTTGAGGTCATCAAATGCCTTTTGACAGCTAACTGTCCACTGAACCTTTTTGGGCATTTTCTTAGAAGTTAAGTCATTCAAGGGTGTCACTATTGATCCATACCCCTTGACAAATCTCCTATAGTACCCAGTCAGGCCTAAGAAGGCTCTCACCTGAGTCTGGGTAGTGGGAGCAGTCCAGTCCATGATGGTCTGGATCTTGCTCTGCAAAGGTTGAACCTGGCCTCCACCCACAAGGTGGCCCAGGTACACAACCTGACTCTGCCCTATCTGGCACTTAGTGGCCTTGATAGTCAGGCCTGCCTTTTGCAGGGCCTGTAAAACATTCCTGAGGTGGACCAGGTGATCCTCCCAGGTGGAGCTAAAGACAGCAATATCATCTAGATAAGCTGCACTATAGGCTTCCAGTCCTGTGAGAACTGTGTTCACCAACCTCTGGAAAGTGGCAGGTGCATTTTTCAGACCAAAGGGCATTACCACAAATTGATAATGCCCACTAGGGGTTGAAAATGCTGTTTTGGGCTTTGCAGTATCAGCTAGTCTGATCTGCCAGTAGCCAACTGTTAGGTCAAATGTGCTGAGATATTTGGCAGAGGCCAAAGTATCTATGAGCTCATCTGCCCTGGGTATGGGATGGGCATCAGTCCTAGTGACTGCATTGAGACCCCTGTAGTCTACACAAAACCTCATCTCTCTTTTCCCACCACTGGTGTGAGGTTTCGGTACCAGGACTACTGGACTAGCCCAAGGGCTATCTGAGGGTTCAATTACTCCCAACTCCAACATTTTCTGGACTTCAGTCCTGATACAGTCCCTGACATGGTCAGGTTGCCTATAAATCTTGTTTTTAATAGGCAGACTGTCCCCAGTGTCCACTTCATGAGTGCACCAGGTGGTCTGACTGGGTGTCAGTGAAAACATATGTCTAAACTGATTGAGGACTTGCCTGCAATCAGTTTGTTGCTGGGTAGTGAGGCTGCCTGCCAAGGCTGCACCATCAACTGACCCATCGTCAGGGTTCTGTGAGAGCAGGTCAGGGAGTGGGTCACTCTCTTCCTCCTGCCCTTCATCAGTAGCCATGAGCAAGCCCATGTCTGCCCTGTCCACATATGGCTTTAGTCTGTTGACATGGAGAACCCTTTGGGGACTCCTGGGTGTTCCCAGGTCCACTAAGTAAGTGACCTCACCCTTCTGCTCAACAATAGTGTGGGGTCCACTCCATTTGTCTTGGAGAGCTGCTGGGGCCACTGGCTCCAACACCCACACCTTCTGTCCTGGCTGGTACACAGTCAGAACAGCCTTTTGGTCATGCCAGGCCTTCTGAAGTTCCTGGCTAGCCTCAAGGTTTTTGGTTGCCTTTTTCATGTACTCAGCCATCCTGGAGCGGAGACCAAGTACATAGTCCACTATATCTTGCTTTGGGGGCTTGAGAGGTAACTCCCATCCTTCCTTTACCAAGCACAGTGGACCCCTCACAGGGTGGCCAAACAGAAGTTCAAAAGGGCTGTAACCAACCCCCTTCTGAGGCACCTCCCTATATGCGAATAAAAGGCAGGGCAAGAGTATGTCCCATCTACGCCTAAGCTTTTCTGGGAGCCCTTTAATCATGCCCTTCAAGGTTTTGTTGAATCTCTCAACTAAACCATTGCATTGTGGGTGATAGGGTGTGGTGAACTTATAAGTCACTCCACACTCCTTCCACATTGCTTTTAAGTACCCAGACATGAAGTTAGCACCCCTGTCTGATACTACCTCCTTAGGAAAGCCCACTCTTGAGAAGATTCCCAGGAGGGCCCTTGCCACCACAGGTGCTGTAGTGGTCCTGAGGGGAATAGCTTCTGGGTACCTGGTGGCATGATCCACTACCACCAGGATAAACCTGTGCCCAGAGGCTGTTTGGGGATCCATGGGACCAACAATGTCAATCCCTACCCTCTCAAAGGGCACCCCCACCACAGGTAGTGGTATCAGGGGGCCTTTGTAGTGCCACCTGCTTTGCCACTGGCTTGGCAGGTTACACAGGAGCGACAAAACTCCTTACTGTCTTCAGACATGTGGGGCCAGTGAAAGTGAGGGACAATTCTGTCCCAAGTCTTGTTCTGGCCCAGGTGTCCTGCTAAGGGAATATCATGGGCTAGGGTCAATAGGAAGCCCCTGAACTTCAAAGGTATTACCAACCTCCTGGTAGCACCAGGCTTGGGGTCTCTACTCTCTGAGTACAGGAGTCCATCATCCCAATACACTGTATGGGGACCACTAGCTTTCCCAGCAGCCTCAGCAGCAGCTTGCTGTCTGAGGGGTTCAAGGAGGGGCAGCTCTGCTGCTCCTGGCTCAGATCTGCCCTAGAAGGTCCCCCTGTCCCCAAGAACTCAACCTGGTCAGGTTCAAGTTCCTCTGGGACAGTTCCTTCTTCAGGGCTGAGATCATCCCCCTCAAGGGACTGATCTTCCTCCTGAGCCAAGGGGGAAGGCACTGCCTTAACCCTACTACTCCTCCTCTTGGAAGGCACTTGGTCCATTCTTCCAGAATCCAAGGCCTGTTCAGTGCTAGACATTTTGGCTTGTGACCTGGTCACAGCAAACACATCTGCAGGGATCCCCAGCATTTCTGCATGGGTCCTGAGCTCCACTTCTGCCCAAGCAGAAGTCTCTAAGTCATTGCCAAGCAAGCATTCGACTGGTAGGTTTGCACTTACCACAACCTTCTTAAGGCCAGTTACCCCTCCCCAGGAGAAGTTAACAACTGCCAGAGTATGGTCTGTTCTGACATTGCTAGCATTGGTCACTTGGTACATTTCACCAAGCATAACTTGCCCAGGTAGCACAAGGTCTTGTGTCACCATTGTGACACTTGCCCCTGTGTCCCTAAATGCCAAAGCCTCTCGTCCATTGATTAAAGGCTGTTGTCTGTACTTGCCCAGATTACTGGGACTCATAGAGGAGGGCACATCCAGGCCTCCATCACAGACTAACACAGCCTGAGTCAGTTCTCTAACTAGGTCAGAGCCCAACTCAGTTCCCAGGGTGAACCCTACTAAACCCTTTGCTGGAGCACTTCCACCAACTGTACTAGGGGGAACAGGTGCCTTAGAGGCATTGGTGGGTGCTGGACTGGAGTCTTTGGACTTGGTGCAATCACTGGTCCAGTGGGTCTTTTGCTTACAGACCTTGCACCATGGTTTTCTTTGGCCTTTACCCTTGGTAGACTGGGAATCCCCACCAGAAGAAGATTTTTGGGGGCCTGATGAAGACTTTTGATCTTTACCCTTCTCCCCACCCTTGTCAGAGTTCTTAGCATCTTGCTTCTTGGTTTCCCCACCTTGGTTCTGTACCTTCTGCTTCACCCTGGTTCTGACCCATTTGTCTGCCTTCTTTCCCAATTCTTGGGGAGAGATCAGAGTCAACCAGGTATTGATGCAACAGCTGATTTTGACAGTTATTAAGAATCTGCTCCCTCATTATCAGATTATACAATCCTGAGAAGTCACACACCTTACTGCCCATCAACCAGCCTTCCAGAGCCTTGGCAGAACAATCCACATAGTCTACCCAGTCTTGAGTCTGTGCTTTTTGGGTGTCTCTGAACTTCAACCTGTACTGTTCAGTGGTTAGGCCAAACCCATCAATAAGAGCACTCTTCAAGACCTTGTAATTGTCAGCATCCTCCTCTCTAACAGTGAGGAGCTTGTCTCTACCTTTGTCAGCAAAGGAGAGCCACAAGATTGCTGCCCACTGCTCCTGAGGGACCTTCTGTACTTTACAGGCCCTCTCTAAAGCAGTTATCCATTTGTGGATATCATCCCCACTCTGGTAGGGAGGGACAATCTTGCTCAGGTTCCTATGGCCATAGGACCTTTCCCTATCTCTAGGGACATGGCTGCCACCATGGGACTCTAGTCCCAACTTTCTTCTCTCTCTAAGGAGATCTAGGGATTCTCTATCTAAAGCCAATTGCTTCTTCCTGATCTCTAGTTGAGTTTCCTCATACTGGACCAGTCTCTTTCTTCTCTCATGAGAGGATTCCCTCCTGTGAGAAGAAACAGAGCTCCCTATGGAGGTGCCAGAGTGGTTAGACTCCTGAGAAGGAGACCTAGACTTTCTGAGCACACTCATAATCCTTCCTGGGGGGACAAAGGTGTGGTTTTCTAGATCCTCATCTTCATCTTCCCCAGAAGGGATTGGGTTTTCCAGGTCAGGGTCATTGTCACCCTCCTGGTCAGTTTCAGAGGGGGGCTGGGGGTAGTGGTACCCCTGGCCCCTTCCTCATCTGCTGGCCCACCCTCTGCTCCTACCCCTTCAGTCTCTGAGGACTTACTAAGATCATAAGCCACCAACAACTCCTTGAGGTGTTGGGTGGTGGGACTTTGGCCTGTCCTTAATTTCCTCACGTTACATAAAGCTCTCAATTCCAAGAATTGGAGTGTATCATACTTGGAGGGTGGAAGCTCAATGGCTTCCTGCAAGGAATCTTTGGATCCTGCTTTTAAAGACATTACTAGTGTGGTGTGGTGTATGCACTACCTACTCTAGTGTGGCCTACTAAACTCTCTTGAGTTGTAGAAAGGGTTGTGCTATCCCTTAACACACAACTCTAAGTTCAGTAGAACTTACTGTTATTCTAAGCTTAAATTATATGTACCTTAGGTACCTTTAGTGGTTTTCAGTTGATCAATTCAATTGAGATTATCTGGTAAAACAATAGCAAGCTGGAATCCCACACGCTGCACACCAATGTGAGAAGTTGGCCTGGCATATGCTGTCCACTAATTATAGTGGGCACCTTGCACCAGTCCAAATCGACTCTTATGGTAGGTAGGTTAAAGACAACCTTATTGAAAGCTATCCTAGTGGTAGCTATGGAGAGCAGCCTTCAGGCTAAGTCTTGAAGGAATGTAAAGCAGCTTGTTTTACCAGTCTATAATCTCTTGAGTGACCAAATGAAAGAGCACCACACCAGGTATATATTCAAAATATATGTATTTATTACTAAACACACCCCTCTAGTCTCTTTATGAGGCTAGAGTTCGAAATACATAGGTTATAAGATCTTAAATCACAGTAATAGCACAAATACACGTTTGGGCCCTAGGGGCGTACCAAACCATATACCAATAAAGTGGTATGCGAACCACGACTGAACTAGACACTAGGCCTAGAGCCTCTAGAAGTGCTTGGACCACAAGGAACCACCCAAGGTAGTGACACAGGGGACCCACGGGAGACGCGTGCAGTGTAAATACACAACCGCGATACGCCGTTAACTTCTATGGAGAAAGTCGGGATCGGGAAAATAGAGGAAAGGGACACTTAAAAGAGGACTAGGACAAAACCCTTTGAGATCTAGGACTTTGAAGAGTCTCTACCCACGGGAGCACCGGAGTACTCGTGTTACCTCACCCAGGGAAGCCGGGTGCATAGGTGCCTTTCGGGGTCGGGTTTCGTCGTCGTTTCGTATGGCGATCTGCTGCAAAGTGCTGCTGGCGACCAGGAGAAAAGTGTCCGGGTGGATCCAAGAGTGGATCGGAGTTCTGAAGAACCTGAAAGCAGAGGGGACAGAGTCTGGGTCACTAGCCAGTGACCAGGAAGGCGATGGACAGATGCCCACCGATGTCGAGTGCTTCAGGTGCGGTGACGGTCGTCTTGACTCTTCAGCCACGAGGTCCGGGAGGCGTTGTCGGCGACCAGGAGCAGGATTCGGGCTGGTGCTCGATGTCTGTCGAGTGCTGAGGTGTCGGCGACCGGATTGGACCCAACAAGCCTTGGCAACGGCAAGTCTCGAGTAAGATGTAGATCGTCGATGATGCAGACCAGCAAGGTCTGGGGAACTCACCCAGCGAGGGTAAGTGAGGGCAGGCCTGGAGCAACCAGGATGCCAAGTAAAGAAAAGATTGGCCTTCGTTAAGGGCTACTAGCCAACGGGCTAGCGACCGCGAAGGAGCCTCGTGACGCCGCACGTGGAGCTGGCTTACAGGACACTCGTGGAGTGGGGGCCAGTGATCTTCGGTGCAGGTGGTGCTGGAGGCTAGGGCTACTCGGAGCCCAAAGCATGACTTCTTGGGAGACCCAGAAGATGGTGCACTTGCAAGTGTGCTTGGTGTCCAGGGGTCACGGTCTCAAGTCACCCACGATAGCCACGGGCCTCAGCTTTGCTGGGGACTCAGGGTAGCCTCGGGGAAGTCTGAGAATCCACCTCTGGTGATGCGATGACTTCGGCGTCCGACGGGAGCTTCAGTAATGCAAACCGGACAGATGCTTCTTTGGTGCCTGCCAAGCAGGGGAGTCACTCCTTGACCCCAAGGGAGATTCTTCAGTCCTCTAATCTTGTCGTAGAGCGTCGAAGGTCCAGGATTCAGTGTCAGAGTTTCGTCCAGGTATAATCTAAAGTCCTAAGGACTGGGTTCCTACCTTTATTCTAAAAATAGGGGATGGACTACTCTGTGGCCCCACCTATGGGTGGGTCAGGGCAGAGGGGTGGCTACACCCCTTTCCCTTTGTCCAGTTCGCGCCAAAGCAGGGGCTGCGAGCCCCTGATCCGGTTTGAACTGGGGTATGCACAGGGACACCAAATGTGCCCCCAGTGCAGGACTTCAAAGCACCCGAAAGTGCTCCCGCCCAGCCCCAATACACATTGTCCTGTCTGGGGAGGTGGTCACACCTCCCTGGGACAGAAACCTATTGTCCAGGCCTCCCCTGCCGGAGTTTCGTCCAGCAGCAGGAGGCCAGACTCGTGTCTGTGGCAGCAGCATCCATTTTGTGATGCCAGGGCTCTGGAAAGAAGTTACCGGACTCGTCAGAGTTAACATGCCTTTCCCTCTAGAAGGGTGGAATGCTACCCCCGCCGCCAGTATTGGCGGGGGGTAGTATTCCAAGATGTTTGACACCAAACACGACATGTTTAGGTGCAGCCATTCCAAAGTTAGCATTTTACCGCGAGGATATAATGCGCTTAAGAGTATATGGTCAGGCTGCACTACAAACAGCATCAGAGATGGTCTCCGAATGCTGCAGAGGGGCCCTGCTCATGCAGGGGCACCCTCTCACATAGGAACCATGCACTCTGCCTTTAGGATTGATAAGGCCTGCCTTAGGAGTGACTTATAGGTTTATATGTGTGTATGCTTTTAGTGATATAGGTAACCTATACCACAGTAAGGGGTGCATGCACCACCTTACCCAGGCTGCAGTAGCAGACCTGTGGTGTCAGTTTGGATGGCCTTCCAGGGGTGGCATAATATATGCTGCAGCCCCTGGCAGGCCTCTGAGGTACCTATGCCCTTGGTACATAGTATACCATATACTAGGGACTTATAAGGGCACTCCAGATCCCAATCAGTGATGTGCCTAAGGCACATGGAGACCCTTTTAAAGAGGAAACAGCTAGGCTGGGGTTCTGAATAGCAGGGCCCCAGCCAGACTAATGTCGAAAACCAGTGAAGCATCAGCAAAAAGTGGGGGTACCCATGTGAAGCAGATCCTACTCTCCTACACTGTAGTGTAGATTTCTGCAGCCAATCGAGGCATAATTTACCTACACTGTATGTTGTTACTACCCCCGGATGCTGTCTTTGAACGTATCTTGGGTCTGGCCTATGAATATTAAAGCCCTGAGTTTTATTCAGGAATCTTTCCTGACAGTTGTTCGTGTCTGTGGGCCAGATCAACCATTTTCTCCAATCAGGATTAGATCTGTTGAGTTGTAGTATTTTGTCAACTGTAACCGCTGCCTGTGTATTGTTATCACTTGCAGGTGTTGGTACAGAAGGTGTTTTCATCTCTTTGATCTTGGCTAAACCAAGACAAGATGTTTGTTGGACAGTTTCATTCAAAAACATTATTTGTTCAGGGATGATGCAGGCTCTAAATACAGCTTCTATCCCATGCACTTGCCATTCTTTAGTACCCCAGACAGTTTTTGTGTCTATTGTGTCTTTCCAAAAGTCGAAACCCTGTCTAGACATTTGGGCAATAAATGCTGCAGAGTAAATCTGTTTTGTATTTGTTAACATAATTTTCAGTCCTGTTTTGTTTACATTTTTATAGTAAAACGTTTCTGGATCAGATGTATTGTAACCTGAAAAATATGGAAACTTATTAACAAATGTTTTTGAACTACCTTTTGGTGGTGTAGGACAATGCTCCCATTGGTTAAACATAAACACATTTCTAGGGTATGCAGATTTATGCAAATAATGATGACCATAGTGGTTATAGCAATACAGCTGTTCATAGTCTGATGAACCCTCTAAATATTCACTTTTAGAAAATGCAGCAGATTTTTCTAGGTCAAACATTATGTTGTTAACAGTCTCAAAGTCCCAATCATCAGAATAGGTACTGGACGAAATAAGATCACATAGTGAAATTTTAAACAAATGTGGAATGTTCAATTGTTCTGTCGGGCCAAAAATATCAAAATCTGTTTTGTCCCACACTATACCATCCTGTATAGGAACGGCTGTGATGTTCACTGTTGACAAGTCTCTTGCTTCACGATGAGAAGATTTATGAGGTTTCATAAGTAAGTTCACATCTTCTCTTTCAGTGTTCACATGGATGTATCTGCCATTTATAAGCATGCTCATAGTCATAACCAAAGCTAGCCAAAGCAGGAAAACAAATATTCCAGAAATAATCCAGAGTTCAATCCATGGTGAAACCAGATAAGTTTTTTTCAGAAAGTGAAGAAAGTCTTGTACTTGCTGCTTGAATGTTAATGATGCTGGCGTCGTTTCAGGTTCACTCGGATCTTCTGAGAACGTATCAAAGTTAATAAAATAGCCAGAAGCAGTTCTGTCAATTGTTGAAATTGCATCAGGATTTGTAGAAATCGCTGGAACCAGTTGATCACTTGCTACATTGGTGTAGACAGGTGTATTTGGACGAACTGTTACTTGATTTTCAAGAGGGATGAGTTCCATTGCATTATTGCTTAGTCCTTCATCTGTTACTGCTGAAGTCTCGATGGTTATCAGTCTTTCAGTCTGAACCTCTTGGATAGTAGCGAGAGGAGTGTGTCTGATACTAGGTCGGAGTCCACAAGGCCTACTATTTAGTATTGGCCACATACTGTGGTTTGATGAGGTCGATGGACACAAATCTTTTCTCCTTTTTTCCAGCAAGGGGCGGCAGAAGTACTGTTCTTGTTCCTTGAACTGCTAGGACAGGTACTGGTTGTCTGTAAGAAGGTCCAAATTCCTTCTTGTCTGCAATCTTTTCTCTGACTAGATCCCCAACTTTTGGAATCCAAACAGGCCTTGCTGGGACCGCCGGTTTTTCCCCAGTGGTGGTTGGCTGCAGGAATACGTTGCTTTGTTTCGATCTTAGTTCATTGAGTTCCTGTAAAACAGCCAAACGATCTTTGATATCAAACGGTTTATTTTCCACCACTGTGCCTACGTGATCGAGGTCTGGTACCCACATTCTTGTCCCAAATAGGACCTCATATGGAGTGACCCCCTAGAGAACTTCTTGGCAAGTTATTTAATGAGCGTTGGACCCCATAAAGATGTTTGACCCACCCATTACCCGAACCTAATACCCTAGCTGTTATAGACTGCTTTATGTCCCGGTTTTCCTTTCCACAACCGAATTTCCCTCAGGATGGAATGGAGAGGAGTACCGCAATGCAACGCCCAGACTGGCCATGGCTTCTTTGTAAGCCCGAGAGCTAAACGCAGGGCCCTGGTCAGAATGTAGCGTGCCTATTGCGTATGTGCCGATAAAGACTCGCAAATCTTTTATAACAGTTCGAGCGTCAGCCGGCGCTGAGGCCATATCCATAGGAACCTAGAGCATGAATCCACTGCAACCATGATATATTTATAATTACCGTCCCTTTGCAAGGGACCGCAGTGGTCCAGGTAAACGCAAGCTAATGGTTTGTCTGAAATTAACAGGGGTGTCTGCGCAGGGCGTTTTACTGTGGAGACTTTAATCTGTTGGCATATATCACATTCTAAAACATAGTTCTTTGTTTGTTTTCTAATGCCAGGCCACCAATATCTTTGCTTGAGTAAAGATACTGTTGCAGAAACACCTGCATGGGCAGAAGCTATCCCTTCGTGTGCTGCTTGGATCAGTCCTAATCTACGTTCCTTGTTTGGAATGACCCTATCCCCCACTCCAGGGATTCGAGCAAAAGGAACGTTGTTCGCATCAATTACATAAGAGTACTTGAGTGGAAACTTTTTTGGTAACGCTGCACCACTGCCTTTGCTTGTAGCATTGACAGCCAACATTATCTCACTGTCTATTTTTGTTTTTGAACGAGTGATCGCAGCTACGGAAGCCGTCTGAACAGCCCCCTTTGCGGCTTCGTCAGCCAATGAATTCCCTGCAACGTGAACGCCATCACGTTGATGACTCAGTGTGTGGATCACGTGAGCCTTTGGTAGTTCACTTTTTAACTGAACTACTTGTTCCCAAAGCGTTTTATGCTTTATTGTGCCACCTTTCGCATCTTTGAATCCATTTTCAAGCCAGTTTTGTATATATTCATTATACGACTGAATACAGTAAAAGGAATCGCACACTATTAGTGTGGGGAATTCTCGATCTGTACTTTCAAGTGCCAGTTTGAATGCTTGTAGTTCAGCTCGCTGAGCTGTACAATCTCCTAGAGATTGAGTTTTTGTGACCATAGGTCTGAAGATACCATCTCGCATGCAACCTTTAACGATTGCACACGCTGCACTGTAAGCTTGCTTACCCCCTGTTGCGGGTTGTGCGGATCCGTCAGTGTAAATTATGAGTTCGTACTGATCGAGAGGCAGAATTTCAGTGGGCAGAGGACATTCTTGTTCATATTGCAGGAATGCTTGTGTTTTTAAATCAGGATCAAAAACATATTCAACATCTGTTGCAGCAAGAGAATTAACCCACTGTATCCATCTTGGATGTAATGCTTTAGCATTTGGAATGCTTGCTTTTGTGACCGCTTCCAAAGCCGGTACTGGGGTTACGACAATAATGCGTTTCCCTTGGGCTAGGGCTCTTTCTTTTGCTACAGCGGTTTGAACTGCTGTCAGAATTTTTCAGTTGAAGTGAAGCGCATTTCCGCTTGTGTGTACAAATGAGATTTGTATGCGATTGGTATTTTCTCACCCTCATTGAAGGTTAAGTAGGTGAATCCGCATTGACCCGAAATTATTCGGATCACCAGGTTGCGTTGACTTACGCGTGTTTGTAAGTGATTTGTTGCTAACATGTTAGCTTGTAGTGAACGCAAGATTTCTGTGTGTTCTTGTGTCCAATTTTTGATTGAAAAATCAGGTTTGATTAATGTGTAGAGAGGTTTAACCCTTTCTGCGTAATTTAGAATGTAAGTTTTTCCAAAGTTTAGGAAACCCAGGATGGATTGTAAGTTTTTAGCGTTTTGGAGGTTGGAGCAGCGCACACTTTTCTAAAAGTTAGCTGCCAAGCTCTTGCCTTCACTTGAAAGCTCATATCCTAGAAATAGGACATTGAGATGGGCAATTCGGGACTTTTAAAGTTGAACTTGTAGCCCTCAGAGGCGAAGCCCAGTATAATGGTGCTTACCATGTTCAAGTGTTTGTCCAGGTCATCGTCCGTTAGATATATGTCATCGACATAGGACAATGCTTCATTGTCATAAATTTGTAGTAACTCTGTTACTCTCGCTGAGAATAACCCCGGGCTGTTCTTGAACCCTTGTGGGAGTCGACAAAATTGATGCTGGGTCCCCATTATGGAGAATGCTGTTAAGTACCTGCTTTCAGGTGCTATGTTTTGACAAAAGAAAC
This sequence comes from Calotriton arnoldi, assembly GCA_963921515.1. Lineage (NCBI taxonomy): Eukaryota > Metazoa > Chordata > Amphibia > Caudata > Salamandridae > Calotriton > Calotriton arnoldi. The sequence goes on from CAWUFW010016431.1 coordinate 165,089, forward strand.
CATTTGAGATGTCCAATGTGGTTTTATATTTTTTACGCACAATGTTATTCATTAATGCTGTGCTATGTGCATTTTGCACTGCAAATGTTTTACAACAAGTGTTTAAGTGTCTGTAATCCAAAACTAGACGATAGGTGTTGTCTGGTTTGGAGACAGGAAACAAAGGATTGTTCATTGAGGAGGTGCATGTTTCAATCACCCCTTGGTATTCAAGTTGATCTAAGATCTCCCTGACCTGTTTTTAGCTTCTTGCTTTATTGGATACTGCCTTTGTTCAGTTGGTTCATGTTTCAGATGTATTTTATGGTGAGGTGAGTCCTCATCCCATCCTACATGATTTTTATATAATGCTGGGGCCTGGGCTACTGCCCATTTCCTAGCATAAGTATACTTTAGATGAATTGGAATATTGTTAGAGAAGGCAGGCATAATAATGTCCTCGCCATGTGTGCATTCCCTGACAAATTGTGGTGGCCAGTCTTTTTCTGCTAGAAGTATGTCATAGCCCCTTGAAAGTTTTTCCCAAAAGAGTGCTTTCACCTGTCTAGGTATGTCTCGCTCCATTCGGAGTGTTATTTCATATAACCTTTGTGGAGTACTAACCCTGGTGTCTACAGTCTCAACTGTAATGTACTCATTCAAGTCCACTATCTCCAGAAGTTCCTTCAGGTTCTGGCGAACTATTGTGACTTCTGCTGCACTGTCCAGCATTGTCTGAGCCCATTCTCCGTTCTTGAGTTGTGTTCTCAGTATTCTCGGCATGTCTGATCTTTAGACCTGCTACTTTCTTTTGGAGAATTGAGGTTTTGTTTTATTTTTTGGAGCGTGTTTATCTTCCTTGGATTTCACGCGTTCTTCTCTATTTTCTGATCGTCCTCTTCTTTCCGAAGTCCGTGACGAGATCTGAAAGGTACGAGAGGAACGTGTATCAGTATCTTGATACCTGTCAGGTTTTCTCAAATTATCCCTATTCCTGAGGTTATACCTCCTTTCAGAGGGCTCCTTTTGAGGAGACCTACCTCGAGATTGAGAACGTTTCTCGTTTGAGTTTTGTTTAGTAGTTTCCCACTTCTTTTTAGAAGATGTAGGAGTTTGTTTAATAGAGTCCTTCTCAGGACTTTCAGATAGTTTTGGTTTCACTGGTCTTCCACCCAAACTATCTCTGCCTAATTCTGCATATGATTGTTCAATTATTCTGGGTAGCTCTGTTTGATGTTCTGTAACATCGAATTCCCTTAATCGTTGGCGGATCGCCACTGCTGCTGCCTCCCCTTTAATATTAGATAATATTATTGTTGAGACCTGGTCGAAATTTTTCAGTAATTTCATACCTAAATTCAGAGCAGGCTCTGCCCCGTATTCATTTTGAATTTGTTTCAGGACATCTGGTATTACCGCAATTGTTGGAATACCATGTGTTTTAGTATAGATGGCAGCAAAGACTGAGCCCCAAGTGGTACAGTCTTCCAGTTGTGGTGTGATCCCCATTGGTAAACTGATTGTTAGTATTCTGTGTTTCTCATACGGGCTAGTATTTGGAAATACTGCTTCGATTTGAGTCATTTTTTGAGCTATCCAGAACGGAATTTGCTCACGTTTTGTGTGCATTTTACCCATGACTCCGTATAGAGTCTGTGGTGTAATTTTTAGTGTATTCCCCGATTGAGGGGTCTGATTTGGAATGGTTAATGGTGTTTGGACTGTGAAAGTCCGCATGACATATTGGACCAATTGTCTGTAGATTTTTATTAACTCTGTAAGTTGAGTAAGTAATTCCTCGTCTGACATCTCTTCAATGTCAGGATGAGGTGTGTAGCCGGCTAGAATCGGCCATGTTGCTCCTGGTCTACCTAGTGGACCGAGCCTGGTAATGTTTTTGTGATGTTTTAGGGCGCCTTTAAATCAGAGCTGATGCTCCTGGTATGTTAGTGGAATTTTAATATCCTCGAAAGGAATATATTCCTCTGGTGGATCATCTTCTTTGTAGAAGTGAAACATGTGTGTAACTGGATTGGATTCTGGAAATATTACCCATGAATAGAATACCTCTGTCTGAAAGGATTAGTGTGCCTCTATCACGAAAACTGCTCTACCGCCTCTTGGTGGTAGGCCGTGTTTTATGAGTTTTAGAGTGATGGCTCTTCTTAAGTTTGGAGGGATGTTTATAACACCCTCCTCGGTTTCAATTAAACCTGTAATGTTATAAGCTGTAAAAGCTGGTTGACCCGCAACGTCACCGTTGTCGGAGTCAGGAATTTTGTTTTTTGAAAAATGTAGAGCAAGTTTCAAGGAAACAAAGATAAGGTGCACAATATTTTGGAACACTGTATCCTTCAACGTTGAGCAAACCAAACAGCTAATATATAGGGCGTTTCCCTATGTAGCCGTGGTGGATACTTAACCCTGCCCACTCCAGACGTCTTTTGGAGTATATGGGTAGGGGTCTCTGAGAGAAAAAGCACAGCTGAGTTACTTAGTATCTAACGTTAAATTACCACCTTACCAAACCGTTGGGCGCCATGTAGTGTAGCTCCTATTTCCCTAATAGGCTCTGCGCATTAGAATAATATACCCTATAGGCTTGACATAGGACTGAGGTCGGTATGTCCCTATCGAGTATATTAACCTTAATTACTTGTGCCAGCTAGCTCAGAGGCCACTAGAAACTCCTTGACAAACAAGAAGGGAGTAGTTTCTGGCAGCCGCAAGAACATGACCACTTTGTTTCCCTTTAGAATCAGAACGTGTCCCAGAGTCGTGGAAACAATAGATAACCGTTTCACTCAGCTCAATCGTGCATGCTTAGTTTTCCTCAAAGTTACACAGAAAGAATAGACGGGCGTTTCAATAAAAGATTTATTGAACAGTCTTGTTTCTCGTGTAAGTAATATGTGCAGTTACGATCACAAGACAGTATGCAAGATAAATAATGTACAGCGTAAGCAGTAGAAATAAATAATACTGCGCTAGCATGATCTTTAGTAGATATTCATTTACATAAATAACACAGACTAAAGATGCGAGTACTCATACGATGCGTTTCTAAGCTAGTTCTACCCCAATGTACCTAACCTAGGTGTAGGAGAGGTATGAAGTAGGTGAAGTATTCCTTACTATGGTATACTAAGAGTATGTTACGCCTAGTATGCCTAGTATGCCAAGTATGCCAAGAGTCCCTCTAGGTTCTAGTCAGCTCCATACCTTAAGAATGAGAGAGGTAGGAATCTCTTGCCAGACTCGAACTCCAACACCCCGCAAGGGAAGTCAGATCACTGGAAGCTGGACTCTCTGCGTGCAGGGATGACAGCGTCTTCTCAGTGCGTCAGGCCGGGAAACGGGCTCCTCTGAAGTCGAGGTCTCCTCTAGTTTACAAGGGCTAGGGAAGGTATATTTATACCTGAGAGGTACCTCAGAATGTTAGCATTGACGTGAATCGGACAGCGGAAGACGTCTTGAATGAACCCCTAAGGTATAACTGTTCATGCATAATAGATGAGTCCTTGAAGAAATCAATAGTCCTGTGCTAGGGAAACTCCCGAAGCCTCCACTCAGGGGCCCCCACGGACCCCTGCCCCCACCACATCTTCAACAGAGCCGCCGACACCATCGCACCCATGCTCCGCCACACCATCAACCGCTCCCTGGCGACCACCTCGTTCCCCGACGACTGGAAACACGCCGAGGTCAACCCCCTCCTAAAGAAACCCTCAGCGGACCCCACCGACCTCAAAAACTTCAGACCCATCTCCCTGCTCCCGTTCCCAGCGAAAGTCATCGAGAAAGCCATCAACAGCCAACTCGCCACATTCATTGAAGAACACAACATCCTCGACTCCTCCCAATCCGGCTTCAGAAAAAACCACAGTACGGAAACCGCCCTCCTCGCCGCAACAGACGACATCCGCACCCTACTGGACAAAGGAGAAACAGTAGCCCTCATCCTCCTCGACCTATCAGCGGCGTTCGACACAGTCTCCCACCGCACCCTAATATGCAGACTCTACGACGCAGGAATCCAGGACAAGGTCCTCGACTGGATCCGCTCCTTCCTCTCTGGCAGGACGCAGCGGGTCAGACTCCCCCCTTTCCTCTCGGACCCCACACCTACCACCTGCGGAGTCCCCCAGGGCTCCTCCCTCAGCCCGACGCTCTTCAATGTCCACATGGCTCCACTCGCCCCCATCGTCAGAACCTACGGACTCAACATCGTGTCATACGCAGATGACACCTAGCTCATCCTCTCCCTATCCAACGAGCCCAACACCGCCAGACGCAACTTTCGAGAAGGCATGGAAGCCGTCGCCAAATGGATGAAAAACAGCTGCCTACAACTAAACACCAACAAAACAGAAATACTCATCATGGGCCCAAACCCCGATGCCTGGAGCGACACCTGGTGGCCCCCAACCCCCACGGACCACGCACGCAACCTGGGAATCATCCTGGACTCCAAGCTCAAAATGGACCGCCAGATCAACTCTGTCTCGTCTTCCTGCTTCCACACCATCCGCCTCCTTCGTAAGACCTTCAGATGGATCCCCCTCGAACACCGAAAGACCGTCACTCACGCCCTGGTCACCAGCAGACTTGACTACGTTAACGCACTCTACGCCGGAATAAACAAAAACCTCACTGCAAGCTACAGAACATCCAGAACGCCGCCGCAAGACTGGTCCTCAACCTGCCAAAACACTGCCACATCTCCCAGCACCTGCGCACACTCCACTGGCTCCCTGTCGAGGCGAGAATCACCTTCAAGATGCTCACCCACGCACACAAGGCCCTCCACGGCACCGGACCAGCATACCTGAACAGCCGACTCAAATTCCACGCACCCCCAAAGGACCCTACGATCAGCCCAGCTCTCCTACGCCGTGGTCCCCCGCACCAGAAAGACCAGATCGGGAGGCCGCTCCTTCTCCTTCCTCGCGGCCAAAGCATGGAACGCCCTTCCGCTCCACCTCAGACAGACAACATCGCTCCCCATCTTCGCAAGAAACCTCAAAACCTGGCTCTTCGACAGACCCCCTCCTTGATGGATGGAACCTGCACCGCCACCCCTAGCGCCTTGAGACCCTTACGGGTGAGTAGTCGCGCTTTAACAAACCCCTGATTGATTGATTGATTGATTGATTAAGGGTCTGTTCTTCAAGAACTCGTTGTGACGTTAGGGTGGACGGATGTCGGAGACCATGCCTGTATTTGGAGTGCACGGTTTAATGCCTAAATAAGGACTGGGATTTTATGCCTATATAAGGGCAGGGCGAATTGTGCCTATATAAGGACATGATACAGGAAAACCTATATACGGACATCCTAAGAGGAATACAACAAAACTCTGAATCTATCATAAACTAAGGGAGATTTTTCCAACCAAGCTGCTGCTGCTCTCGCCGCTACCCTCTGGCCTGGGAGTCGGCTATGAGTATGGCTCATTGTGGCCACACAGTTGCTCCAAAATTACGCCATTCCTTTTGAAGAAAGCACAAACATCCCAGATGAGGGGGTCAGTTGGGGAGGAGTTGTTGGATGACTCCAAGCTTGGATAGATTGATCTCCTTTTTAGCGCCCAGGCCAAGACTTCTGATGACTGAGTTAGACTGAGAGGTGGATCAAGAGGATAATGACCCAGAAGACTCTGACATGGTAGATTACCAAGACAAGGACAGGAGGCTCATTCCTGCTAAAGTATAACCCTAGATTCTCTGAGTGGACCTGCTCTGAAAAGGTAACTAAGTGTACATTCAAGTATTTGCTCAAGACCCCATATAAAGATTTCAAGGCAATATAGAGGGTAGAGTGCCTAACGCTCTCTCCTTATTAAGATGGACCCCAAGATGAGAAACCTGGTAACCTCAGAAATGGGCCTATGGCCCAAGGTTGTCTCTTTGTTGACTCTTTCATTAAAGAGTTGTGAAAGTTTGTTAACTCTATTACTGCCATAGACAAGGTGCAGGATTTCCTTTGCAAACTTTTTAGCCAAAAGGATTTCGAAGGGACTGATCACAGCAGCGGGCACCTGACTAGTGAAACATTTAGGCCACTAGGATGGTCAGGACTTTAAAAGGGTCATCCAAAGGCTGAACCAGGTGCATTGGGGAGCATCTCTCAGTTAGAAGCAGAGAGGGCCGAGGGTGAGGCAACGGGAACATGGAGTGAGGTTTCTTGGGTTTCACTATAAATGTGTAAGTGGGGACACAGCCTGCCCAAGTCAAAGAAGACACAGATCAACCAGGAATGAAGAAGGTGTTGTGCAAGGATATGATCTCCCTGCAGAAATTGGCGAGGCTGGTGGGACTTTCTGTGTCCTCCATTACGGTGATCTACATTACAAGGCACTACAGAGGCTGAAGGCTGATCACTTGAGGACCTACTTGGAGTTGGTCTTCCTGTCTCTGGAGGCAAGATGAGGGAGCCCCTGGTGGTTGGCTCACGTGGAGGGCTGGAACAGCCACGTGATCTTTGGCCCAGATTTGGTGATCAAATTGGGTGTCAGTCATTGGTGGGGGGAATTCTCTGTGACGATATTGGTACAAGCAAAAGGTAGTCAGATGAAGAAACACACCTTTGTATCAATTGCTTGGAGCCACTGTGAAGTTGTTCATGTAAGCAGTATGTCTTAAGACAGGGCAAAGTGTTGTATGCGCATGCTGATCAACAAAGTGTCAGCAGTGGGTCATGTCAGCCACCTGGCCAGCACAAAGTCTGGACTCCTTGCAGCCAAAGAGTTTTGGCATGGGTGTCTGGATAGAAAGATTTCAGCTATGGCACAGTTCCTTCTGAGCAAACAAAATCTAGTTGCACATTGAAACTGTTGATAATGCTGGGATTTCAGTGACTCGATGCTCAACTGAGGGAGTTTCACTTGCTTGATAGACAGGTGGGGCCTGTGTATGTATGACCTATTTGCTACAAGATTGAACTCCTAGCTTCCAAGGTTTTTCCGTTGGAAGCCAGACTCAGAACTGTTAGCATGGGATACTTTTCTGCTGCACTGGCAGATCACTGTAAATTATAAATTCTCCCATTTGCCATAATCGCAAGATTGAAGTTGCAGGTTTGAAGGAAAGAGATGAATTTGATTATAGTCACACTACTGTAGAGGTTTTAAGCAACGTTTTCAGTTCTATTCAACTTTTCTTAGGATTCTCTGATCCTTCTTCCCTGCAGTTAGGTAATTTGGAGCTGTCCCACAAGGAACCTTCAATCTCTGGCCATCTGGTCGTGGAAGGATCCCTATTCTTGGTGGTGTAGAGGATTACCGGAGATGGTGGCAGAACAGGCTATGATCCTTATACAGCAATGATGATCTTTAAGCAAAGTCAAAAGACACTCATCCTAATTTTATTTCTTAGACTTCTCAGAACACAGTTCATCCTAGCCAGCCATAATTTCCTTCCATTCCCCTATTTCAGTGGGCCACCTACTAATAGATGGGGGTGTGATTGGGGAGTATTGTTTGATCTGTAAATTGTTGAAAAGTGGTGTGGATTTCCAACATTCTAGAGCATAGGTATGATTGTCTTTGGGATATGAATGTGGTGCTTAAGTTGACATGCTCTGATAATGAAGATCTTGAGGAAGACACGTTCTGCAAACCTAGTGATGGTATTATGCCTGATCGCCTATAGGAGAGATTCAGACATACAGGATTTGCATTTGTTGGCACCATGTTTATTGCCGATGGGTTAACCTTCCTTGATGCTAGAAGTAAAAGTCCAGTACCCAGTCGATTTCATGGCCTACATTCATTAATGTCCCTATGCTGTGTGAGGCAAGATGACTGAGAACGTATGATGATGTAACAGAGGTACTGAGATCTGAATGTGGGCTCAACATCTTGTAATATATCTTTGAAAGCCCTTCACTTCAATTTTGTTACTCACTTTTACTAAATGGGTTATGTGAGTTGTACAAGAGGCAACTATTGACACTTCAGTCTTTGGTGCACTTTCTAAGAGATGAAAGATGGCTGCAAGGTGTTTCTGGTTTGAGATAGGTTGAAACGTATTGGTCAACCTACTCGACTTTTATTGCATTTTATTACAAGCTATAGTGGATGTGGCGCCCAGGTTGGTTAACAACCTTTGAAAAAGCATAATCTTCAGCTCTGGATCTGACATGGAAGAAAAGTTTCCTAGCTATTGAGAAGGAAAGTTTAGATTCTGTTTAGGAAACAGGCGAGGGCGATTCCAAACAGGTTTAAATAGTGATGAGTTAGTTACACAGGTGCCAACCCATATTATAGCTTTGTTATTTCGCTGCATGCTATGCATGCACAATAATTTTATGCTATGGAGTGTTGTAATATTGTTGGCAACAGTTCTTAAGGAGTATGACTATTAATGCATACTAATGCATACTCTTGTTTCTTTTAGGGAATGGACATAAAGAAGAATAGAACTGTTGTACATTTTAAAAGTCCTCCAGAAGAATATGAGGTGCTTTGGTGCAGGGGGCGTGGCCAGCAAACCATCATGGCGGACGCAAGTAGCTAGTGCTCCACCAGTGATCCCTGCATTATCCTGCCAATTACCCAGCACCCGTGCCATCCACGTCGGGGAAAGACAGGTGCAGATCGGCGCTGCCCCGTGATCGCCAACGAGGGCCTGCAGTGACTCGGGGGCGGCTCGTGGACGGTGATATCGCCGTGGAGCATCCTGCGGCCCTAATTCACGGAGAAGCGCGCATGGTGGCATAGCGACCGCTGGACGGATACTGTCGCTATCGCCGGCGGCATCGCCTGCCTGGCTAGGGTGCACCCCCAGTTGAGGGACGTCTGAACACCAGAAGCAGTGGGCACCTACAGGACGACGTCGGCGCCCCGGTCTGTGGGGATTGCTTGCAACTCGGGCTCCTCCCCACGCTAGGCCTAACAGAGAAGACCCTGCCCGGCTGGGTGACGCCCCGTGTAGTCGGCGGCCTGAGCGGACGATCATAAATCCGGCAGCGACGACACACCATGCTCCGGTGCGCGGGGGGACTCTGAGGTGAGGCATCCAGTGATCGGTGGCCCGTGGGGCCGGCCTGCACCGAGGCGGCGGCTGGCGGAGCCCTTGAGTCGCAATTAACAAAATGCCCATACTCTGAGCGGCGAGCAGCGAACAGTGGCGCCGACACCTGGGACCCTGGCGGTGCATGTCGGCCCGCAAGCAGGATTACACTGAGTGCAGGCGGGGGCCCAATGACTGGCGGTGCGGCGCGCTTCCTGCCGGGGGTTCTGAATGGAGGAGACTCGGCTGGTGTGAGGCCGTAGCTGTACAGAGGAGGAAGAGCCTGGATGTCCTGGCGGGCCTTGCATAGACGACGCTAAATGGTAGGCCGCAAACGAGTGCAACGAGAACCTTGAGGCCTATATAGCCGTGCTGATCAGAGGAGGTCCCTGTGCGCCGCGTAATGGCGGAAGAGATTTGACTGCCCCAGTGAGCCCTGGATGGGTGCTGTTCACTTATAGGCTACGTGGAGTGTGGTGGCATCTTAAAAGCCCGCGCGGCTGAGACCACGAGGAGCAGCCACTGCGCGCATAGCACAGGGGCCAAAGACTGCGGTGCTCGACACTGACGACAGATCCTACCCCCCTTGAGACACACCCTAGACTTGGTGAGGCCCTCTGGCCAAACATGGCGGCGACGGTGCTGCGGCTTGAAGGTGGCTGCGCTCGAGCTGTGAAGGGGAGACCGGGAGGCCTCGCGTGTCTGATGTGGGCGACGCTATGTCCAGAGCAGGCCGCATTAACACATAACACGACCTTGGAGGCCCATGTGACACGCTACGCAAAGCGCCCCTGCCGTGAGCGGTGTGACTGGTGGGGACCCCGGAGAGGAGCGCCCTCTGAGGAACGCCTGGAGCTCGACGTGGCCCGCCAGATGGCTGACATTGTGGCAGAGCCCGGGAGGCCAAGCCACGGCTGCCATTAAGGACACAGCAAGCCGTGACACAGGCTAGGGGCCCGCCTGATCTTCGGCCGCAAAGCGACCCATGGCATCTATGGAGATGGACTGTGCCTGCACCCTTGCATGCTGATGCACAGAAGCACCCAAGCGACCACGCGGTGGGTGTCAGAGGTGCTGCTCTGGGACCCGAGGACGCTCACTGGAGGAGGCTACGTACTGGATGCAAACGCAGGACCCCACTACAAGTCCTTATCGCACTTGCAGCCGACATACACTGTCTGGAAGACGTAGAGATAACGCTCGATTCACGAGGTGCGCCTGTACGTCTCCCGTGGTGCCCAGGACGACCTCTGCTAGATAATCCTCTATACACAAGGCAATTAAAACCACCCCGAAGGCCGCGCTCCGACACTAAGAGAGCTACTGCATAGAGGATGCCCGGCGCAAGCGAATGCCTACCGCGCAACAACTAGCAATGGGCCGTCTGCGCTCGAACACGCAACAGGGAGTCATGCGTGCCCGCAACCCGGCGGCGCCGTACACAGGAGGGGAAGTGGCCGGAGATGCCCTAAACACATCACTCGCAACCAAGCTGGACTCCGTGCTGACAGCAGTAGAAAAAATCAGGACTGCGCTGGACCAGACAATCCAGGATCGACAAGGTCACGTCGGACTTCACCCTTCTCTGAGCCGACCATCATAAGCTGTCGGAAAAAGTTCACCTGCAAGATCAATCACTGACGGAGCTAAAACCCATCACCCAGAGCCACACTGCGGCACTACAAGACATCTTGAGCGAATGCACGCACTAGAGGACAGGGTTGAAGATGCGGAGGGGCGCTCCCGCCGCAACAATGTCCGCGTCGTTGGACTCCCGGAAGGAGAGGAAGGGCGGAACCCTGAACAATATATCAAATGCTGGCTCCAAGACATATTACCCCCAGGAACACTGTCAGCACACTTTGCAGTTGAGCGGGCACATCGTGTGCCGGCCCATAAACCACCCCAGGGGCCCGGCCACGTCCGTTCCTATTCAAGCTCCTAAACTATCGGGATAGGGACGCAGTCCTACGTGAAGCACGAAAGATTACGGACCTCAAAGTCGGAGGCAGCCCCATTATGGTGTTTCCGGATTACACTGCCCAAGTGCAGAAGTACTTACACGGCTGTGAAACGACAACTCCGCGAACTAGGAAACGCCTACTCCCTCCTGTTCCCCGCTAAGCTGAGAGTAGTGGCGAAGGGTGTGGTCCACTTCTTCGAATCGCCTGCGGAAGTATGGGACTGGCTGGAGGAGTCAGGACTGTGGAAAGGGCCTCGGCCCTTGGATGCGGAATCCGCCAAAGCTGCCGGTCGGCGGACTCGTCGGCGAGGGAGGCGTGGAAAGCTGGAACACGCGAAATCAACAGCACCGAGTCCAGAACAGAGCCGTAAGGAGCGACACGATGCACTAGAGGTCGTTGCAGCACTTGCTACCACAATGTACCGGAAGCGCCAGACGGCGTGCTCCTCTGAGTCAGCCACGATCAGCGGTTCTTCGACCCCCAGGCCTGAGGACCTGGATGACACGCACCGGTCGACAGTCACCCCACAGACTGCTGATGACCTCATTTGAAGGACTGCTGCTGTCGTGAACTGAGCCAGGTGTCTTTCACGCAAGTAGAGGCTTACTTGAATTGTTTCCTGTGATGATGTTCACCGGTTGATGTTGTATGCGCTGCAGACATTTTAGATACAAGCGCACACATTTCACACGTGACACCCGCACATAGCTGACGCGCGTAGCCACGGCAGTATGTCATTCTCTGCGCTAGCTGGGTTGGTGGGTGACAACACTAGGCGCCGATACAGCAATACCGGCCAATTCAATGGGGGCGGGGTGACGCCAAAATAGGACACACACGACATCAGTCCAGATACGCTCGGACGCAGTCACCACATGCCGTGACAGGTCAATGTCCTCCAGCTGTCTACGCCCCATGGACTCACGTTACGCGCCGGAGCCGACGCACTCACACTGAGACATTGACCAACATTCACCCGTGAGGTGGATTGTTTGCGTTTCAGCTCACGTAAGATGATGCATGGGTACATTACTCGTCCTCCACACACGAATACCTAGGGCCAATGACACACGGGCTCAGGAAACACAAGCCATGCGCACCGACTTGGATGGCGGGTGGCGATATGCGGATATGTAGGGAACATGCGCATGAAAGTCAAGCACACGACACACACACACCCCTACCAGTCACCATACTGGACTAGTTTCTGTCACTGATGGACAAACGTTTGGACGGACACCCCCGAAGGGTCCGCCCCTGCCAGTTACGAATGTTAATGTTTAAACTGAAGTTCTGGTTATGTACGACCGCCCCGAGACTCTCCATCTACATCACACGCTCAGCGTCACGCTGCCCGTCTTGCAAGCCCCTAATAGGCATACACATCAGTCATGACGTGCATTAACACACTCACGTGGAATATACACAGAATGCACACCCCCACGCGTAGATATTCGATCTTTGCCTACCTACAGCGCCACATGGTTGGCATTGCCCTGCTACAAGAGACACACATGACACACACGGAACTGGAGAAGCTGCGCAGGCGATGGAGAGGCCAGGTTTTTGGCACCACGTACTCGGCCCACGCGCGTGGCACGCTGATTTGGGTAACGGCAGGCATTCCGTTTGTGTAAGAAGAAGCCATCACTGACTCTGATGGCCGATACACATTTGTCAGAGGACGCCTCAATGGTCAGCCAATGTTATTGGGCTCCATATACGCCCCCAATGTGGATCAGACATCTTTCCTTGTGCGCCTCTCAGAGAAGTTGGCTCCGTGGGCCGGGCTCCCCTGGCTGATGGGAGGGGATTTTAATTCAGTGCTTAACATTGACCTGGATAGGTCGTTTCCGCTTCTTAACAAAACCCCAGCCGCATCCAATGCTCAAGCTCTCACGGATTGGCTTGCGCACTGGACACTGGTGGACCTCTGACGCACCCTCAACCCCGTTGTGCGAGTCTACTCGCACTATTCAGTGGTCCATGGACTGCATGTGCGTCTCGACGGGCTGATGGGCTCACCCTCACTACTCCCGTTAATTAAAAAAATTGACTACCTAGGTCGGACCCACTCCGATCATAACCTGCTGTGGATGCGGCGCGGGTGGGAGGCTAACCGTCCCCCAATACCGACGTGGCGCCTCCAGGCTAGTGCGCTGGAGGACCCGGAGTTCCGCTCATCACTAGAGACAGCTACTCTCACATATTTTGAGCTCAATGAGGACACGGCGAGTAGTGCAGCAATAGAATGGGAAGCCTTTAAAACAACAGTCAGGTGGCACTGTATGGGAGCCACATGGAATATCCGCAAACACCTATCCACCTCCCTTAAGAAAATAGAATCTCAACTGTTGCAACAAGAGCAAGAAGGTGAGGGACGTGGTAGAGACCCACGACACCTAGAGCAGTTGCGAGCTGAACACGCTGATTTGTTAGAGCGCCTGAAATGCCACAACTATACCGCACACACAGCTCGCACACATGCCTCGGCCGATCGGGTCGGCCGGCTGCTCGCCTGGCTGATCAAACAGGAGTACACCCGTGCTCCAATTGGGGCCATACGCACAGACACAGGGCATATGTTGTATACCCAACATGAAATACAGCAAGCGATGACACAGCACTACACACAACTCTATCAAACTCGCGGCGTTACGATGCCCAGAGGCTGGAGGAGTTTCTCAATTCCATACAATTACCCACTCCAACAGGCGAGCACCAAACAGTGCTGAATGAGCAGCTTTCATTGGAGGAGATAGGGGATGCTATTGGATCCCTAGCCTCCGGGAAAACGCCTGGGCCAGATGGCCTACCGTCAGAATTTTATAAAGCATATAGGGACCTGCTCACACCGCGTCTTCTTACCCTGTACACCACCGCTTTAGAGGAGCGAAAGCTTCCTCCCACAATGCGAGAAGCGTATCTGGTATCCCTGCTAAAGCCAGACAAGGATCCCACGGAGCTTAGTTCCTATAGGCCTCTCGCCCTTCTCAACACGGACCACAAAAGTCTGTCAAAAGTGCTAGCGGATCGACTGGCGCCAGTAGTCTCCACGCTAGTGCACGCCGACCAAAATGGTTTTGTACCGTCCCGGAGCACTTCCCTTAACCTGCGGCGCTTTTTTAGGGTGGCGACAGATGCTGTGCAGGATTGGCCGAGGGCAGGCTGCCTCATCCTAGACCTGGAAAAGGCCTTTGATTCCCTAGAGTGGGACTACCTAGCAGCGACGCTGCTGAAGTATGACCTAGGCCCAGGGTTCTTACAACTCGTCAACTTGCTTTACATTGACCCCATCGTCAGGGTTCGAATGGGGCCTTACCTGTCGGATGCTATTCCGGTGCGAAGAGGAACCAGGCAGGGGTGCCCCTTATCCCCTCTCCTATTTGCGCTCGCAATAGAGCCACTGGCAGAGGCGCTACGCGCTACATTGGGAGACGGTATACCCCTAGGAGATGCCGTGCATCAGGTATCTCAGTATGCTGACGATCTCTTAGTCTATATAAGGGATATTGAGTGCGTCCCCGGCCAGCTGACACGCCTGTTGCAGGACTTTGCCACCATCTCTGGGCTCCGGATCAACGTCAAAAAGTCCTGCATATATGCATTTAATGAAGGATGTCGTGACCCAGGCTACACTATTAATGGTAGAGCGGTGCAGTGGAGAGAGGGCACCTTTCGCTACCTTGGCATCCGGGTCTATCGTCAACCACAAGATCTATTCGATGGGAACCTGGGAAGGGCCCTAACAGCCGTCCGATCACAAATGTGATTCTGGGGTACACTCCCACTCACCGTTACGGGAAGAGTGGCGCTAGCCAAAATGGTGATCCTCCCGCGGCTTCTGTACTATTTTGCAAACCTACCTCTGTACATTCCTGCCTCCTTCTTTACTACACTGGAGAAGCAGGTTAGGGACTTCATATGGGGCGCGGCGCGATACAGAATACAGCTACAAAAGCTTTACTTACCAACAGACCAGGGGGGGTTAGCTGCACCTTGTTTCAAACACGACTACTTAGCTGCTCAGCTGCAATGGGTAGCCCGGTGGTTGGACGACAAATACCGTGCAGATACGGCAACTACGCAGCCTCCCTACTCACTGAGTCAGATCGTTGGGCTCTTTCACCCTGGCATGAAGGCGAAGACACCCAGGCCATTGTTGCTTGTTGTGGCGTACAAATGTTTCCGCAGAGGTTTATACATCACCCGAGCCGTGACTCCCTATGCGCCGGCAATACCATTAGAAGGATCCCCTAGTGGCCAATTAGTGCTGACAGCGCAAGCAATTGAGGGGTGGCAGGAGAAGGGCGTCCAGACCCTTGGGGACCTCTATCGAGAAGGGGCACTTATACAGTACACATCTCTAGTAGAGTAGGAGGGGTTCCCGCCAGGGCAGTTTCTCGTACACCGCTCCCTGATAGCCACACTAGCATCCAAATGGGGAGACATGGCTACGGAACCACAGACACACCTTGTCATACAATATTTGCATGTCATGGGGCGTGGTAGGCATCTCATATGCTGGTTTGCTGCGGCATTTCGAGCTCACGCAGCGATAAATCTGAACCCCCTCCGCAACAAATGGGAATTGGACTTAGGACGTCCACTCACTGACAAGGAGTGGGCCCTGACTCTGGAAAGCCCTACTCGCATACCCAGAAACATGCGGTTCAGGCAAATTCAACTATATATAATACACAGGGCCTACCTTACACCTGCCAATATTAATCGATATTTCAATAGAACGGATGCGGCGTGTCCCAGATGTGCTGCGGTGGGAGCTAACATAATACACATGTTGTGGAGTTGCACCCGGATCACTGTGTATTGGAACGCAGTAGCCAATCTGTTACACACCTGCACAGGGCGCAAACTCCCCTTTGAATTGCCGGTATACCTTCTGCACAAATTCAGGAGAACGGCAGCCACTAAAGTGACATCCAGGTTCCTAGACCTAGGAATAGTGATGGCCAAGAGACTGCTTACGAAAAGATGGAAAGCAGCGGACCCGCCGCATGCGCAGGCATGGCGCCACTCAATGCTTGCTTGGGCTAAAGCGGAACACCTTGCCATAAGACGGGAGGAAACACTCGGTCTTAGACAGACCCCCATTGCAACACACTGGAATGCGTGTCTAACAAAGTTACAGCAACCCACAAGCGGGGACTCGGAGGGCTTCACGGTCTGAGCGACGCACTGGTAACTGGCATATACAGCCGTGCCACACGCGTATATTCCATCTTACCATACTAGCGAATATATGTTCGTCAGGATGCATTCCGGCTAATGTGACACATTTGTGAGGCAGTGGGAAATGCATTAACAGGGCAGCAGCACACAAATGTATACAAGGGAGTGGAGGAGGGCTACGGGAGGGTCAATGTTGTTTATGGTTCACCCTTTTTTACCGTTTGTAAAATCTGTTGGACTTGCACGTACTCTGCCACAAGTTGTAGTTGGATGTATCCATGCCTACACGCACCGGGTTGTGCATGTTGCACAATTTGAAACAATGATTAACGGTTACGCAAACAACTGTTCTTAACTTCGTAGTTGATGCTAAGGCAACCTTACCACCAGTCACAGAGACTAAGTGAATAATTTTCGCGGCAGTATTACACTAATGTTTTGCTAAACTGTACACCTGATGTGCACTGTATATGAAATCAATGAGGCATCGTGTATGTATGTAACTCCAGATAAAAATGTGCAAACTCAATAATAGAGATTTTTTTTAAAAATGGAAAAAAATGAGGTGCTTTGGTGCAAAGAAAGAGGGAGTTGCTGATTCTCAGTATGTTTGTTGGAGGAATTTTAGGCTTTCATTGGCTACTGAAGTCCCATGATGTCGGTCTTGTTAGATTATATTTTGCTGTTGAGAAACAATGTGAAGAAAGAAGAGCATAACTGTTGCCTGTGTGTCCTTAACAGAATCTAAATTTTCCTTGATGTTAGCTAGGACAAATTTATTTTCATCCATATGGAAGCAAACACTTGCATTAAACACACAACTCTTAAAAATATATCTCCACAGCAGAGCAGTACATTTTAACCATAAGAACCTCCTTTCACCGCTCCTCACAAATAGGACATCTCTTGAGAGCCGTAAGTGCCACTGTGGAAATAAATCCTGAGATAGATCATTACACTGAAGAGAACGCTCTGGCTTCGGAGATTTTGAAAAGGATCTTATTTACGTTTCCCATCAGATGGAGTGTAGGGCGTGTTGTTAGAAGGCACACAAGAAACATAATCCCTACTGGACGGCCTTACGCAGAAGTTATCTCCCGGCGGCAGGCCTGTTGTTGACTTCACCTCATTAGCAGCGGCTCTCGATGGATTCGACTCTTCCTCTGCGTGGGCAGAAATGAGATCCTCCTGCAAATGATTGAAAGAACAAGCATTGCAAAGCCAGTATGTCTTGGCCTCGGCAAGCTGGCATACATCACAAAAATACAAAGAAGGAGAAAATGTAAATATGCTACTGCCTAAACGTATTGGCCCACCAGCCCGGGTACTAAAGTGTACTTATTTTTAGGCGGATGTGCACATGTGATCAGGTTATTTGCCCCACTCACTGTGGGAGAGAGTTAGTGGCTGAATTGGGCTCAACCACTGCTCATGCTGTGTGCTGGTGAGGGTAGAAGCAAACTTTGAAGGAGAGTTGAACAGTCCAATGAGGGAAAAAGGCAGAGCTAAAGTTCCTCTATTTTTTGTATATATGCTGTTCAGCCAGAGAGGTTTTCAGCTGGATTTCGGGACTGACAGATATTTTTTCTAAATGTTATGAATGCAATAAACATACACAGCATGAAATGAAATGAAAATTATATTTATAAAGCGCTCGAATGCCTGGAGGCGTCGTGGCGCTGGCTTTACTTAGTCAATTTAGAGATCGGCTCAATGAGTGAGGAGACTGTCTGTAAGGCCAGCTATTGGTTAAACAACAAGGTTTTTAGAGTTTTCCTAAATTGAAGGTTTGTCATTTCCTTTATTTTAAGAGGGAGGGTATTCTATAATTTGGTCGTGTATGTGACAAAGCTTTTGCCTCCCCAGGACGATTTTCTGAATTTGAAAACAACTACGTTCTTGGCTGTAGATGAACATAATGGCCTAGAGGGGATGTACCAAGAAAAACTGCGCTTCAGGTGCTCAGGATCAGAGTTATGAAGTGCTTTAAAAGCAATGCACAGAGGCTTAAGAGCAATGCGCTCCTTGATACATAGCCAATGCAGCTCTTTAAGCACCGAGGCTACTGACTGATGCTTGGGGATGCCATGTAGAAGCCGGGCTGCCGCATTTTGCAGTATCTGCAGTTTATTAAGAAGCTTCAGCTGCATGTTAGTATGAAGCACATTGCAGTAATCCAATTTGGATAAGACTAGGGCCGTGACCACTGTCTGTTGCAGATTCTTATGGTCAAATGGAAGTGTTTTCCTAAGCATCTTAAGGATGTAAAAAGCAGAGGATGTTACCCATTTAACTTGGCTTTCAAATGTTAGCTTCTTGTCAAAAAGAATTCCTAAGTTCCTCGCTTTCTCGACAGGTGTTGGCAGTGCACCCATTTCATTTTCATGCTGTTATCAATGGTGCAGAGAGGGAGCTAGACGTTTATTACGAAAAAAGAGACTGGCATGATATCTCCCAAGCGCCGCTTCTAACCCAGGAGCGCAAAAATCAAATAGTATATTAGGTCCGTGACAAACCAAAACGCTACTTGCACACATTCAGGCAGTCATCGTTCAATTAAGGGCCCCTGGTGCTCACCCAAGGGCAGGGCTTTAAGTGGGCCGGTGCTCACCGGTGGTGAGCACCGGCAGTTTTTTAAAGGAGGCCTCGAAACGGGTCCCTATACTGCTCACTTCTCACTGGTGGAGAAGTTACGGCATGACGTCATCCCAGGTGAGCGTTGTAGGGGAAGGGAAATCCTTTAAAGAGAGTTATTTTCTCTCTGGATTTCCCTTCTCTTTTTGATACGCAGGAGCAGCAACATTGTCGTGGTGTCAGCAGGGCTTTAAGTGGAAGCTTTTTCAATATTATATATAACAAGCCATAGTTGCTGCTTATTTATCTTATGCAACTAACAACCATTGACAAAGCCAATAGTCCTGCCTTGTTGTAGGTATGATGTTACTTGTATCATATATCTGGATGCAATGACAGAAACAACAAAATACAAGTCGGGCGGCACACTATGCTAAGCACATATTTGTAGATTACTGTTTTTAAGCCACACCCTTAATTACATTGGCCACGCCCCTTTGAGAGACCCCCCCCCCAGTTTTTTCATCCCACTTAAAGCCCTGCCCAAGGAACCCTATTACGTAACAGATTTCACCGAGTATCCACGTTCCTTCCTTTTTTTAAAGAGATTTTGAGTTTTAGTGGTTGGACATGTACATGTTTCATACATACGAGCTCTATCTTTGATATTTTCCCCTGTGATATATAGAAGGTCATAAATACATTCAGATATGTTGTTGTAAAGTGACATCTATATTCAATCAATCAATCAATCATGTCACTTATAAAGCGCACTACATACCCGCGAGGGTCTCAAGGCGCTGGGGGAAGAGGGGGGTGGTACTGCTACTGATCGAAGAGCCAGGTCTTGAGGAGTCTTCTGAAGGCCAGTAGGTCTTGGGTCTGTCGGAGGTTGGTGGGGAGGGTGTTCCAGGTCTTGGCGGCGAGGTGGGAGAAGGATCTGCCGGCGGCGGTCGTTTTCCGGATGCGGGGGACTGTGGCGAGGGCGAGGCTGGTCGAGCGGAGCTGGCGGGTGGGGGTGTAGAAGCTGAGTCGTCTGTTGAGGTAGGCTGGTCCGGAGTTGTGGAGTGCTTTGTGTGCGTGGGTGAGGAGCTTGAAGGTTATCCTCTTGTTGACAGGGAGCCAGTGCAGGTCTCTCAGGTGGGGTGTGATGTGGCTGCGTCGGGGGATGTCGAGGATAAGACGTGCAGAGGCGTTCTGGATGCGTTGCAGCCGTCTCAGGAGCTTAGCCGTCGTTCCTGCGTAGAGGGCGTTTCCGTAGTCCAGCCTGCTGGTGACGAGGGCCTGGGTGACTGTTTTTCTTGTTTCGGTGGGGATCCACTTGAAGATCCTGCGTAGCATTCGGAGGATGTTGAAGCAGGATGAGGAAACGGCGTTGACCTGCTTAGTCATGGAGAGGGTGGGGTCGAGGATGACCCCTAGGTTGCGTACGTGGTCGGTGGGTGGCGGGGCTGTTCCCAGTGATGTTGGCCACCAGGAGTCGTCCCAGGCTGAAGGGTTGGAACCAAGGTTGAGGACCTCCGTCTTGTCCGAGTTCAGCTTCAGGCGGCTGGTCCTCATCCATTCGGCGACGGCCTTCATTCCTTCGTGGAGGTGGGCTTTGGCGGTGTGAGGGTCTTTGGTGAGGGAGAGGATCAGCTGGGTGTCGTCGGCGTAGGAGATGATGTTGAGGTTGTGCTGTCGGGCGACGTGGGCGAGGGGTGCCATGTAGATGTTGAACAGCGTTGGGCTGAGGGAGGAGCCTTGGGGTACGCAGCAGATGATCTTGGTGGCCTTGGATCGGAAGGGGCGAGGCGGACGCTTTGTGTTCTGCCGGAAAGGAAGGATGTGGTCCAGTCCAGGACCTTCTCTTGGATCCCGGCGTCGTGAAGGCGTGTTCGTAGTGTGTGGTGGCAGACCGTGTCGAAGGCGGCTGATAGGTCCAGGAGGATGAGGGCTGCTGTTTCTCCGTTGTCTAGCAGGGTCCTGATGTCATCGGTGGCGGCGATGAGGGCGGTTTCGGTGCTGTGGTTGCTGCGGAAGCCGGACTGGGAAGGGTCCAGGATGTTGTTCTCCTCGAGGTAGCGGGTCAGTTGTTTGTTGACGATTTTCTCGGTGACCTTCGCGGGGAACGGGAGCAGAGAGATGGGTCGGAAGTTCTTGAGGTCCTTGGGGTCTGCCTTGGGTTTCTTGAGTAAGGCGGTGATCTCGGCGTGCTTCCAGCTTTCCGGGAAGGTTGCTGTCTCGAAGGAGATGTTGATTATTTTCCGGAGATGGGGCGCGATGGCTGTACTGGCTTTGTTGAAGATGTGGTGAGGGCACGGGTCTAGCGGTGAACCGGAGTGGATGGTGTTCATGATCTCGCTGGTGTCCTCGTCGTTGATGTTGGTCCAGGAGAGCAGGCGGTTGGTGGTTGTGGGGGCAGTGGTCTCGGTGGTTGCCGGGGCGGTCGTGGTGTTGAAGCTGTCGTGGATGTCGGCGATTTTGCGGTGGAAGAAGGTGGCCAGTGAGTCGCACAGGTCTCGCGACGGCTGGATGTCGTTGGTGTTGGAGCTGGGGTTGGAGAGTTCCTTCACGATGTTGAAGAGCTCTTTGCTGTTGTGTGCGTTGTTGTCTAGGCGGTCTTTGAGTGAGGCCCTTTTGGCGGATCTGATGAGGTGATGGTGACTGCGGGTGGCGCTCTTGTGGGCGGCGTAGCTGTCCGCTGTCCGTTCGTGGAGCCAGATCTTCTCCAGTTTTCGGCATGTTCGTTTGGAGGCCTGGAGGTCTTCGGTGAACCAGGTGGCTTTCTTGCTGGTGTGGCTGTTGGGCGGATTCTTGAGCGGGGCGAGGGTGTTGGCGCAGTCGTTGATCCACTGTCTGAGGTTGCGGGCGGCGGTGTCGGGGTCGGAGGGTTCGGCGGGTGGGCTCAGGGCGAGGGTTGTGGTTAGCTGGTCTTCCGTGACTCTGCTCCAGCAGCGGCGAGGCATTTGTTCGGTGCGGTGGTGCGTGGTGGGCTTCCTGTAGGTGAAGTGGATGCAGTGGTGGTCAGTCCAGTGGGGTTCGGAGGTGTGGTTGAAGGAGACGTGTGGGCTTGCGGAAAAGATGGAGTCGAGCGTGTGGCCGGCGGCGTGGGTGGGTGGGTGTAGTCACGAGCTGTCTGAGTCCGAGGGTGGCGAGGTTGTCGATCAGGGTGGTGGAGTTGGTGTCCTTGTTGTTCTCGAGGTGGAAGTTCAGGTCCCCGAGGAGGATGTAGTCCGTGGAGGCGATGGCGTGTGTGCTGACGAAGTCAGCGATGGAATCGCTGAACTGTGGTCGGGGTCCGGGGGGTCTGTAGATGAGGGTTCCTCTGAGGGTGGTGTTGGGATCGGTGTGGATCTGGAAGTGCATGTGTTCGGCGGTGCCGAGGGTGTCGTCGGTGTTGGTTGAGACTCTGAGGGTGTTCCTGTGGACGATGGCGATGCCTCCTCCGACTCCGTTGGTGCGGTCCCTCCGGGTGATCTTGTATCCGTCCGGGATGGCAATGGCGATGTCGGGGGCTGAAGCGGGATTCAGCCAGGTCTCCGTCAGGAATGCGACGTCTGGGGAGGTTGAGTCGAGAAGGTCCCAGAGTTCGATGGTGTGTTTGCGGGCGGAGCGGGTGTTGAGGAGGATGCATCTGAGGTAGTTGGGTTCTTTCCTGGGCGGTGGTTTGGCGGGGCGGGTACTGGCGAAGCTGCAGTTCCGGCAGGTGAAGGGCCCTTGGGTGCGCTTCGGGGTGGCCTGGTAGCAGGCGTGATCTTTTCCGGGGTTGAGTGCGTGGAGGGTGCTGGCGTCGTATCGGCGTCTGTTGATGTGGCGGGCGCGGGGGATGCCCGGACCAGGGGGTCTGGCGCTGGGCGCGGTCACGGCGCGGACGGGCGCAGACGGGCTTGCCTTAGGCGCGCCAGCGCGCGGCGCGCAGCGGCCGCCATAAATGGGGAGGTGGGAGGGAGAAGCAGGGAATGGGGCAGCGAATGGGCAGTGAGGGGCGGGGCCGCAGGCGCAGCGGCGGGAAACAGGCACAGAAGGGAAAACGAGCACAATCAGGGCATCAAGGGGGCACAGAAAGGAAAAAACTAGCACAATCAGGGGCAGCAAGGGGGCACAGAAAGGAAAAGCGAGCACAATCAGGGGCAGCAAGGGGGCACAGAAGGGAAAACGAGCACAATCAGGGCATCAAGGGGGCACAGAAAGGAAAAAAACGAGCACAATGAGGGGCAGCAAGGGGGCACAGAAAGGAAAAACTAGCACAATGAGGGGCAGCAAGGGGGCACAGAAAGGAAAAACGAGCACAATCAGGGGCAGCAAGGGGGCACAGAAAGGGAAAACGAGCACAATCAGGGGCAGCAAGGGGGCACAGAAAGGAAAAAACGAGCACAATCAGGGGCAGCAAGGGGGCACAGAAAGGAAAAAACAAGCACAATGAGGGGCAGCAAGGGGGCACAGAAAGGAAAAGCGAGCACAATCAGGGGCAGCAAGGGGGCACAGAAAGGAAAAACGAGCACAATCAGGGGCAGCAAGGGGGCACAGAAAGGAAAAACGAGCACAATCAGGGGCAGCAGCAGGGCACACAGACGGAGCGACCTACCAGTCAAGGTCAGGGGTCGCTCTCTTCACCACGCAGCGGCCGCCATAAATGGGGAGGTGGGAGGGAGGAGCAGGGAATGGGGCAGCAAATGGGCAGTGAGGGGGCGGGGGCGCAGCGGCGGGAAACAGGCACAGAAGGGAAAACGAGCACAATGAGGGCATCAAGGGGGCACAGAAAGGGAAAAAAACGAGCACAATGAGGGGCAGCAAGGGGGCACAGAAAGGAAAAAACTAGTACAATGAGGGGCAGCAAGGGGGCACAGAAAGGAAAAAACGAGCACAATCAGGGGCAGCAAGGGGGCACAGAAAGGGAAAAAAACGAGCACAATCAGGGGCAGCAAGGGGGCACAGAAAGGAAAAAACTAGCACAATGAGGGGCAGCAAGGGGGCACAGAAAGGAAAAACGAGCACAATCAGGGGCAGCAAGGGGGGCACAGAAAGGAAAAAACGAGCACAATCAGGGGCAGCAAGGGGGCACAGAAAGGAAAAACGAGCACAATCAGGGGCAGCAAGGGGGGCACAGAAAGGAAAAAACGAGCACAATCAGGGGCAGCAAGGGGGGCACAGAAAGGAAAAAACGAGCACAATCAGGGGCAGCAAGGGGGCACAGAAAGGAAAAACGAGCACAATCAGGGGCAGCAAGGGGGCACAGAAAGGAAAAACGAGCACAATCAGGGGCAGCAGCAGCGCACACAGGCGGAGCTGTGTGGTGGGGAGCGACCTACCAGTCAAGGTCAGGGGTCGCTCTCTTCACCACGCAGCGGCCGCCATAAATGGGGAGGTGGGAGGGAGGAGCAGGGAATGGGGCAGCGAATGGGCAGTGAGGGGGCGGGGCCGCAGGGCGCAGCGGCGGGAAACAGGCACAGAAGGGAAAACGAGCACAATCAGGGCATCAAGGGGGCACAGAAAGGGAAAAAACGAGCACAATGAGGGGCAGCAAGGGGGCACAGAAAGGAAAAACTAGCACAATGAGGGGCAGCAAGGGGGCACAGAAAGGAAAAACGAGCACAATCAGGGGCAGCAAGGGGGCACAGAAAGGAAAAACTAGCACAATCAGGGGCAGCAAGGGGGCACAGAATGGAAAAACGAGCACAATCAGGGGCAGCAAGGGGGCACAGAAAGGAAAAACGAGCACAATCAGGGGCAGCAAGGGGGCACAGAAAGGAAAAACGAGCACAATCAGGGGCAGCAAGGGGGCACAGAAAGGAAAAATGAGCACAATCAGGGGTAGCAAGGGGGGCACAGAAGGAAAAAACTAGCACAATGAGGGGCAGCAAGGGGGCACAGAAAGGAAAAACGAGCACAATCAGGGGCAGCAAGGGGGGCACAGAAAGGAAAAAACGAGCACAATCAGGGGCAGCAAGGGGGCACAGAAAGGAAAAACGAGCACAATCAGGGGCAGCAAGGGGGGCACAGAAAGGAAAAAACGAGCACAATCAGGGGCAGCAAGGGGGCACAGAAAGGAAAAAACGAGCACTATCAGGGGCAGCAAGGGGGGCACAGAAAGGAAAAAACGAGCACAATCAGGGGCAGCAAGGGGGCACAGAAAGGAAAAACGAGCACAATCAGGGGCAGCAGCAGGGCACACAGACGGAGCTGTGTGGTGGGGGAGCGACCTACCAGTCAAGGTCATTGTAGCATATGTGTAGACAGCTACATATCATATTTCATCACTAGACAGTTCAAACTCTATTTTTGCAATATTCTATAAGCCCTGGTTCCCAACTCCCTACCCACCCCTACGCGGTCCAATAACTGTATCAGTGTACATTATGCGTAAAGTATAGAAGTGATCTTGCCCCGTTTAGCTCCCATTAAGCTCCTCACCCTGCAAGGTGATGGTACGTGTTGTGCACTAATATTTGTGTTATGTGCGCTGTACGTGTGTTCCTTGTAGATAGCTCGTCACTTGTTGCATGTACTCAGATGTTGTAGAGGAGTTATGTCTACATAATCTTTCTTAACGAGGAGAGAAACCAGTGCTTGAGAAACCCTTGTTATAGTTCAAGCCCCATAGGATTTTCTCCCAGGCTCTATCCGTTTCCATGGAGCACTGTCCTCTTTCAGCCTCTCTAAGGATGTTGATGCTTTTGTATGTGGACCATCGGAGAAGTTTGACTATCTGAGGTCTCCTCGCTGCCTTCCAGTTCATTGTGATATGTCTTTTTGCTATGATCAGTGCCAGGTGAATACATTTTAAGGTGACTTTAAACTTGGCAGGGCGTGCAAACTTACCCAGCAGGCATGCCAGTGATGATTTTGGGAAGCTGCCTTTAGTGATGTCATTTATAGTCTCTACAACGCCAGTCCAGTATTAATTCAGGTGTGTACAAAGCCACACCATTAGGAGCATGTCCATTCCTTCTACTCCACAATCTGGGACACCTTGCCTGAGCGTGTGGAATTTAAAAAAAAAAAATTGTGGGGCATAAGATATGCCCGTGTAGATAGTAGAAATTAATTCGCTTTAACCTGGCATTCCTAGAGACTTTTAGAACTCTATCCAGCACTTTCACCCATCCCACGTTGTCAATTGGAGTACCGCTATCATCCGCCCACCTGTCTCTCAGCGTAAGTAAGGGCATAGGCATATCTGTCCTTATAGCCCTGTATAGGCCTGTAACTGCCTTATGTTTACCCGTGGTCGTGCATATTATATGGCATCGCTGATGAGGTTTAGGTTCCTTCAGGCCCACCTTCCATTTTTCTTTATGGTTGCTACCACCTCTCCATTGAAGAGGAATTGTCCCGCTGGCAGTTCAGAATCTGCCCAGAGCTCCTCAAGTGGTCATACACCCCCCCCCCCTCCCCATTGTACAAGTCTCTTAGTTTGTTAATTTGTTAATCCCTTTGATGGTCCATCCCTGGTGGTAACCTGCATAAGGGTTGTTAATAATTGCTGCGGGAGGTCTGGAGAGTAAGGGTTTTCTATTCTAGTCTTTTGTAGGCAGCTCATAGTTTATTAGGTCTTGTTTGCGCTCGTTTCAGTTCTAGTAGTGTCTGTACTAGCTCCACTAATGAAGGTCTGCCTTCTTCCACATGTGCCACCTTACTGAGTCTAGTATTCACCCATCTTACAAGCCATTATGTTTGCATTTCTAAGTAATATGACTAGAAATCTGGGGCTGCTAGATCCCCATCTGTTACTTGATGCTGCATTTCAGACAGGGCTACTCTTTTCCTCCCCTTGCCCCATATCAGATCAATAAGCTATGCATCCAGCTTGCAAAATATGTGCCTGGGGACTATGACTGGCAGGGTAGTAAAAAAATTAAGTAATCGTGGTAATGCTATAATTTTTCTGATCACAAACTCTCCTCGCCACTGGCAGAGAAACCTTTTTCCAAAAATGTATTCCTGTCCACAGTGAGGTGATACCTTTTCCCACATTCCCCCTAATATAGGCTGGTCAGCTTTGTATAGTCAAACCCCCCCAAGTATTTCAGTGATGTTTGTTCCCATCTAAGTCACATTGAGTGTACGTGCTCATCTTGTAGTGGTCTGAGGGGGAACAGGCTGGTGTTTTGCCAGTTTATACATAAAACGGAAATTTCACCAAATTCATTCAACAATCGGATGACTTTTGCAGAGTCTGACTGGATGACATTCAGAAAAAGCTTCATGTCATGAGCGTATAGCACTACGTGTTGCACTATCCAATTAGCGTTTATCCCCTTAAAATGGCATCTTAGTCGCACACTGCACGCCAATGATTCAATTGCAATAGAGAACAACAATGAGGATAATGGGCATCCTTGTCTAGTGCCACGTTCCACTTTATAGGAGTCCAATATCACTCCTCCTGACTGAACTCTCGCATTGGGATCTAAATATAAAAGGCATCCCCATCCTGTCTATCATGGTGGACGGATATTCCCAGTCCAGACTATAAAATGCTTTCTCAAGGTCTACTGACATCATTCCTGTGTCCACATTGTTCGGTTGTGTCCCCAATAATATCGTAACTACCCTCCGGAAGATTATTTCTGTGTTGCGTTCAGGTATGAAGCCTGTCTGATCTGGGTGTATTAGTTGTTGCATAAAAGGTAGTAGACGAGATGGGAGCATGCTGCTTATTAATCTATATTCAACTTTTTAACATCACGTGAGGCTCATCCGGACTTTAGCAGGGGAATCACCAATGCCTCTTTTTTGGACGTCGGTAATTTATGGGCCACCTTTGCAGCTGTGTACATGCGCAGTAGTTGCGGAGCTAGTTGTTCTAGACAGGTAGCATGGAACTCCACTGAGAGTTTGTCCGATCCCAGCACTTTCTTTCTGGCCATATTTTTAACTGCTTCATGAATCTCATCTATTGCTATGTCAGAGCCCAGTGTTTCCACTTTGTCGGGTGACAGACTTGGCAGTGGGTCCCGGGAGCCTCTGAATACGTTTTCCCTCTGGTGCTGCCTCCCAGTATATAACGTAGAAAAGTAGTATCTAAACCTCTTCTTTATATCTGACTGTCTAAATATTCTGACCCCTGGTTCAATCTCAGGTTCTAAAATCTGTGATCCTCTTTTCGTTGGGTTAGCTAGCCATGCAAGCAGAGTTCCTGATTTGTCTCTTTCTGTATGTATCCTAACCATGTACTCTTTGCAGTATAAACACCAGACTTTTTCTACATATTCTGCTAATTTTTCTTTCTCATGTAGGAGGGTTTTGTGTAGGTTAGCATTACCTGGTTTAGCCCTTTCCATCTCACTAAGTGTTTTTTCTTGGGTATCTATTGCACATAGTAATGTGCGACATGAGTGCGGAGACTCCACCATGACTGAGGGCCTCCGCCACGACTGCGGAGACTCCGCCACGAGTGAGGAGGCCTTTTGTGAATCAGGCCCCTATGGTGGTTGTTTTTTTGTTTTTTTTGTAAAGCGCTCTAATGCCCTTGGGCCAAGTTGGCACTATTAAAAAAAACGCAAAAAGAGGATTCTGCCTTTCTTTACTTTAATAGTAATTTAGGAATGTTTTATACAGCTTATAACTTTGGAAGTGATGTATTACTGCATTCCCTTCTGAAGTGATTGATTCTTGTATTTTCCTATGGGTTTTTTTTTTTTGTAAAGCTCTTTAATGCCCTTGGGCCAAGTTTGCACTATTAAAAAAAACACAATAAGAGGATTCTGCCTTTCTTGACTTTAACAGTGATTTTGGAATGTTTAATACAGCTTAAAACTTTGGAAGTGATGTATTATTGCATTCCCTTCCGAAGTGATTAATTCTTGTATTTCCTGAAACCTCAGATACCCCATTGCTTCTATTTTTTGCAGCTACTTCACGTAGCCGTCTGCTTCTCTAAAGACATATCAATGTCACAAATAGCCCCGCACCATAACGAGCTGAAGCTGCAAAATAATGTCTTTCACACCCAGAGCAGCCTGCTTTCGAGTACCAAAAATCAACTGCCAGTATTCCTACTTTCAGGAACAAGGCACAACCATCAAATCAAGCCTGCTCTTCCTCTGCACCTCAGGGCCATCTCATCACTCCAGGAATTCAGGAAGGGCTCAAGACATGGCTGTTCGAATAACGAAGCACAACAATCAGGTAGCAACTCCAGCGCCTTGTGACCCACATGGGTGATTTGCCGCACTTTGTATAAACTTGATTGATTGGTTCTAAAGAAAATCATTAAAGGCTACCACTGGATGCAAGAATGGATAGTATTCAAAGTCGATTGGCTGTCTTACAAAGCTACCTATTTAAACATTCCTCTTTGCCTATCAGAAAACAGAGACAGCAAGTGGGTTGGGAACAGTACCTAGCCAACAGAGTAAGGTCCCCATCACGAGTGGCTTGAAAAACGAGAGCTATGTATTCAGAATTTATCAGGAGTATTGCCTATTACAAGTATAGCCCTCAAAATGGATTGCCTCTTACAAGTATAGTGCAGGAAGCTGGCTCTGTATATGCTATACCAAAGTAAAGTATAGTGGATCCCCAGAGGTATAGCAGAGGCTAAAGTAGATAACACCTTACTCTCTTTTGTGGTAGTGTGGTTGAGCAGTCAGGCTTATAAGAGGGCTGTGTTAAGTATTTGTTGTACACACTCAGGCAAGAAATTATGTCACACACTCAAAGACTGAATCCAGACCAATTGTTTTGTTTAAAAAGTTGTTACTTTGTTATTTTTATTACTAGAAACAAGGGCGCATTTGTAGCAGGTAAGTGATACTTTTCATACAATGTTACTTTTCAAAATACAGTGTGCACTGGTTTTGTAGGAACATACAAATTACTTTTTCAGGTGAGAAGATGGGTTGTAGGCCCTTCAGAACACTTGAAATTACTTTCAGATTACTTTATAGGTACTTTTTTTAGTTTGGCATGAAACAAACTAA
This sequence comes from Calotriton arnoldi, assembly GCA_963921515.1. Classification (NCBI taxonomy): domain Eukaryota; kingdom Metazoa; phylum Chordata; class Amphibia; order Caudata; family Salamandridae; genus Calotriton; species Calotriton arnoldi. Next base: position 194,720 of record CAWUFW010016431.1, read on the forward strand.
CACAGTTTAAGCAACACAGGACATCAGCAAACAGGTTAACTCTTTGAAAGACACTTCGTTCCTTTTGTTGCAGTACAAGACAGTTCAACAGAAGATTTTTCGGACAAAACCCACCATACAATCCTATGGAGGAAAATGAAGTGTTAGGTTTACAGGTAAGTAAACTGTTTTAGGAATGGAGTTTTGGGGGTAGAACCAAGGTTCAGGTTGACACTCAAGGGGCACCACCAGCGGCACTAGGGCGGCCAGGTGCAGAGTGCAGGGTGCCAATGTTAGCCAATGGGGCTGGGGGCACCTTGGTTGGGGGCTGCTTTCGGGCAGGTCACTCGGTCTTGGGTGATAAATATTGCAACCACACTTTTTTTATAATGAGGCCCTGAGAGTAACAGAGTCATGAATGTTTGGACATTGAGTAGAAAACTATACCTATTAAATATACAGGAGGGTCCCCGTTAGGCAATAGCGGTTTACAGTGCAAATGTTTCTGCAACTGCACTGCCAAAGGTGAGAAAGAACTAGTTGCTACAATGTAATTCATTCATTGTGTCCATATAAAATGTGATGGCGTGCCAAATGTAAACACTGTAAGAGACACTTAAGTTGGGACAGTTTGAAGGTACAGAAAACCATCTGAGAAAAATCTCTCCATTTCGATATAACTCAGTATACACCTTTTTGGTGAAAGACAGGCGTGTCCTGAGCCTGACCCTGATCCAGTAGGGTGACCACCCCCCTCCAGCTCATTAGACACACTATATGTGTGATAACCTAAGGAATTCGGGGTTCTGTGGTCTTGTTTTACCTGCATTGAGCTAATTAGACTAACACCTGAAATCAAATCATTTGTATGTGAAATGCTCCGGACTGGAGGGTGCCTGTAATTACCTAAAGTGAGGCGATCACCCGATGTTCCAGGGAAAAACAGTATAACGTTCAGAAGCACATACTCCTTGCAGCTCAATAATGAGATTTGCAGATGTTACAATGATCATGAAGGCTCTTGTCCATGAAAGTTTTTTTTGCAAGGCATGAGTCAAGAGAAGAGATTGAGATCCAATCTCATAGTAGTTCTAAAAGGAAAAAGAGCGGTATGAGGCCAGTCAGATGACATCAACTACCCAGGTGGCAGTAGGAAAGGACCCCGCCAGCCTATTTCGTTAGATGCCAAAGGCCACCAGAGAGGTCTTGCAGGTGTCTACTTGATTACCGAATTCCACAGGTTATCTGGTAGAAGAAATTATTTTGAGAAGATTCATGCCATTAGAAAAAATTCAACAGTAACCCTCAGCAACTCTACTTTGTAGAGTCCTGATGGTGGATTTTGTGGCAGCAGAAGACTCACATTGTGTTAGAACAGCTATAGTTGAGCAAAGCTGAGCTCCCCAGTAATTTAAAACTTAAGTTGGATGATCTTGCACATTCAAAAGTAGAAAGTGTTGCGCCTCTGATCATATGCTTGGCAAAAACACATATCTGCATATGCCAGTCCTCAAAGATAGTGCCAAGGGCTACCCGTGATAGCGGTCGTGTGGAGTGAGTGGCTGCTCAGGCTGTCTGCTCATTTGGATGTGTCCGGGTCTCAAATCTGATGCTGTCAACATCTGCAGTGATAAAGAGCTTGACGAACAGGCAAAACTCACCTTTTCCATTGATGAGAAGGGTATACTCTATGACGTGGGAGGCTGCAATGTTAGTTTTTGCACACAGTTTTAAGGCTGGACTGGTAATCATGCAGGAGGTGAATTTCATGATTTGGGTTGAGAAGGTACATGAGGCAGCTTCTTCGTTTACCTTTCTGAAGAACTGTAAGCGCCTGATGGGTCTGTAGCTTTCAAGTTGGTTGTGGTCCAGAGTTTGTTTCATCTAGAATAGTACGGCATGTCCGGTTTTGAGTGTGCCTAGAAACATGCCTTGAGTGAGGGAAGTGTTTTCAATGTTGATGAAGGGCATGAGAGTTTCACCAGAGGGAGACTTCACAATGATCATGGGTGGGACACCATCCTCATAAAATGAGGCTGGAGAACTGTGCGGATGTTGTGTTTGGTGGTTGTCCACTTGTAGTCCATGTGGTGATTCTGTGGTCCATGTGTGGTTCATTTGTAAATTCAAAGTGTTCTCGTGGATGTTGCATGGGAGGAAGAATCATGGTCAGTTTCATGTTATCAATTTGAAGTCTGATCTTGGTAATGTTTGTGAAGAAATGCCTGATAAATTGTATTTGTAAGTGGAGTGCTTCAAGTGTGAGTAAGAAGGGACTGGACGAAATTCTAAATACCAGTACTTTTTCAGCAGAACTCGTGTGTTCAGTATTACTTTGCCAGACTATTTCACTGTTTTTTTATACTTTTAATTTCACAGTCCTGCCACTCACTCTCAGGTTTCTCCATTTCAGAATTGACTATCTTTTCTAGTCCCATCTTTTGCTAGCATTCTGGGGTAAGTTTTCCTGCATTTATAATGGAAACACATTGAGGTGGGGCTCTGGGGGATTATGTGTCTGACCAGTCAACCATTCAAACCTCTACACACTTAACCATTCATTCAGCCTGGTGTGCTTGAGACATGAGTGTGTGAATACTGTGCGATTGTGTGTTGTGTACTTTTGCTGAATATATGGATGGCTAATTTATCTGAAGAGATTCAGGAGTCCAATCCTTGAGGAATCACCCTGTCTACTGAGGTAAGATATCCCTATGCTTCCTCACTCAGTCACACATTCGCCCCTTAGTCCTGTGTATCTGGGACAATCCTATTCAAGTATTATGTGTGGGGTGGGCGTGGCCACACGTGCTACCAAGATGGCGGCTTAATGCAGAGCTCTGAACAGTGAAGGCGATCCTTCTATGCAGGGGCCCAGTGGAACAGTGAGTGGCTCGTCTCTGTGGCTCGAGGGACTGCCCGGCGCCATTCCAATAGGTAATTTTGCTGTGTGCCACTGCGGAGAGGAAAGTGCCACATTCGGACGCCCAGCAGTGACAGGGTTTTAGGCCAGCCCCCTCTGCCTGCCCAGTGTGTCGACTGGGTGCTTCCTGCTGCTGCAAAGTGCTGGCGGCCTCCCCCCTCACACCTTTGATTTGCGCGCCCCTGCCAGGACACAGAGGGCTTGATCCTGCCACCTGGAGTGGGGCATGGGGGTGCTGGGCCGCTGGCTGCCAGGGGGTGACTCGGACCTGGTGAGGGGTCCTTGCTGAGACCTTGGATGTGATCTGCCACTGGCGCTTTGATCCAAATGCCCCTGGCTTGACGGATGACTCATTGTGGGGTGAGGGAGCATTCTCCTGATCTAGGAGAGCTGGTAGCTGGTGAGAAACCTGTGGCGGTCCTCAGGTTGGGCTGTGGCACTATGTCCTCCATTCTCTGGAATGAACCTATCGGGGTCACTACTTGGCCGTGAATATATAATAGACAACTGGGAAGTCGCTCCTGCATGATTCTAGCACATAGTCCTCCTCCCTCAACCTGCATAGGGCATATCAAGCCTCTTCTTATGATGGGCAAGTGTGATCCACATCAGGGGAAACTCTCCTGTGTCACCAAGAAAAATCCGCAAAATACAGACTCCTCTACCACGCTTGCCAACCTTGCACACGAGGCGACTGGGGAGACACCCATGGAGTCTACCAAAGCCATCCTTCTGGAGCTTTGTGCAGGTCTCCGGTCTATTGATGCCAAAATTGACTCCATGGATACCTGATTGGGCAGTCTTACAGAGCGAATGGACCGGCAGGCCATGCAAATTGATGGGGTGAAGTGGCAGATTTCTGATCTCAAAGATGCCAAGTTATAACAGATTTCAGATATGCAGCATGTGTTGCCGGATTCTATTCCAACTGACTCTTTTGTGACCAGTTTTGTGGGGCGCACATTGCTAACAGAGTATTCTATTATTCGTGACCAGATGGATAAGAAAATTGGGCCTTGCAGCATATATGGAACTTTTGTCACAATCCATGATCTCTGATTTCAAGCAGCTCTTTAAAGCAGTGGAGGAAAGGACAGAGTGTTCCTCCTTGCTAGAAGGGATCGAACGACAGACTGAATATATGTCAGACATTTCTTTTGATGCAGTACGGGCTACTGCTCTGTCGGCTACAGCTTTGATTGCAGCTCGACGAAACTTGGCTCTCACGGACTGGCTCAAGGATCCAGACCAGAAGTCATCTACACTGCCTTTGCCATTTGAGGGTACTCACCTGTTTGAGGCAGAGCTGGAAGACAAGTTGCATCAACTCTTTACAGAGGAAAGGCACTCCTCTCAAGCAGTCATGTTTTCCTCATCTTGCTAAAACCGTTTCTGTTTGACAACCTTCTTGTCGCCAGCATCAGGGCCAGCAGGGGAGATTTCATCCTAGGAGAGAGCCAGAGAAGAAGTCCAAGTCCCGGAAGAAGCAGTGCTCCTGACTATCTAGGGGATGGTCAGCCCAGTATGGTGGGAGGCAGGCTGCATTTTTGTCCTGGAGGCCAGGCTCAAATCCACTTCAGATTCCTGGGTACTCCAAATAATTTGCATAGGGTAGAGGATAGAGTTTGTGTCCCTTTCACCAGAGCCGGGATTGAGACCGATGCCATGGCCATCACACAAGGAGAAGAGGCTCGTTATTCAGCAGGGGATAGAGGCTCTGTTGCAGAAGGAGGCGAATTTGGAGGTTCTCTGGTAGTCCAAGGGCTTCTACTACATTATTTTTCTGGTACAGAAGTCCACGGGAGGTTTCTGGATGGTGCTAGATCTCCAACATCGGAACAGATTTGTGCAGACTCTCCCCTTCAAGATGGAGACTCTGCAAAGGATTATTCCCTTGGTATGCAGGAATCATTGAAAGATCACCTTAGACCTTTAGGCCGCCTACTTTCATGTGTCAGTTTATCCACTCCACCCGGAAGTATCTACGTTTTTTAATTAACAACCATCACTTCCAGTTCAATGTTCTTCCATTTGGTCTGAAGATGGCTCCTCTGGTGTTCACAAAGGTGGTGGCTCCTCTAGTGGCATCTCTGCATCATCAGAGTATCTGCATGTATCCCTATCTAAACATTTGGCTCCTACATGTTCCCACGGAATAACTTCTCCAGGAATTGGGGATGGTACTGCTACAGATTCAGGAACATGGATTCCTTCTCAATTGGGACAAGTGTCAACTCCAGCCTGCGCAGGAGTGGATCTTCATTAGGCCCTGCTTCAGGATGGACTTGAGCAGATTTTTTCTTCCTGAGTCACAGGCCAGGACTCTGAGGAATTTGGTGTCCCAGGAGCTCCAGAGTCAGTTTCTATCAGTTCGCCATTGGCTTCAGCTGCAGGGGCACATGGCAGCAACAGTTTTTACAGTTCCGTGGGTAAGGTTGCATCTGTGTCCTCTATGGAGTCATCTTCGTGCTTTCTTAAGGGGACTTCGAGAAGATAGTGCCTATGACTCCCAAGCTCAGGGAGGTTCTGGCTTGACCCTTCTCACAGAATCCTTATGCAAGAGAGTGGATCTGAAGCCAGGCCCTCCAAAGGTTCTGACGACAGATGCCAGCTCGTCCGAGGGGGGGGCAACTCTGGAGACTGCCTCCAGGCAAGCTCATTTGTCCCTTGCAGAGTGCAGGCGGTCCTCCAACTGGAGGGAGTTGATGGCTGTTCAGCGGGCTCTGCTGCATTTCCATGCTGTTCTTAGGGGGCATCATGTGTTGGTCAGGACGGACATTACGGGGACAGTGACCTACATAAACAACCATGGGGGCACCAGATCAAGGTCCCTGAATTTGATAGCATGGCAATTGATGGGCTGGGTGGAGGTCCATCTACTTTCCATTTTAGCAGTTCACATCCGGGGGGAAGGAGGGTGGACAATGTGATGGCAGACTCCCACGGTGGGATCCCCTCCCTCCCCCCTCAGGAGAAGTCCCTGGCTCCCCCCATTTTCAGGGAGATGTGTTGGAGGTTTGGGGTTCCTTCTCTGGATCTTTTTGCCTCTCGGATCAATGCCCAGCTATGGGGTTTTGTGCAAGGGCCCCCACAGGAGGAAGCGTGGATGCTGAACAAGCTGCCTTATGCATTTCCCCCTTTCCCAATTCCCAAACGTCTGGACAGTTTTCGGGGGGAGAACAGGGTAATGATTCTGGTGGTCCCATTTTGGCTCAGCAAGCATGGTTCCGGATTCTCAAGTCCCTGGCCCCACAAGATCCTTGGTTGCTGCCTCTACATCTTTCCCCTCTCCGGTTCTCAACCAGAGTTCTCTCCCAAAGGCTGTAACTGTCGGTTTGGAAGTTGAGAAGAGGAGTTGGTGGCGGAAAGGGTTGGCCAATCACTTAGTGGCAGTTTAGAATTCCTGTCACCCTTCGACATTGCACTCAAATGGGCGCCAATGGGCGAATTTCCAGACATGGTGTGCGGGATATTCTGTCTGTCCAGTGGCTTGTTTTTTCCTGATGTGTTGCAATTCCTCTGAGATGGTTATGAGAAGCAGTTATCTGTTTCTACATTGCGAGCCAGTGGACTGCAATTGGAGCTTTTCGTGCTCCTTGGGGGAAATTTGAGGGATTCCGATGATTTGGTTTCCTGCTTGTTAAAAAGATTTTCCCTCAGTCTAGGCCAATGCTTAAGCTTTAGTTTCCCCTGTGGAATTTGCCTTTGGTTTTAAGGTGTGAGAAAGTGCCCTCTTTCTGCATGGTTGCCCCCATTTTATGCTGAACTGCTGATGTACTTTGACTGAGTGTGCCCTGGGCTCCTGCCAATCAGGTACCCAGGGCCTATGTTCTTTACCTAAAACTGCATTGAAGACCAACCCAATTGGCACTCTCTGGACACAGGTCAGTCCCTGGTAAATGGTACCACAGGTACCCAGGGCACTGTGACCAGGGAAGGCCTCCAAGGGCTGCAGCACTTATTGTGCCACCCTTAGAGGCCCTGTACCTTTACACTCACACACTGCCTTTTCAGGCTGCGTGTTTTGGTGCAGAACAAAGTGAAGAGTCGACATGGCACACATCCCTGGGTGCCATGCCTACAACTCATTGCCCTGACATAGATCAGCCACCCCTCTAGCTGGGTGCACTATACCAGTGGTGAGGGTACAGGTGCATGGGCCCTGTACCCCTACAGTGTCTAAGCCAATTCTTAGACATTGTAAGTGCAGTAATGCCATTAAGAGTATATGGTGCTGGGAGTTTGTCATTACGTACTCCACAGTACCATAATGGCTTTACTGAAAACTGAGAACTTTGGTATCAAACTTCTCAGCACATTAAACCCACACTGATGCCACTGTGGGATTTAATGAAAAATGCACACAGAGGGCATCTTGGAGATGCCCCCTGAAAAACGACCTACCACTAGTGTCCAGGCTGAGGAGCTGCTCGCCAGCTGCCACCACCAGACATGTTTCTGGACCCCTGGGTCGAGAGCCTTCTGCTCTTGGAGGTCTGAAATAATGCACATCCTGGGACAAGGTGCAAAGCCTCCTCCCCCAGGATGGGCAGGGTCCACGAAGGGGGAAGCTTCAAAGGCTTGCCACCTTTGTGAGCTTCCCCTGGCCTGTTGCTGCTTTCAGGACCTGGCCCCCACCAGTTCAGACCCCCACTTTGGGCGGGAGAATCGGCGGGCAAAACAAGTGGGGAAGAGAGGTGTGCCCACCTTTGCCAACCCCACCTCTCTGGTGAGGGAAGCGAGGTGAAGCACAACTCTCAGTCCCCGCCATCTTGCAGATGGGGCAACCCAGCCAACCAGAGTGAGACATATGCCCTCCTCCCACTGGAGGGTGGCATAATAGGGGGTGTACCCACCCCAAGGAAGGGACACATTGGTCCCAACCTTTTACTTACCTGTTACGCCCCTAAATCTAGTATTTAGGGGCACCCCTGAACCTTGCCTCCTCAGACAAGAAGAAAAGAAGAAGAAGGACCAAACAGCCGTGCCAAAGCTAAGAAGAGGAGGACGCCGACAGACTGGGCCCCAGCCTTACCGGCCTGTCCCCACCTCGAACCTGCAGAAGCGAAACTCCGGTGTGTATTGCAGCCAGCAACCTCAAGAACCCTGAGGACCTGCCCTGCCTTCCAAAGAAAAGACTTTGTCTCCCGTGAACACCGGATTTGTTCACCAATAGACTCCAGCTCCGGCGAAATCCGCAAGTCTGCACCAATCTGCACCCGATGCCCCTGGCCCGAGTTCGAGTGGCCCAACACCACGAGGAGGTCTCCCTGGCGATCCAGATCTGAGATCCAGTGACCTGCCTCAAGCCTCCAGCGGACGCCTGCAGCCTCAATCCGGAAGGTCTCCCCAACCGCGACCAGGAGCTGGTAAGATCGGACCGTATAAGACACCCATGCACCAGACGCCCACGGCCTTGGGTGGCCCAACCGACGGTGTCTAACCAACCCCCAGCATCCCAACTTACCTCTCCAAGTGGTGTTCGCACCCAGAAGACCTTCGTCCCCGAGCCTGCAGTGTGTTTGCAAACCAGACTCCCCATTGAAAGTAACAGGGCACCCGACGACAAACCAGCACCCTGCACCCGGCCGCCCTAGTGGCGCTGAGGGTGTGCCTTTGGTGCTATCTTGAACCCCCATTTGCTGTGAGCTTAAGTCCAGGAGCTTTGCTCCTACAACCTTGTGGCCTGCTCGTGAGCAGCCATCAACCAGAGGCCCCCTATCCCCCAGTGGATAACATTGGGCCTGCAGCACTCTGCACCCAGCCACCCTAGTGCCGCTGAGGGTGTAACAAGAGTGCATCCTTGACCCTGGGGGACCCCTGAGTCTAACCCCAGAAACCCAACTCCCACAACAAAGTACTTACCTGTTAACCGATAACACTATTTCCTCCCATAGGATAACATTGACTGTTTTCTGTGAAAAAGTTTCTAAGTGTGGATTTGGGAAATCTATAAAAGTCTCTAAAACTGTAATCAAATAACCAAAACACTTTTATTTACCTGTTTACAGGAAATGTCCCAGAGTAGTATCCAGGTATACTACACTGTGTAAGAAAAGTAATCTGTAAAATAATCTACTTGACATCCTATTGAAAAGCCAATACAAAGTATATGTACAATATTTCAAAGCATTGCATTACCAGTGATTCTACTGTAATCAAACCAAAGTATATATACAACTGCAAATCAAACTGTATTATTACTGCAAAGTATAAATCACTTACGTGTGCCAGGCTTGCTTGGTTCTAGGAAATAAAATAACTAAAAGAATATTTTTATACAAACAAAATTGGTCTGAGTTCAGTTTTTGAGTGTGTGACAATCATTTGCTGATTGAGTGTGTACAGCAAATGCTTAACACTCCTATCCGATAAAGCCTTACTGCTCAACCACGCTACCACAGATAGAGAGTAAGGTGCTATCTACTTTTACCTCTGCCTACCTTTGGGGTTCCACTGGACTCTGTGCACACTATACCTCACTTTGGTGTAGTATATACAGAGCCAGCTTCCTACATAACAGCCTTTACTTCTTCGCCCCTTGAGCAGTCAGACATTAAGTATGTGACTTTAAAAGCTGTTTTTCTGGTAGATATTACTTCGGCCAGGAGGACTAGGGAACTTGCTACTCTGATGGCTGAGCCTTTTCTCATCATCTTTGAGGATGTTGTGGTGCTTCGATCAGACTCCTTTTGTTCCTGAAGGGGACTTCTGCATTTTACAGGGATCAGGAAATTATTCTTCCAGCTCTTTTGGTGGTGTCTGAGGATTCACAGGAGATGGGTTGGCATCGCGTGGATGTGAAAAAGGCATTACATGTTTACCTGGCCAGGACAGAATCTTTCTGTAGATCTGACTTCCTTTTTGCTTCTTTTGGCTCTTCTCGCAAAGGTGAGAAAGTGTCTTTGATTTCCATTAGCAGATGGATCAGGCAGGCTATTTTCCTGGCTTACTCAGTAGAGGTTGAACCTCTTTGTGTTTTAGCAGCACCTTGGTTTTGTTTTGTCTGGTGTTTTTGCTGGTATAGTCTGAAGGTCTTGTTGGGACTGCTTTGGTATTCCTCATGAGTAATGAATGGGATGGGGACATAAGGGCTTGGAGGTAATATTCATATTTCAATTACTTATTGGTAACCTTCATTACTCCTGTTTGTCCCCATTGCATTCATTACGTCCCTCCCTGGTATCAAGACCTTCAAACTATTGGAGAGCTTGAAATGCCAGGAGGAATGCTGGGTAAAGTGTGCTATTATAGGCCGGAGGGGGAGGGACACTTTTCAAGCATTTCCTGTTCTCTTTTCTATCTCTGGAGGTGGATTCACTTCATGAGTAATGAATGGGACGGGGACAAACAGGACTAGGAGTAATGAAGATTACCGGTAAACAATTGAAACATTCCTGGCTTTACTGTGGTCATTTTCTCATGCGTAAAACTGAGGCTCCTCTGCCCTGCTAAGTTGTACCATGCCAAGCTTGGGAAGTTGCTCGTCGCATACTTAATTATTTTTCTTTGTATTCTGGACTACAGTACAGCATTATTGGGCACGATACAAAACTGCACGAACTAGAATGTACACGGGAATTCAGAACTGCAGGTGTCGCACATGACATCTGCCCACTTTGCACATGAGCCTGTGTGCCCGAGTGTAGGGTTCCAACTCTAGTGGAGATGGAAAACTCCAAGAGTCCCGTACTCTGAGCTGGCATCCTGCTTAAAAAGGGCTGCATCACTTACAAAGCTATTGCTGAGGGCGCTCCTTGCTGCCACCGTCATGTCCTCAGGAGGTCTCCACGAGACTCTTTGCGGCACATCATTACACCCCTAGCATACAGAATGGTATTCCTGTGGAAACCCACTATGCACCCTGCATCTTTCCTATACTTTAGACAATCCCTCAAGACAGTGCTCTTCAAGGAACACCTCCTCAATGTATAATAAAGGGCTCACATTGCTCCCCCATCATCATGCACTCAGCCTGCCAAAACCTGACCCTTCAACATCCTCCCACCACCTCTCCTTCACCCCTACTTACCAAACTCCACAGTGCTCCATTGCTTGGTAACTAGGTTTACAGTACACAAAGCAACCTACATATATATATATATATATATATATATACACTATAATTAAAAACAGATAAGGCATGAAGTAAAAGATATGAAATAGGGTGTGGATACAGACTTTTTGCAATAGGATGTGTATCTTGTTTATTCACACCATGTCAGCAATTTTTTAAAACCAGTTTACAGGAGGTGAACATGGGGTATATTTTTTCATGCCCTCGGGAGGCGGGCTCACCACTTTCTAAAGAGGAAAAAGTCCCAAACAGCAAGATATCAGTTACATTTTTAGGTCTGATGTGTGTTGCATTCACACCAAACATTGTATTCTTTTGCTCAATCAATCACAGAATTTGTAGAGCGCACTACTTACCCGTGAGGGTCTCAAGGCACTGGGGAGAAAAAGGGGGGGGGTGCTGCTACTGGTCGAACAGGCAGGTCTTGAGTAGCCTCCCGAAGGTCAGCAGGTCTTGGGTCTGTCGTAGGCTTAGGGGAAGGGTGTTCCAGGTCTTGGCGGCGAGGTGTGAGAAGGATCTGCCGCCGATGGTTGTTCTTCGAATGCGAGGGACGGTGGCGAGGGAGAGGTCGGCGGAGCGGAGCTGTCGGTTAGGGATGTAGAAGAAGAGTCGTCTGTTGAGGTAGGCTGGGCCAGTCTTGTGGAGTGCCTTGTGTGCGTGGATGAGGAGTTTGAAGGAGATTCTCCTGTTGACGGGGAGCCAGTGCAGGTTCCTCAGGTGGGGGGTGATGTGGCTGTGGCGTGGTACGTCAAGGATCAGGCGTGCGGAGGCGTTTTGTATGCGTTGCAGTCGCTTGATGAGCTTGGCCGGGGCTCCCGCGTAGAGGGCGTTCCCATAGTCGAGTCTGCTACTGACGAGGGCTTGGGTGACTGTTCTTCTTGTATCTGTCGGGATCCACCTGTAGAGCTTGCGAAGCATGCGGAGGGTGTTGAAGCAGGAGGAGGAGACTGCGTTGACTTGCTTGGTCATGGAGAGCGTTGAGTCGAGGATGACTCCCAGGTTGCGTGCGTGGTCGGTGGGTGTCGGGGCTGCTCCTAGCGTCGTTGGCCACCAGGAGTCGTCCCAGGCTGAGGGGTTGGAGCCGAGGATGAGGACCTCTGTCTTGTCCGTGTTCAGCTTTAGTCGGCTGATCTTCATCCAATCGGCGACGGCCTTCATTCCTTCATGGAGATTGGATTTGGCGGCGAGGGGGTCCTTGGTGAGGGAGAGGATCAGTTGAGTGTCGTCGGCGTAGGAGATAATGTTGAGGTCGTGCTGTCTGGCGATGCGTGCGAGCGGGGCCATGTAGATGTTGAACAGCGTTGGGCTGAGGGAAGATCCCTGGGGTACGCCACAGATGATCTCAGAGGCTTCGGATCGGAAAGGTGGGAGGCGGACTCTCTGGGTTCTGCCGTCGAGGAAGGAGGTGGTCCATTCCAGGGCCTTGTCTCGGATCCCTGCGTCGTGGAGGCGTGCGCGTAGAGTGCGGTGGCAGACAGTGTCGAAGGCGGCGGAGAGGTCCAGCAGGATGAGGGCTGCGGTCTAACCGTTGTCCAGCAGGGTCCTGATGTCGTCGGTGGCGGCGATGAGGGCAGTCTCAGTGCTGTGGTTGCTGCGGAACCCTGATTGGGATGGGTCCAGGATGCTGTTTTCTTCGAGGTATCGGGTTAGCTGTTTGTTGACGATCTTCTCGATGACCTTGGCTGGGAACGGAAGCAGGGAGATGGGCCGGAAGTTCTTGAGGTCTCTCGGGTCCGCCTTGGGTTTTTTGAGTAGGGCGTTGATCTCTGCGTGTTTCCAGCTCTCTGGGAAGGTCGCGGTCTCGAAGGAGAGATTGATAACGTTGCACAGGTGGGGTGCGATAGAGCTGCTGGCTTTGTTGAAGATGTGGTGCGGGAAAGGGTCTGACGGGGAGCCGGAGTGTATTGTGCTCATGGTCTTGATGGTGTCATCGATGTTCACGCTGGCCCAGGCTGGCAAGGGGTCATGGTCGATGGTGTGGGGCGGGTCTGGTGTATCTATCTTAGTAGGGGCTGTCTGGGTGTTGAAGCTGTCGTGGATGTCGGCGATCTTGCGGTGGAAGAAGGTGGCGAGGGAATCGCACAGGGCTTGCGACGGCGGGATGTCGTTGGTGTTGGAGCTGGGGTTGGAGAGTTCCTTCACGATGTTGAAGAGCTCCTTGCTGTTGTGTGCGTTGTTGTCGAGGCGGTCTTTGAAGGAGATTCTCTTGGCGGACCTGATGAGGTGGTGGTGGTTACGGATGGCGTCTTTGTGGGCTGCGTGGCTGTCCGGTGTCTTATCACTGTGCCATTTCTTCTCTAGTTTCCAGCAGGTACGCTTGGAAGCTAGGAGTTCCGGGGTGAACCAGCTGGCTCTTTTGGTGGTGTCGCTGTAGGTGAGTTTTTTCAGCGGGGCGAGGGTGTTGGCACAGTCGTTTATCCATCGTCTGAGGTTGCAGGCAGCGTCGTCGGTGTTGGATGGGTCGGAGGGGGGCTGAGAGCGAGGTTTGCCCGTAGTTGGTCTTCGGTGACTTTGCTCCATCAGCGGCGTGGGATCTGTTGGGTGCGGTGGTGTGTGGTGGGTTTCTGGAAGGTGAAGTGGATTCAGCGGTGGTCGGTCCAGAGGAGTTCCGTGGTGTGGCTGAAGGAGACGTGGGAGCTTGAGGAGAAGACGGGGTCGAGCGTGTGGCCGGCGGAATGAGTCGGTGTTGTGACGAGCTGTCTCAGTCCGAGGTTGGCGATCAGGGTGGTGGAGTTGCTGTCATTGTTGTTCTCCAGGTGAAAGTTCAGGTCTCCGAGGAGGATGTAGTCGGTAGAGGTCAGGGCGTGCGTGCTGATGAAGTCGGCGATGGAGTCGCTGAACTGGGGTCGGGGCCCAGGGGGTCTGTAGACAAGGGTGCCTCTAAGGGTGGTGTTGGGGTCCGTGTGGATCTGGAAGTGCATGTGTTCGGCGGTGCAGAGAAGGTCGTCGGTGCTGGTCGAGACCCTGATGGAGTTCTTGTGGACGATGGCGATTCCTCCTCCTACTCCGTTGACGCGGTCTCTGCGGGTGATCTTATAGCCGTCTGGGATGGCTATGGCGATGTCGGGTGCGGAGGAGTCGTTCATCCAGGTCTCTGTCAGGAAGGCGACGTCTGGTGATGATGTGTCGAGCAGGTCCCAGAGCTCGACGGCGTGTTTGCGTGCGGAGCGGGTGTTCAGTCGGATGCATCGGAGGTGGTTGAGGTCCTTCTTGGCGGGCGCTTCGGTGGCTCTGAGGCTGGTGTAGCTGCAGTTCCGGCAGGTGAAGGGGCCATGAGTGCGTTTCGGGGCGGCATTGAAGCAGTTGTGTGTCCGTCCGGGGTTGAGAGCGTGGAGTGTGGTGGCATCGTAGCGGCGTCGGTCCTCAAGGCTGGAGCGGGGGGCGCGCGGCCCAGGGGTTCTGGCACTGGGCGCGGTCCAGGCGTGGACGGGCGCAGACGGGCTTGCCTTAGGCGCGCCAGCGGCCGCCATATATGGGGAGGTGGGAGGGAGGAGCAGCTGGGAGGCGGGAGGCAGGGGCAGCGAATGGGCAGTCAGGGGGGCGGGGCCGCAGGGGACGCAGCGGCGGGAGTGGAGAGAGGCAACGGGGGTACAGAAGGCAAAAATCGGGCACAAAAAATGGGGGCACGAGGGGAAACGGAAGGCAAAATCGGGCACAGGAGATGGGGGCACGAGGGGAAACAAAGCAAAATCGGGCACAGGAGATGGGGGCACGAGGGGAAACAGAAAGCAAAATCGGGCACACAGAATGGGGGCACGAGGGGAAACAGAAGGTAAAATCGGGCACAGGAGATGGGGGCACGAGGGGAAACAGAAAGCAAAATCGGGCACACAGAATGGGGGCACGAGGGGAAACAGAAGGCAAAATCGGGCACAGGAGATGGGGGCACGAGGGGAAACAGAAAGCAAAATCGGGCACACAGAATGGGGGCACGAGGGGAAACAGAAGGTAAAATCGGGCACAGGAGATGGGGGCACGAGGGGAAACAGAAAGCAAAATCGGGCACCGAGGCAGCAGCAGAGGGGCGAGCTTACCAGCAGCAGCAGCGGGCAGGACAGCACAGGCGGAGCTGTGTGGCGGGGGAGCGACCTACCTGGCAAGGTCAAGGGTCGCTCTCCTCACCGCGCAGCGGCCGCCATATATGGGGAGGTGGGAGGGAGGAGCAGCTGAGAGGCAGGGGCAGCGAATGGGCAGTCGGGGGCGGGGCCGCAGCGGCGGGAGTGGAGAGAGGCAACGGGGGTACAGAAGGCAAAAATCGGGCACAAAAAATGGGGGCACGAGGGGAAACAGAAGGCAAAATCGGGCACAGGAGATGGGGGCACGAGGGGAAACAGAAAGGAAAATCGGGCACAGGAGATGGGGGCACGAGGGGAAACAAAGCAAAATCGGGCACACAGAATGGGGGCACGAGGGGAAACAGAAGGTAAAATCGGGCACAGGAGATGGGGGCACGAGGGGAAACAGAAGGCAAAATCGGGCACAGGAGATGGGGGCACGAGGGGAAACAGAAGGCAAAATCGGGCACCGAGGCAGCAGCAGAGGGGCGAGCTTACCAGCAGCAGCGGGCAGGACAGCACAGGCGGAGCTGTGTGGCGGGGGAGCGACCTACCTGGCAAGGTCAAGGGTCTCTCCGGTACCTTCACATCTTGGCTCCGCCCACGGAAGTATTTCAGTTTTACAGATTTTCTATTGGCTGCTAGGGTGTGTCTTTCTCCCTCAATTGGAAGGACAGTGTTACAGTCAACAAGTAGCCCGGTAGAATTGAGGTGTGCGCTCTGACAAAAACACATGAAAATTATGTTACATGGGGGGGAAAAATGGTTGCTTTATTTTCAACACCATCCATTTTTCAGACGTTTTTGTCTGAGCTCCCTCCCTTGTACAGAAACAAGCATTGGCAAAGCCAGCAGCATGCAGTAGAAACATCAAACCTATTGGCTGTGCAAAAGCTTGTTTACATAAGTGTTTTACTAAAGTGCACTTTTAAAACAGAAGGCATTAAACGGATGCAAAATATCTGGGGTTCTTTTAAATTCTGTCCACCCTCTTTAACATACTAATACATGTAAACACGCATTGGCATCTCCAGAGACACAAAAGGATGAATAGGATTTTAAAAAGCAGAGGCATCAGTTGAATACTTGAGGCCCGGGACAGTCTCCCTTGTAAAAAATCAACAAACCCCTATTACAGCAAAAACAAAAATTCTTTATTTGTAAAGTGTGCAATTGCAGCTTGTATCAACCGCCAACACTATAGATGGCACAGAGACTAAATTGCACATGTAAGAAAAGTCCTTGAGGAACTTGAGGAAAGATGAAGTCTGCTGTACTCGTAGCAGAATGTGATAATCCGGCTGGTCATGAACGACAAAACAGAAGGCAGGTGGGAGCAAGCCATTTTATCTTGGGGGATGGGTCTGGCGTTAGGCATCTGACAAAAGAGTGGATCAGAACTGAAGCCTGGCCCCAAGTCATTGACTGAGCTTAGGAGATGGATCTTCAGGCATCTCTGGAACTTCAAAAAGCATTTTTCTAGTCTCAGGTAATTGGGTCCTATAGATGGAGTGATTGGTAATCGAATTCTATGCATCTGGGGGCGTGGCTTCGCCGGCACACAAGATGACGCCCTGAGGTCCGAGCTCCACCGCATTTGGGACCTGTATGTTCCTTTTTTGTCATCTTTGAGACAGTGCAGACGGCAGCCCTAAGAGGGGAAGGATGGCAGATGATGCAGGGAATCCCCGCTGGTAATTTTTTCTGAAGTTGCGAGCAGCATTACGCTTGGTTCTGCCGCTGCGGCCGTTTCCTCAGAAACGGGCGTTATTTTGGGGCGTCCTGATCTGCCGCTGTTCAACACTACAATAGCGGTATAAACCGGGCTATTTCCTTTCCTTTTTTTCCTCTTCTCCCTCTCTTGTTGGGATGAATGCCTCTTAGTGCAAAATTTTTCCTTTTTATTATATTTTTATTTTTGGTCTTACCAGTGTGCTTAAAGAGCCTGGCAAAAATCTCTCTCTATATATGAGAGGATCTCTATAGTTTTGGACTGCCCTCTGCCTGGCGCTTGTGTGTCTCATATATATCATCTCAAGTACTGGTTGCTTCGGGAAACAGCGTTTTCAACGCTGTCGGTACAACGCGGTACCATTACAACGTGGTGAGTACAACGACCGTGTTGTTACCACGCATACCATTACAACGCAAGTCATTACAACTACTTGCTGTAGGGGGCTTTAGGTGTTGGATTTGCAATCCAACACCTTCCCTACTGTTGCACAGACTGGAGTTGGAATAGTAAATTATACTATTCCAAACTCCAGCGCCCCCTACAGCAAGTCGTTTTAAAGACTTGCGTTGTAATGGTGTACTCCCAAAACTGCTGGGCATGTCACCTTCCACTTCACTTAAAATCCCAAGGGCTCATAGGCTAGGTCCTCGCCCGACTTCTTCTATGTCGCCTGCGAAACCAAGAGGAGTCATTATATTATTTTTGCAATTCACAGATCTGATGCTTGTTCTTGCTGCAGCCAGGGCTAAGCGGCAAGTGACCTGGACGGGGCAAAGGATCTTCTCGTCTCAAGATGTTTCTTACACCACCGCTGCCAGGAGAAAAGAGTTCCTTGGTCTTCGGCCTTCTTTAAAGGCTTTGGGTGCGAGATATGGTCCCTTTCATCCCTGCATTTTCAAAGTCACCTATCAGAACAAAACTACCACTTTTGAGGATCCAGCAGACCTTAATAAATTTATACAAACTCACACGTCATCGGACACCATGGATACGGTGGTCCTTCTTTACATTGACTTTCCTTCGAACACCATTTTGTCCAACCGAACTTTATGTCCAATGATTCTCATGTGCTGGTTGTTCTAAGATGTGATAGGTGTATTTATGCTTGTTTATTCTTTCAATATGGTTATTTAATGTTCTAGTTTATTTATTATGTTGTCCTTTGTTCATGCTGTAATATTGTCATATTTGGTAATATTACTTATTATTTTATCCCCCTCTTTCTTTCCACAGATTCATTATATTAGACTGCACAGTACATCATCCCCCCCCCTCCATGTATATTGTCCGGATGGGGCATAGACTCCTTCCTTTTGGGTGTGTCATCTGTTTTTGTGTCGTCACCACCCCAGTTCTCTTTCTGTTCCCTTACAGGTATGCTTTTTTTTTTTTTTTCAGTCCTGTTTGGACTTGTACTGTTTTCTCTTCTTGCTCTTTGTTTTCCTTTCACTCTTCCCTTTCTCCTTTCTTACTTGTCTCATTCCTCCATTGCACTTTCTCTTCTCTGTATTATATGTGGGATTTTTCATATTTACCTCATAGTTTTCCAAAAATTATTCTCTCCATGGAACATAATTCAGAGTAATAACACAGGAATATTAAAGGATCTCTTAATCCAATCAAGCGATAAAGAGTGTTATCCCATCTAGGTAAATCTAATCCTGATCTTGTTCTTCTCCAGGAAACTTACCTTACACAATCTGAAGCTTTGAAATTTAAGCAAGCTTGGGTTAGTTATGTGTTTGTTTCCCCATCGCTGAATAAGAAGAATGGGGTTGTGATATTAGGTAAAAAAAATCCCTCAATGTCAATATGGTTTCTCAACAAAAAGATGATATGGGTAGGCGGATTATAGTAAGTCTTATTATAGATAATGTCCCCCTCACTATTATGAATACGTATGCCCCTACACAACCCGATACTGCTTTTTTTAAGAACAAATTTTATTGTGCCAGCAGACAAATACAATTCAGATCGACCAAAATTGTGAGGCGATCTCAATGCATTATACCATATATCATTGATGTTGACATCAAATTTATCTTCCCAACATAGGAAAATTACATAGCACATTACATCATGAACATTTCGAAACATACCCAAATGTGCTGCCCCTGCGTTGCTGTTACTCGCATTTGTATCCCATAGCCTCAGTATCTTAGGTATTATTGAATCACTTATCTCCACTATTGTCCATCTTCCCACAGTCCCAGCCATTATGTATCTATTTTTATCGGGGTAATGGGCTCTATATAGAGGCCCTGGTAATCCGCCCATCTCTTCCAGATTTTGGGGTGCTTCTGTAGGCATCCTCTGGCCTTAAACAATGGTAGTTCCATACCCATGAAATGATCTAGCCCCTTCTTCCAGACAGTCAGCGATGGCGGGTAGGTGGCCTTCCACAAACTTGTGATATCCCTTTTAGCCATAGTGAGACCTAAGAACAGTAAGTGACGCTTGTAGCTTCTACCTCAGATCCCCTCTGTGATATGTAGAATTGCCAAGCGTGGTGACATAGGAATGTCCCACCCCAACACCTCTAAGAGGCACGACGTGACTCCCCTCCAGAATTTATTAAGTGTCGTACAATGCCATATAGTATGTAGAAGAGTGCCGTCTGCATGTCAACATCGCAGACATGCGGGGGAGGCCACTAGTCCCGCCCTCCACAACCTCTGCCTAGTGTAGTATACCCGGTGTAGGTATTTAAACTGGATAAGGCATAGTCGCGAGGCAATCGCCGCGTGGGGACGCCAAAGCCTCCGTCCAGTCATCTCCATCAATCTGGCCTAGATCTGATGTCCACGCTTCTCTTAGTGCGTCTAGTGTAGTGGAGCTGTTAGTTACAAGGGACTGATAGATTTTAGTTATTTTGTGGTCTCCTAGACCTCCCATGAACACCTTGGCTTTGATTGGATTGTATTCAGGTAGGGCTTCAATATGTGAGATGTATGGGGAGATGGCATGTCGAAATTGAAGGTATTTATAGAACTGTGTGCGTGGCATATTGTAGTCTCTGTGAAGATCTTGAAACAATTTTAGTGTCTGTGCTCGCATGACCACCCCGAGTGTAGAGATACCTATGTTATCCCAGCCCCGAAAACCAGACAGAGAAGCCAACTGGGGCATACAACCATTGTTCCATAAGGGGGTCCTCCCCGTCAATCTACCCCACCATCCCATTACGTAGGGACTGCTTCCATATGTTAAATACCACTCTCGTCGCCTATGGTGGGGTCCAGAGTAGCGGACCTGAGTATAGGAAGGTGTGGAGGAGTTGTCTCCCATCAGCCAATGCTCCACAGCATTGGCGGGGTCTCGTCTGTCACCGTACACCAGTTCATTTAGTACCAATAAGTGAGAGGCGGCATAAGAAGAGTGACTGTCTGCAGTGGCCATCCCCCCGCAGTAAGTAGATTGGAAGCAGGTTTGCAGGGCTACCCGGGCGGACCCACACCCCTATAGAAACTGCCCCAAGGCTGCGTTTACATGGCGAAACCACACATTCGAGATCAGATATGGGTGATTCTGTAGCTGATATAACAGACGAGGAAGAGATACCATCTTAAAGATGGCCGACCTCCCAAATACAGATAGGGGCCAGTGAGACTAAGATCGTATCTCCTCTTTAACCTGTGTCCATGTTGGGGCAAGATTCTTATCCCAGGACATCTGCTTGGTGGCCAGTAAGAAGACGCACAAGTATTTCATGCCATCCATGGTGACCGTTACAGCTTTTGCCCATGGGCCCAGTTTGCCAGCCCCCTTCTGTGGCCATAGGATTGACTTATGGGGATTCATGTATAGGCCAGATGTCTCGCCAAAAATCTGCATGATGCGGAGCAGTCGAGGGCCCGTCCTATTGAGTTCAGTGGAAAAAAAGCAGAACGTCGTCAGTGTAGAGCGCTATACGATTGGAGACCCCACTCCACCATACAAAACCCCACACCTGGGCATCGATTCTGACCCACACCGCCAGCGGCTCGATCGCTAAGCTGATACTGCTTTTTGGCCCTCCATTGCACAAAAATGTACAGAATTTCATGATTCCTACTTTATTTTAGGAGGAGATTGTAATCAAATAACGGATCCATTTTTTGGACAGACAATCCTAATTTCAGTTCCATAAAATGCATAAACAATTTCACTCTGTTATCCATAAAGGAGCTTTGGTGGACTCTTGGAAATTGGCTAACCCAACTGCCCGGGAGTATACTTTTTACTCTGCTTCTCATGGTTCACTTTCACAGTTAGATCATATATTTCTTCCTAAATCTCTTGCACAGTTTATCATACAGTCACATATTTCTCCAATTGTGCTTTCTGACCATGCTATGGTTATTACAGACTTGGATTTGGTTCCCCCCTCGCCCTCTTTTCAATTGATGGAAATTTAACAATTCTTTATTGCAAGATGCTCAATTCTCTAGTTTATTTATTGCTTTTGCTTCAAATTTCTTTTCCTTTAATGATAATATGGATTTCTCTCATTCCTTGCTCTGAGATACATTCTAACCCTCGGCAAGAGATTTCATCTTAAGTTATGTTTCTAGGCAGAGGAGGACGCGGTTAAAAGAACATACTAGACTTCTCACATCGATTAAATCTTTGGAAAAAGAGTATTTCTCCTCTAGACTGCCTTCTGACCTTAATGCTTTGCTTAAAGCCAAATTGCAATTTAATTCTATTTCTACTGAAGAGGCCCCCTCTATACTTCTTTGGAAAAATGCACGTTTTTATGGTGGGAGAAATAAAGCTGGTAAGTTATTAGCAAATTGTCTTAAGGGAAGAAGGGAGAGACACATTATTGACTCAATTTTCACATCGCTGGGTAAATTGCTACTAATCGTCAGGCTATTTTAGAAGAATTTGTTACATTTTATGAATCTCTTTATACGCCTGAATCAACTACTTCTCCCTTCGCAATTGTGGACTATTTACACCACACCTCTCATTCTATCCCTCCTGATTTGGACTTTGATTCTTTAGAGAATAGTCTTTCTTCTGAGGAAATTGCTGCAGCCTTAAGAGCGCTTAAGTTAGGAAAAACACCTTGTCCTGATGGTTTCACAGTAGAGTTTTATCTCCATTTTTGTAACATCCTTCTTCCTTATTTGTATCGCTTGTTTAATTATTTTATTGCATCTTCTTCTACTTGGGCACTTTCCAAGAAGCTATAATTTGTCTTATTCACAAGGATGGTAAAGACCCTCATGAATGTAAACATTATAGGCCTATCGCTTTATTAAACGTTGATTATAAAAATGTTGCTAAGCTTTTAGCTCTACGTTTGGAATCCTTTCTTCCCCATCTTATAGGAAAAGAGCAATCAGGGTTTATCAAGGGAAGACTTATATCTGATAATGCTAGATTGTTTCTCAATGTTCTCAGTAAAGCTCATTCTTTTAAATCTTCTCTTGCAGCCATAACAATTGATGCTGAGAAAGGCATTTGATAGAGTGAATTGGGATTATTTATTTCATTCATTAAAATGGCATGGATTTGGCCCTAAAATTATAGCTCTTAGCTCCCTTTTATATCATGCTCCTCGGGCGTCTAATGTTTAATGGCATGATCTCATATTGTCCCCTTTATAGGGGGGTCAGACAAGACCGCCCACTCTCTCCTTTATTATTTGTCTTAGCTCTTGAGCCCTTTCTCTCTCGGATTCGTTTTAATTCTTCTATCGCTGGCTTTCCTTATGGAGACCGAAATTTAAAATGTTCTGCCTATGCGGATAACATTCTTCTCTTTCTCTCTTCTCCTGATAATTCGCTACCTCCTCTCTTACACGAAATTTCTCAATTTTCTACTGTCTCTGGATATAAAAAATAAGGATAAAACAGAAATTCCCCCACTTACTATACACTTTTAGCAATTCTTATTCTCTTACTGGCTATCAGTGGTCCACTTCTGCTAAAATTAAATATTTGGGGGTATGGTTCACAAATTCCATTACTGATACGAAGTTCTGAAAAATTAATTTTAACAGTATCAAAATTGATAATGTTCTCTCCTCTTGGAACCCTTTATTTTTATCATGGTGGGCCGTCTAGATTCTATTAAAATTATGATTTTCCCCTTACTGTTATATCTTCTTTCGATGTTGTCAGTTCATATTCCTAAACATTTTTTTTTTTTTTTTAAATTAGCGCTTAAATTAACGCATTAATTCTTAAATTTCTTTGGAAAAATAAAAAGCCGAGAGAAGCATTAGTTACTTTACAAGAATTAAAACTAGTGGGAGGGGGTTAATTTTCCACATTTTTATGGTTATCCCAGAGCTTTTGCTTTACGCCAAGCAGCTCTTTATACTTGTGATTTATCCTTGTCCTTTTCTCCATTATGGCTAGATACTGAACGTACTTCTCTTCTTCCTTTTAGCTTTAAAGAAGTCTTATCTCTTACTGCTACTACGTTGTTTCTCCATTCTCCTATATTACGGAACACGGCATCACTGCTCAAATCGACTTTTCTTCCACTTACTCTGAATACCGCCTTGTTTTTGAAAATGCAGATATGGTACAACTCCTTATTCAAGATCAACAATAGGCCTTTTTTGGCGTACTTGGAAAGATAAAGGCTTAAATGTGGCTATCTCAACTTTTTTTATAACTATTCCCCTATCCTCTTTTCGTCAATTTTGCCTTATGTATCACTGTCCTAAATCCTTTTATACTCTCTTTTTATAATTGATGAATGTGGTTCTTGATGTTTATTTTTCCTTACAGAATTTTTCGAACTTGGTTCCCTTCTCTTCCGGGATTACTGAATTTCTGAAAACGGGCCCTAGGGCTTCGGCTATTTATAAGTATTTCTCCCTTCCTGATCCTTCCAGAACCAAATCCAAATCTGAGCTTTTATGGGAGAGAGCGATCTGGGAGTTTCTTGGACTATCCCTTTTTAGGTCTCGCCTACGCAGCGCGCATGCGCTGCGTAGGAGGGCCTTTAGCCATCGCTCTGCTCATTTTCAAGCACTGCACTCGTGCTTGTGGCAGCATCCACCTTGCGGGAGCGAGCAGGGGCGCGCCACGAGTGCAGTGCTTGAAAAGTGAAGACTCTCCCAAGCGCGCGCGCACCACTCGCGGGCTCACCTCCTGCTCCCCCTCTCTCTCACAACAATTAACTTTCGCGGCCACGTGCTTGTGTTTTAGCGCTTGTTATCATTCGGCTTTGGCAAAGGCAGCAGCGTGTTTATTTTTGCATCGCGCTTTCACTTAAAGTGAAAGCGCGATGCAATTATAAACAAGCGGCTGCCTTTGCCAAAGCCAAGAGCTTGTTTTTTTATTTTTTAAGGACTTGTCCCCTGGTACACACAGACAATTCAAACACAGAGGCCCCGCACAATGGCTCAGCGAGTTGAACGCTTCTCACTGAAATTTGCCGATCACAAGATGAAATCTTAGTAAGGCCGCTCAGCCCGTTATCGTTCCGAGGCTGTAATACTGAGGACTATTAAAGTTGCTAATATTAGCACCAGTTACAGCGCTTAGAAACGGCAGTACAGAATCAAGCACTATAATATGAATAAATACCACAATCCATGCAGGCACTCCAATCCACTCGCATGCAATCCCACTTGCAGATCCTAAATTCCTGCATGCGTTTTACGGCCCTCTGCTTCTGGGTAAGGCCCCTGGAGACTGACACCCTCGTTCGGCCTCACTGGCGATGATCCCCCCCCCAAGAAGAATGCACGCTCACTTTCCATGGTCTCTAACCTGTGAGACATTTTTCCAAGCCCCAAGGCTCCTCTCCATCCGCATTCTGCCAGCACCCTCCTACCCAATAGTCGTCCACGTCCACCACCACAACGTCCACCACCACAACGTCCACCACCACCATCGCGTCCACCACCACGTCCACCACCACGTCCACCACCACCACGTCCACCACCAACACCACGTCCACCACCACCACGTCCACCACCAACACCACGTCCACCACCAACACCACGTCCACCACCAACACCACGTCCACGTCATCCACCACCACGTCATCCACCACGTCCTCCACCACGTCCACCACCACCACGTCCACCACCCGTGACAGGTAAAGTGTCACTGGAGGGCAGGGGTAATAGCAGTGTCAACCCCAGCTGTACATAGGACATTTAAGGATGCATTGGGTGCGAGAAGACGGGAATAGGGGCTAGAAGTATTACACCAGACCCAAGATACATTTTGAAGAGGCGCAATGTCACAGGGGCTCCTGTAAAAGCACTCGCAGCAGCTCTACCTCACAGTGGCATACCTGCACGAGCCACTCACTCAAAACAAGCATTGGCATAGCCAATAGGTCTCGCCTTTGGGACCTTATAAGTGTTTAGCCATGCAACACTTGATGTTGTTGCACCAAGGATATTGTGCTGGATAACTAAACACTTATAAGGTCCCAAAGGCGAGATCTATTGGCTATGCCAATGCTTGTTGGAATAAGGTATGGGCATGCATATATAAAATTTCACGATCTGCTGGTATTGCACAGTCTCTATTTTTTATCATTGCCTGTATTTTACTCCTTTGCAGTGCTCCAAATTCTCCTCCAATACTCCTGCTAAATGTTAGTCTTTCAATTTTCCTGAAGCAGATTTAATGCATATCTTATTTAATTGTCCCAATACCTCTAATTTCTGGTACAAAATGGGGGCTCAGGTTAAGAAGATCTTTAATTTAGATAACCCTTTCGATATATATTTTTTTAGGAATACTGTCCAACTCTCTTATTCCATCTTACCCTAAAAATAAACTATTAGATATTCTGTTAGCGACAGCATTTCACCAGATTAGTTTGAATTGGAAAACTTCAGATAAGTTATCTTTTAAAGTATGGTGGGATTTGGTGAGTACCCATCATAAGTTAGACACTATGTATACTATACCATGTACTTCTCACAATGCGCAATTGTTATGGTTACCTCTTAGTTAATTTCTTAACCAAGTTGATAGTGATGTATCAAGTATTGTGTCTGTATCTTCTGAAAACTTTCGTCCTCCATGAATATTCTCCCTTTGTCCTTTTAGATTAGATTACATTTTTAGGATATGTTTATAGATACGTTTATTATATGAGGTTAATTAGAGGCAAACTGTTACTTTTTTCAAATATTTATGATTCATTGTAAGAGCTTTCCTTTACCCTCCCTTTATTCTGCTCTTCCCCATAAAATTATAAAAACTATTATGGTTTTCTCCTTTGGTATCGAATACTGCATATTCACTGCTGACTTATTATTGTTAAATCGTTTTGTGTTGGTGTTATGCAGTATATAATGGATTCAATAAAGTCTTTTAAACACAAATTCTATGTATCTGTATAAATAGGCGACAAGAGGTTAAGGTTGACTGACCTAAGGCTGCCATTGGTTTGATACAGTTTGAAGACCCTGAAGAGACCCCCGGTGCATGGCCATGTAAGAAGTGTAACCACCTCCCTCCAGGTTATTATGAACACAGTTTGCAGTACTGGACTTTTGTTGGGCAGCCCAAGACATTCTGGGTGTTGGTCTCTTGTTTTGCTTCCATTTAACTAATTCGAGTAACAAACCTGAAATCAGTGATTTGGAGTTGTAAAAAAAATGCAGGACTGGAGACAGTGCCTGTAATGACTTGGAGTGAGGTGGTCACCCTACATACAAGTTATGTTTTGAATTGAGATCTTTCTGCGAGAGGGAGCCAATGTAGTGATGTGAGGATCTTGCTTGACATGTTCCCTGCATGCAAGGTTCCACAAGAACTGGCTGCAAGGTTTTAAGCTTTCTGGAGTTTTGCAGGTTTTTGTTTTTATTGAATAAGCTACATCTGCCCAATTTCAGATGGATTACAAATCTAAATTTTATTTTCTACTGAAGAAAAATCATGAAAAATAATATTTAATGCATCAGGGTGCATAAGGAATATAACATCACCTGGTAAAGTATTTTTACAGTTTTAATGTGGGGCACAGCAAAATACATATAGGAAACGCAACTCTTCTGCATTCACCATTAAGGACCCTTTTGAAACGTGTGATCTCCATCTAAAATTAGCTTTCTTAAATTAGCAGAAGATCACATATGCCAAAAAGACCTTACTTGGGCAGATTCTGGCATGATGTATCCTAATAAGGTTCGAATCTGTTTCTACAAAATTGAATTCACCTGAGGTTTCCAAATAAGGCTAAAAAGAAAGAAGATAAAAACAAGGACTCTCCAAGAGCTCCAGATCAGACAACACACAGCTTTCAAAGCACTCACCTTGGCACACATATCAGATCATTTGTTCTGGCCCTGATCATCAAGGATTCTAATTCCAGATAAGTGATCCTTTTTACAGTGCCGACAGTTGTAGATTCTGCTCCTTTCAGGGTACCAACGGTGAAAAATATCTTGTGATCGCCTCCACAAACCACCTTACGGGCCACAAATTCTCAGAACATACATTTTCTGACAAAATCAGACTTCAGTGACCCAGCCTCATTACTTAAGGTATTTCTGTTCACAGAGCTGAACATTATGAATAACCCATTAAATTTACAGCGGTGTTTACTGTGAACATCTGTGCTTCACTGCCGTTTAACTATTTGTTGAACACTGGTATGCAGCACTCCTGCACCTCACTGATATTATGGTAATGCAATTGTAGGATTCAGGACCAAGATCTAATCCATGTTAAATAAAACAAGCATTAGCAAACCCAACGGGTCTGGCTTTAATGTGCCAGCATAAGCACTCACAAATTCCGTTTACATACATCACAGGACAAATTTTTGGACCTTCTTAGATTTGCCATTTCTGGAGAAAATAGCACAAATTCTGGTTTTCTATACAGAACGCATATAAGAGACACAGAATTGAATGGAACAAAGTGTGATGTTTAAGTGTATTTTGCAGATGTAAAATAGTTTTGTGCATTTCAATGGAAGCACCTCAAGGAAGGCAGAATGATACACTAAATAGCCAATAGCATGAGATGAGAGAGTAATACTTATTTGGGTGAAGCCAATTCTATGTTGCACTCTGCTTCTACTTCATTTCTGTCAAATCTGCATTTTAAGCGTGTTCGAAGGGGTGGCAAAACATTTTCCTTTTTTGCTGCGGAGGCTTGGAATGAGCTCTGCCATGAACTATGCCTGATCTCCTCGGATTCCGCTTACTGAAAAGGACTTAAAATCTGGTTCTGTTCTGCAGGCCAGTAGGATCTGTTGGTGGGTGTGTACCTGGGCTTCGCCCTTTAGGACTGGGACACTCTTCGAAGTAGCCATGCGATCTACAAATCACCCATTCATTCACTTTAAAAAAAAAAATGAGGTCATGCAGACAGCTAACACAACGTAAATGTACGGTGACAGGGATATATAGAACCGTGTACTCAGTATCAAAGTTACTGGTGCATATGCAAACTTTGCAGGACTAAAACCTTAGATTCCTGTCTTCAGAGAAGTCATCCTTAGTGGAAGAGGAAACCTCACACACTTGTCAGTGTCATGCTTCATCATAGGAGTCCTCTCCCCACCCTGGTAGGACAATGCCACCCAGGCGGACTTGACCTCCTTGAAGACTGACTAAATAGGAGGGAGTGCTTGCATAAATATTACTGGACAACACCGTGTAACAGGGGATCCAGATGAATATTCTAAAAATACCTTAGTGTCCCTGGGGAAATCTACCTTTATTAGTGGAACACTAGGTAAGGTTAAAAGTGAAATGGGTTGGGTATTAGAGTTTAATGACTCACACCCAAGAACTTGCCAACATGTTTCTGCCCACTATTACTATCCTATAAGGTCTGGGGCATTCATTAGGGCATGTGGATCCCTATGGGTGAAAAATTCCTAAACAAAATTCTATTAGAATTTATAAGGTTGGTTTTCGGTGGATTCCTTACTTGGGTCCTACCATCTTTTCCTACCTGTTAGTAAGTGATATGTCTTTGCAACCTAAGGTAGAAAGATACAAAGAAAACAAAAACAGGGTGCACGGATTACCAAGGTTTTCCAATTATACATATAAACATTTTCTAGGTCATAAACTGGCTCAGGAGATCTTAGGTTGTGGTGTGCAGGTGCTCTTTATTTGAAAACAAGGGCAACTTGTTTAAAAAGCAAGGGAAGAATCCAATGTGATCTATAGTGCTATGGCAATTAGCCTGTGTAAATCTACAACAATAAGTACTATCGTGGACTATACATAAGATTATTAATGTATAAGTCCCTTACCCTAAGGTATAGGGGATACCAGCGTCCTGGTCAGAGAAGGCGGGGTCCTTTTTAGTCACACACTAACAGAAGGAAAACCACAACATAAAGACAAATGTGAGTAATTGTAGCGGAGGGAAGGGTAATCATCCCTTTTGATAAAATGTATGCGACTCATGTCATGGCTCAGTCAGACATTCGATATAGTTGACATCGTTCAAATACTTTGAAAAACCAGCTATTAGCTCCCATCATTGATCACTAGCTCTTCAAATGATCTCTTTCAATCTTACTGGATGAATAATTTGTTTTAACAGGAATGTTGCTCGGATGATTAGAAACACGATTCGTTCTTCATTTAGTATTTTTATACCAATTTTAATGATCCCTCAGGATTCTCTTAACTAGCTGTTGCAGATGATTCTGCCATGGCATCGGTGTTTTTCAAAGGGAAAACCAATTGTGCACCAGCACTTAACAACGTATATGCCTTTGTGTGAGATCAGGTACAATTCATACTAATGTATTGAAGTGCCCACACATTATCGTATCTCAATATGAGGCACACATTCATATACATGTGATGCAGCCAAACGCTATGGTACTCAGATGTCGGGAATGGATCCCAGTCCGTTTCCAACCATATATTATAAAGGCCAGGCGCTTTGCCTAGAGTGGGCTGCCCACAGAAATTAGTTACCCACTTACTTCGTCAAAAGGTACGCCCATCTATTTTACCTACGCCATGTCCTGCTCTGTGCCGTGGTACAGATACCTGCAGGTTGGATGTCATGTTATATAGGTGCTGTATTGTACGTGCTATTTCAGCACGTAGCCGGAATGGTCACTTTCGAGCGACCCGGAAGCAGCTCCGGGAACCGAAGGATCATGGGACAGGTAGTTCCATCATGCGGATTGTCTATTATCAGTAGGCTCACGATGTGAGTAGGGGAGAGATTCAAAACCAGAAAACTTTAACAACCTTTCATTAGATTTGTTTGAAAATGGCAAAATGTAAGTTCCCTTACTTTAGTGTAATTAACTTCATACGTGATCAGAGATACGTTTGTCAATAAGTATGGGGTATTACAATCGCCGGCTGCCAATGAGGTTATTCAAAAGAACAATCTTTGATTGTTCCGAGACAGACAGAATGTGTAGTCCCTTAGTTGTTTAATCATGACTCCTCTCAAAAGCAGTGTCGCAGGGAAACAGTATGTATTTTTTTTACCGTTAGTTCCCCCAATGATATTATAGTTATCCAGACTATTGTGTCATATTTCAGCTGGTTCATATGGGTACTGCCTTGTGTACTGTATTCATAGATTACTTCATCTTAGACTATCGCAAGAAGTTTTTTCCGCTGGTAATTTCTGAGGGTACTATTTTATGTGTGGTATATGCATAGGTTGTATCATCGTAGATTACCCCAGGAGATTATCATTTGGCCCATGTAGGTCCGTGCGTAGTCTGTAGGCCCATCTTTGTTCAAACAAGAGTAGGGGTCCACTCATGTCAGGGCGTCTCTGTGTGAGTTTTTCCTAACACATACCATTCCCTGTCTCAATCACAGTGGCCTGTTTCTATGTAGTGTTGTGTTAGTCTAGTGGCTTCTCTTTTGCACCGGATGGTGCTGCGGTGTTCCATTATTCTAGTGCGGATTTTTCTTGTTGTCATGCCCACATAAAGGAGATTGCATGGACATTTGATTATATACACCACGTTTTTCGAATTGCAGTTCGTCAGGCTTTTTAGCTTCCATGGTGTTTTTAGGCCAATGCTTAGCTCCAACTTTTTTCGTCAAGGGGCATGCACTACAATTCCCACATGGTGAGTGCCCAACTGGGGGAGGAAGGTTCCATAGTGTAGATTGCGAGCTCTTCTCTGGGACTTTCTTGGGTCATGTATGTACTAACAGATCTTTGATGCTTGTCCCTTTTTTTAAATGAGAACAAGGGTTTTTCAATTTTTACCTCCTGTAGACAGTATGCTCCAATTTCTCTTTATTATTTTCTGGAAGGGATTGGCTAGTGGGTTGTACGTAGGGACACAGATAAGACTGTCTTTTTCTCATCTCTTCCAGGTTTCCAGGAGCTGCTCTGTTATTATTCAGGGATCTTTTGTCAGCTGCTTTGATAATTTTTTTGGGATAATTATTCTCATGGAGTTTGAGGCATAATTTATCCGCGTGTACTTTGTATTCTGCTTTTTCAGTACAATTTTGTCGTAATTGAAGGAACTGCCCCACGGGGAGGTTCTCCTGCAGATTACGGGGATAAAAACTGTCAAAACACAAATTGATGCGGTCAGTGGGTTTGTAGTACACCTCAGTAGTCAGTGCTCCATTACTTGCTTGTATCAAAAGATCTAGAAATGGTAACTCATTGCCCCCTATTGTCATTGTGAACCGTAGATGGGGGTCTAAGGCATTTAGCCATGTTGCAAACGTTGTGGCTTCTTGTGTTCCCCTCCAGATCACCAGCACATCATCAATATAACGCCTCCAGAGGCGTATATTGTTACTGAACGGGTTGAGCTCATTTTGAATGAATTCTGCTTCAAAAGCATGGACATATAGGCACGCCAGGCTTGGAGCAAGGGTACTCCCCCATGGAAGTACCGAGGGCCTGTAGGTAGTATTGCCCTTCGAATTCAAAGAAATTCCAGGTAAGTGCTAGATCTGTCAGATCCAACACGAAATCCCGTGGGGTAATCGAATCCCATTCAGTGGTGTTAAGGATTTTCTCCACCACCTGTAGTGTTGCTTCCTGTGTGATATTCGTGATGCAGACCCCTCTACTGTCAAACTAGGCTTAATAGATTCTGTAGCTGTCAGGGCCGGCTTTAGTGCTGGTGGCCCCCAGTGCAACAATTATTTTTGGCGTCCCCACCACCCATGACCGCTTTTTCGGATTCTCTCACTATCACCGGGCAAAAGTGCCCCTCATCTCTCCACTCCTAAGTTATTGGTATACACAGCGCCCTCACCCCCCCTTTCAGGGCAGTGCCCCAGTCACAGGTCCGTGCCCAGTGCGGCCACACCGGTTGCACTGCCTTCAAGCCAGCCTAGGTAGCTTTGCAGCCGCTTCTATATATTGGAAAGAAGAGACCTCTTCCGAAAAAACATGAGCTCAAATGTGGTTGGAGACATGGCCCCGTTTTTAGGTCAAGCCAGGGCAGCGCATGCGCTGCTGAGAGGCATGCAGTATGACTTGATGCCCCGCCCATATTTTTAATTGGCTTGTGTCATTGTCCTTCGTAAACACTGGCTTCCGATTCGTTATTAGGCTTGTTAGTCCCTCCTTGTCTGCATTTGTTACCTCCCATAACGACTGGACCTTTTACTTGTCACATGGTCTGCGTTATAAGTCGGTGAGCACTATTTTGTTTATTGAATAATGGGGACAATGGCGGCTGCTTCTTGTATTTGCAGCACACCCACGCAGCACTCGCGGGACAATTGCGGACGCTTCTCGTATGGAGCGCTATGCCGCTCTAACTTTATAAGTGACTGCCCCCTACCCCCACAGCACTCACTGGACAATGGCGGCCGCTTCTTGTTTTTTTTAACACTTTTAAGCTGAGCGCAGCGCCCGCTTCAGGAACACCGCACTCTGAGATTGAATATATATATATATATATATATATATATATATATATATATATATATATATATATATATTATTTTTTTTTAACTTTAATGGTGAGCGAGCGTTCGCTTCAGGGACACCACGCTCTCTGTAATACAATAGGTTTCGCTTTTTCCAAACTTCGACCTATTGGTATTGTAAAGGACAATGCCTTTTATTAGTATAAAAGGCATTGCCATTTACAATGCCAATAGCTCCAAATCTCGCAATTGCGAGACCTATATTGCATTGCTAATGCTTGTTAAGTGGGACAGCAAGATTAGTGTCCTAGTGGGATAGCCAGTGATGATGCGGGCTATAGAAAAGGGCCAAGTTCAGATTGCGAGAGTATCTGCAGGAAGAGGTTTGAATGTGCTTGCTCTAAGAAGGAATGTTCAACTGTTCTAAAACCATTTTCAACTGTATTAGTGTTTGGGTTGGTACGACATCTGAAAGACTGCTGCCTGGTACCCTCAGAAAGGTACAGAGGAACCAGATGTTTGTTTATTTTGGTTCTTGTACAGCAAGTTAGACCATGTTCAATTGAAAGTTTACACATCTATATATTAAAAAGAAAAATATTTGACCATAGTTTTCAGTCTTCCCTGAACACTGAAGGAAGTGTTCATACAAATCTTAATTGGTAGCGAATTCCAGAATTCTTTGGGTGGGGGGGGAGAGAATTAGGACATTGCCACCTTGAAATGTACATTCTCTTAGGCACTTTGTTGCCATCTGGTCAGCAGGACGGGTGTGGCCAGCTTGGAAAATGGCTTCTCTGGGGAAGAGGCAAGATGCTTCTGGACCCAAAGCAAAGTTGGAAGCACTACCACTATGTTAGTTCATGCCACTGGCAGGCAGGTTCCCTCTTGTAGTCTCGCACCTACTTCTGCAGCCTGAGAGGGGGCTGGAAGTAGAAAAGCATTGAAGTAGACAGGAATCAGCACTTTCAAGACTCCATTGCAGTGAGTGATGAATGGCAGGCCACCAATGGAGATAGCCTACGGGTTCGTGCCTCAAACCTGGCCCTTAGTTAGTACGTCACTTGTTCGATCACTGCTTAATTTGTTAGAAGAAGAAAAAAATGCTAGGGACTAAGCTATTTCTCAGGAGGTCACTCCTGCTTGGATCACCCATTTGCCTAGCCTGAGCCGACACATGGGAGTAACCAGCCCTACCTACTAACCATCACACTCCTACAAACGTTAGTTTGGACTACTCCAAATTACTCGAGCAGTAGGAATGGTCTAAAGGCTTTAGTATTATTCTGGTGATGTGCTCTGCTCAAAAACATAGTGCCATCATGCGGTGGACTGTTATAAATAAGTGTTGGTGTTGAGCTCTGGAAAACACTGGCACCGATTAAGCAATAGCGTCCAACCCACTGCTTGCTTAATTGATCCAAGGGTGGTCGATAGCCTAATAATAAATACAGCTACAAACTAAATGTGCCGTTTGAAAAATCCCCAGATAATCAGACCTTGAATTTAATTCAGACTGACACCGTGTCAAGCTCAGTTTACACAAGTGTTCACACATTATTTTCAGGGTTATTTGAAAGAAGATTCAGAATCAAGATGGCGGCACATGGCCTGTTGAGTATTCCAACTCATTTAAAAAGAAACCCAAATTTGGTAGTGGAGACAAGGTTCATCGTTTCATTCAGTTTGCTAAAGATCTGTTCCTGCTGTAGATCATTTAACTGTGCCCTTCAGGCACAAATAATTGATTGGCACAACTATCACTTTCCAATGCATAACGATTAGCCTTTTGGCTGAAATCTGTCAAAATATACTTATTTTTCAGTCTCTAGTCCATTTTTCATGGTAGAAAACAGTCGTAATAAACAGTTTTAAATTTGACTGTTATAGTGCACAGCATCAATACCATACACTTCATAGGTGTTTTTGCGAAAATAATGCCCATCATGCTCAACAGTTGTTCCAGGTTGATGCCAGGGAAAACGAATTTCCACTGTCATGTTTGCTATTAAAACATTTTTTTTTTTTTTTTAAATCCATTCATGATCACACAAAAATACCCTCTTGGCTTTTGCTCAGGTTAACAGTGAAAGCGAGACTTGGCCTGCTCTTTGCCCATCCAACTGGCAGCTAATATGTCCCAGCCATTACAACAGCCAACCAAGAAGGCTTGGAGACTGAAGGGAGGTGAACAATTACATTGAAGAGTGGAGCAGGTTTTGTAGACCTCAGTACAGACAAAATGCCAGGCCTAGTGTTCCTATCGGCAGGGTTAAATGCCAATCACCGCCATGTGTGGAGAGGAAGCAATGAGTGTCATCATGCTCCTCAATTCATGCAGAGGCTTGAAGTTTGGCCTGTTTTCGCCACGGTAGTGTTTGAAATGGAATAATACTTCCACACTACACTCTTCCTACAAGCCACTCAGAATGGATAAGCATCTGAGGCAGGGATGCGGACACCAAGCAACTGATTACATAGACAGATTCAAAGCAAAAGGGACTACGGGCCAACTACACATATTCAAAGTTCCTATGTTTTCTTATCTTTCTATTATTAGAACAGTAAATTATAGACCTACATCTGTACAACCCTTGCATTTCTGATTCACTAAAGCACCCAGGCCTGCAATCTATATATTTACATCAGTGTGAGAAGAGGGAAGTATTCATCCGTGTCCCTCGAGTTGCAGAAGAGGATGTTTCAATGTAGTTTAGTACCCTGGTTTCCCCAGTGCCAGGGAGTTCCAGCTGTGACGGCTTAAGAGACTGAAGCCGACAGGGCGGTGTGATGGTGACAAGGTTATAATGAGAAGACCACAGATTCCAGGGGAAGTGAATAGCTATACAGGGTGCCAGAGAGGTTGTTACAGGCACATGCCATTCACAGGCATGGATACAAGCGCTAGTAGCTTCTTTATGGTCCTTATTTATAAAGAGTCAGTCCGCTCGGTGAGGTTATGATGGCGTGAAGCATGCCTGGGTAGATTGTGCAGAGCACTGGACTCTGATAAGTGCTGAAAAGAAGTATTCAGGAGGCTCCCTTCAAAACATCAGTAGTTAAGCCTGCTGAATGCTGGCGAGTTCAGGAGTATTTTGATGTCCTGAATCTGATCAGAGGGTGGATCCTGTGTATGTTTAACATTTGGTAGCAGGCTGCAGAGTTTGTTTTGATTATATGGGATCACATTTTTATTCATGGGTTGAAAAGAACCCAGAGGTTTGTGGCTGACGGGGCAAATCTCAGCCTTTTTGGGGCAAAGTAGATCATGTTTATTTAAGAGACGGCAGCTGTGGAGGAGAGAAAAAGCATGCTCTCGGTTGTGGAGGAGTTTAACATGGCTGACCATGGAGTCATCCAGTGTTGAATGGTGGTGAGCCAGTGACTGAAGGTGGGTTTAGATGGAGAAAGATGTGGGTGTCAACGTAATAAAACCGATTTGAGAACCCAAACAAAAAGATATGCATGCCTTCCCGCCAAGGTGATGTGGCACATAAGCCCGGGGAAGGTAGTGCTGTGTGAGACAACACCCAATGTAGGAAGCTTGGCCCAGGCAGCAGCTGCCAAAAGGCAGCTTCTAAACTGAAGGCAGGGGAGACAAATGCAGTAAACAACCGTGTGAGCAGTGCCCCACAACAGAAGGGACAGGAGACCGGCTCAGTACGACCCTACCTCTTTGCTGAGTCAGTCATCACCCACCTATGAGCCGCAGCAATACCAGGTGGAAGACCTGAACACCCTGGTGAAATGTAGCCTAGCAGTTACCTCACTCCCATATGTGTACAACTGCCCCATCCCTAAAACACTGCCAGTTCTAACTGCACTTCCAGAGGGTCCCTTCTGGTCCAGCACTCTGTCGATCCTCGACAGCTCACCTCCTTTTCCACATCGCCAGGGAGGGCTCTGGTCAGCTGTGCTCAGGCACAACTCATGAACGCCCTGAAGAGGCTATATGCCTCGTATCAGTACCCTACGACAACCGCGATAAATTTGCATCGTGCGGCACTTCTTCAGTGTATTTGACTATCAATCTTAGCAAAAGCCAACCCTCTGAAATTCAGAGTTTTTGCTGAAGCCCGGTTTGTGGAAAAAGTGTCAAGTACAAGGTCAAACTTATTCCATTTGTAAATACTTGTTTTATATGTTTCTGCAAATATCAGAGACCTGACAATAAAAAAATCGACCATACCCAGAACTTCCTTGAGGTGTGTGTGTGGTCGCCCCTCCCCCCACCTTCCAAATAGGTGGTACAATTCAAGCCCCCAGGGAACTTTAAGCCAAGAACGGGGAAGGGCATTCAATTCAACAACATACAATTCGCATTTTGCTATTTTGTAATGTTGCCATTTTATGGGGAACTTCCATCCTTGAAGAACCGATTTTCTGTTTTCTGCTTCAGGTCCTCAGAAAAGGTGCCACAGACTAATTGAGGTCTGGTTCCTTCAGTGAGGGCTCAGTCGGAGGTAAGGTAAGCTGAAGGAAGCAGAGCGTCTACAATGGGGGTCTCCAACCTTTTTTGTAATAACAGCTACTTTCGTTCAATGAAAATCATCCTGCGCTACTAATGTTATTAGTGCTGCAACAGTAAGCACATCAGACAAGACTACATAAGTGGCTACTCCAAGCAAGATCATTGGCAATGATCACCTGGGTGCATCAGGTAGGGTTGCCAACAGTAATGTAAAAAAAAAAAAAAAAAAAACGCTTTATCAATTTAGAATGCCTCAACGTGGCAAATTCATGACAGACAGCTGCACTGGCACCAAGGTAATGTTAGTAATATGTTTCCCCAATACCTCACAATCCATCACTCAAACATCATTAAATATATTTTGGAAATTCAACCATTTTTCTACAAACATCAGCTTATGAGTTTTGAAAATATGCACATTTACGTCTCAAATGAAGGGTCTTTAATTTTGGTATACATCTATTAATTCAACAAAGCAAGTGCTTCTAAATTAGTAGGCTGGGCTGCACAGTAGAGCTACTTTAGGGTAGCTCTAGAGCTACCAGTAGCTCACAAGCTACTCGTTGGAGAAATCTGGTCTACAACATACCTCCCACGGCCACTCATTTGCACAGCCCTTTGGAATACACACCTTCTGATTTCAGAGCACTCCTTAGGTCTACACCTGCTCCTCGCCACCCTCCTACACATCTTCAGGTCACCAAGAACAACCATTAAAAACACCCAAAAAATAAATTTAAAAAAAATATACAGAAAGCAAATTGTTTAGTGCCATTGCCAGTTTATTGCAGAGCAAATAAAATCGGACATACTTTCGTCCAAATTTGACTTTATAAAGGACCTTTTTCCGCCACAACACAGGAGAGCTGGGAGACTGGGGCTGGCTGTAATCCAGTCACTGCTTGTGTTAGTGCAACATACAACCCTGCCATCCGCATCAACTTGTCCTACAGCAGTGTCAACATATAGTAAAAGTTTTTAAAAGGCATTTGACTGTGCCAAGTCTCTCTCCAACCTACACCACAAGACAGAGGTTGTGGCCATGAGGGCAGCATCCGAACTCACTCAACTATCTAAACCAGAACAAAGCAAACGCAGTTACAGCGAGTACAATATAGAGGACCCCCGTTCAGTTTTTAAGCGTCAGAAATAGTACATAAAATATTTCTTCTTCACAACAGAGTGCTACGAGTTGCCTCACCACCACCAGGCTACACTAGCAACAAGGTCCCATTCTGGTCCAATTAAACTGTACACCTAGCTTTCTGTCCAAAGAATTTCAATTTAAATATACACTTTATGCCTGTATTTTTAGCATTAAGAGGTTGTCCTGCCTAAAATTAACAGGAATTTGACCCCCCCGTTCCAATTTGCTCACATCTATAAGTGCTTTGTTTTGAAAAAGTGAACATACTGTGAGAATTACCGTTTTATCTGAAAAACCTTAAAAGGTGTGCGGTTTAACCCCATCCAGACACTGCACCAACCATACAGGATGGCGCACCCTCGATGATGCTGCTACTAGCTCTCCAAGCAGTAGAATGCACGATCCAACAGCCCTGTTATGCGTCTAGATCTTCAAGAGATTCAAAGGCTGCGATGAGCCAACTCCCAGTGTTAGGCACTGAACAGGATCCTCGTTAAATACAGAGGTAAAATGCTTAACTCCGGTGGACCCACAGAGGATCCCATACTGGCTGAAATCTCAGAATCCTCACAGTATTATGGGACGGGCACCAAGTGGTCCTGAATGATTCTGTTACACTACCCTTTTAGTAATGCCACAGTTTATTCTGGAGGGCAATGCTGCCCCACTGGTAGCCTGCACCTGTTTCGCTTACAAATATTGATGCAATTTAGCGAGGGGCGTTTGTCAGCAAGGTGAGTGATAAAATAGCCTTGGAGTGGTAACACAAGGTTCTCTGTACTGTTCAAGGCCTTCGGCCATCAACTGCAGTATTGGGTGACGAGAGAAGCAAACGGTTGGAGAGGACAACGATGCTGGTAGAGAAACATTATAAAGAGGGCCCAGGGGGAAGGGGAGGTTGGGGGGGGGGGAGGGAGGTAAAGAGAGCAGTGAAGGATTGTAACACAAGCAAGCACATCCAGTTACGCTCTAGACTGCATAGTGGTGAGGAGTAAAGGTTTGCTAACAACCACTCAGAGCTGAGACACAATATTGTTGGCCAGGCTGCAGCTCAGGCCGGTGCCATCTTCTTCAACATTGATAGACTTCACGATGCAATTATCGATGACCATAGAGAATCTAGGGAAGAGCAAAGAGGAAGAGAACCCATTAATTCCAAACAGTCTCAGATAAGGTGCTGACGCTCTAAGTAGGCCCATGTTGTGGTACTTGGGCACATCATTTAGGACACGTAAAGCAAGTCTGCACCTTGCTTGTGCTTGGAAAGAAAGCATATGGGCTTAAGCAGGACATATCAAAACTTAAGCCTGCAGGCAGACCCATTCACCTCTCCACAATGCCAACAACCACCAGCCACCCAGGAGTGTTAATATATAACCCCCTCCCCCCCTCCCTCAATGGCATATCACATTGGGCCTTGTGCATTTACAATCAAATGTGAATACGCTTTTAGTATACACTAGAACAAAATGCAGGTGTCCACCTACTGCCAATTAGATAACTACCCCGGTTTGATCATACTGCTTTAGCGAGAAATTGCAAGAAGAGAGAAAAAAATAAAATTACAGCATGGCAGCCCAAGAGACCATCAATTCTGGTCCAAAATCAACTATACATTACATTTGGTTTCAAACACATCTGGCATTCACAAATCATGTTTTTAGGTTAACAGTTGAAGTAATCGTGATAGTTTGTTTAGGATTATCAGCCATATATAAATTTGAAAGATTCCTCCTCATATTTTGACCCCGTTTTAAATAACCGAATGTAGACTTTCAGAGCAAGTATTTCAATTTTCCGTCCTACAAAAGCATCATAATCTCAAAAGAAAGGACTAAAATGCGGTGGGGGGGGGGTAAGTTTAATTACTGGCTCCCATGGCTCTCCGTAAGCACCGTGGTCACTTTTACTTCCAACAGTCTTATAATGCTTACCTCTTACATCGCTGGTTTCCAAAGAGAGGCACAAGTTTGGTATCCAGAAGCAGACCTGCTGCCTACAAAAAAGAACATAAAAAAAATAATTACAAAATACATTCACCTCAGCAGTATTGCGAGCCACGGTTAGCAGGTGTCGCTGTATCGGTAGGGATTGGCTGTTCATCCCCAGAAAAAGTATCAACAGCATTCATAGCCTTTCCCTATAGGAGGGGCACGTACCCCTCTCTCCCCAGCAGATGCGTTACCTCAGCCGCACTCCTAATACCTTGCCAGAAAGTACCATTACAAGAGTAATACTAGGCTTTCCTTCTACAGGAGCTGTATCCTCTTAGCAACATGCGACCCCTTCCAAGAGGATGTCACTCTGTCTAACAGAACTACTTGGCTCTGCCTCCCTAGGAATGGGGCTGCTCCAGCAGCAAACCTATGCACTGCCAATAGATACTACTGTCGGAGCTGATTTTGTCTCACCCTCCCCAGGAGCCGTTACTTCAGCAGCACTCACAGCCCTTGCCAAAAGGTACCACTGTAAGACCAAGATTGGGCGGTTTCTCGGCAGAGGGTGAGAAGACGGAGCAAGGCAATGAAGGACAGAGTACTTAGGAGATTCATACCTTTGGGAAGGCCCCAGTGGGATCAGCCAGCATTCGCACCTGTGGGAAAGAAAAGAAACTGCCGATTACTCCAAGACACCTTAAGGAGAAGGTCCAAGAAGGCGAAAAGACTGCTGAGGTCACAGCAGAAGTGCAAGCCAGGCTTCAGGACCTATGCTGGGTGTAGGAAGTGAACTGACCACCTTAGCACACCAAAACCAATGAGCTACCACAAATGAAATCTACCTGGAGAACACTCAAAAACCTAGGCAGTGTAGGCATATATTAAAGACTAACGTTGTGCTTTTACAGGGAAAACAAAAAAAGTTCTCTCTCAAATGGGATGAGATAGCGCACCGGCAGGAACATTGACCGGGTACTTGGAAGAAGCGTGTATTTAAGTTCCAAATTGACAAAAGAAATCTCTAGAAGAAAAAGCCCAGCGTACCTTTCAGGCCATTCCGGAGAACGAGCATTCTCCAAGTAACAGGAAACCTTTACACATCATCTCATCGATCTTACTTTGTAATTGTTCTGAGTACAGTATGTAGAATAGGAAATATCCGTAACAAGAAATGTTAAGTCCAGGTTAGCAAACATGGTCAAATCACCGTGACAGACGTATAACTGGGCAGATCTCCTCTGATCCTTAAAATTCAGAAGAAAATCTTTAATTTCTGGTACCACAGCAAGGAAAGTTAGCTTCATGCCCATCACTATACAAAGGCCATCTAAAAAGCCACCCAAAGAAACATAATGCATCAGTGTCGTAGAATCCGGCAGAACCCACCAGCAACACAACAGCAAAAAACACATGCAGGATGTAGGAACTTCGAAATTAATCTAGACAGGCATTGTGAAGAACTGCATTATGTGCTGTGACACTTGGGACCAACAAAACACACGAACGTGAATGATTTCTGAGACAAAAGTTTAAACTTGCAGAATGTCCCATTCGGATCAAAGCACACAAGACTCGTCAGATATAGACGGGAGCATAGAGTCCCCCAAAAAAGTGGTGGAGACAGAAATATCCTTCTACAATGCCCCACTGAAGTAAAAATAAGCAAAAACTCTCATTACACGTATCCATTCTGAAAAGGGTAAGGGAAAAGGAAATCTTTGGGGTAAAACCGAAGAAAATTCGTACTTCACCTTTAGGAGTTCTACCAGAAACAGTGGAGAGGGTAGCAAAATATACTCAGGCATGTTTCCAAAAGAGACAGTGAACTAAACTATACGAACTTTGAAAACAGAAACGACCACCGCTAGAGTGACTGTAATTATATGTAGCCCAGGCATTTACTGAGACGGTTTTCTTACTGGTCATTCAAAGTGACACGTGTTGTCTAGTGTTAAGGCTGGTGGTGAAGAATGGGATTTATTTTTCTCCTTTTCGCAATCTCTGGAGGAAAAATCTCATGCTAACGGGGGAAGCTTAGTTCACCATGTTTTAAATAAGCATGGGCAATGCCAATAGGTCTTTCTTCAATATGCTGCACCGTACACTCAGACACTGCCCTCAGCCTACAGTCATAGTGGCAGTGCTCACCCTGCTGGGGTTAGACTGGGACAGAAAATAGGCCTGGGCACCAAAATAAAAGTGACCCCATTAGTGAATCGGATAGCTAAAAAAAAAAAAATATATATATATAGATATATATATAGATATATATAGATATAGATATAGCCCACATTCAGCAAATCTGGGATTTTTGAAAAATCTGTAGGTGTTTTGCAAAGTATGGGAGATTGTACGCGTTAGTTCTTGCTGCAGGCAAGGTTTGTGGTAATATCAGGAAACCCACCAGACTACAAACGGTCAAAAAAACAACCCACATATTACCTGTTTGACCAGCCCTTCTTGCACCGCCAGATTACCCTATAGTAAAGTCCGTTCCTGCACCCTCCACTCACACA
Source organism: Calotriton arnoldi (assembly GCA_963921515.1). Lineage (NCBI taxonomy): Eukaryota > Metazoa > Chordata > Amphibia > Caudata > Salamandridae > Calotriton > Calotriton arnoldi. The sequence goes on from CAWUFW010016431.1 coordinate 237,344, forward strand.
GGCACCACTCACTCTTTCTTCACACACAGCTCACCCTGTACAATACACAATAAATCTAGGCACTCAGACACAGCAGTCAGCTTGCAGTCGGGCACCAGGCTGACCCTGCACTCACAGCCACTCCACTCACCCTGCACTGACAAAGGTACACCACTCACCATGCATTCAAACAGACATGCCATTCCCCATGCACTCAAGTCACTACCGTCTCCTGCATTCACAATGACAGTACCTTCATCCTGCACAACTCACTCTATACTCCTAGAGAAAGACTCCTCCCTCTGCATTCACACCCCTCACCCTGCCATTGTACTTACACCAGGACACCCTCCGCTCACACACTGAAATGCTGTGCTCACAACTCACTATACTTCAAAAGGTGGTGGTGGTAACGGTAACTGACCTGGGAGACAGAAAGTGGGTGGGCAGCACTCGAAAAGGCAATATGATGGGAGTAGCCAGGCGTTCTCAAAGCTGAACAGCAGAACAGCCTGGCGGGGAAGACAGAGGGGGACAGGAGGACAGTATTATAAGACCAGTCGGGACCTCCCAGAGCAGGAGAGGAGTGTAGCGGCGGCAGCACAAGACGGAGGGGTGGTAGGGCAGCATTGAGGGACTGGCCATCTACCTGCAGTAAGCCTCACTCCATACCTGCACCAAGGGCTCAGTCCATAGGACCACACATACACAGAAACCCAGACTCTTGCATCAACCCTGCGACTAAAAAAGGAAGAAGAGTTCATCTGGGCATCTTTGGGATGGCTCCATGCACTGCAACTGTGCGGCTGAAGAGTGCTCTACCAATTCCGCTTGGGTGTCAGCAGTGCATTCTTTATGAAGAATCTGAGGGTGAGCATCCCCTTCTTGGCTAATATGTGGTGCTAGGCACTTGATTATGGAGGATGCACACTACCAGCTTAGTGGCAGATGTACGAGGAACAAACATTCTTGTGCACAGAGGGCATGCAATGCCCGGTGAGACGTGCCATCAGCACCGGGAAGAGGACAGCTATCGGTAATGCTTCAAGCCCACACCCACCTCCAGTCCCAGCCCGAACCAAAACAATGGCACTCTACTCTTTCTATAAAAGCCCTCCGTAGTCTGCATGTCAGCTGTTTATGGTGTTGATCTTGCCAAAAATATGGCAGTCTTGTTGATTTAGTGTTCGTTTCACCATCATTTCAGGTGTGTCAGTGTTGATGCGTGTGGACCTTATGGTGAACCCTCTGCCAGTGGGACGACTGCCCTCCATAAGTATTAAAAGAAGGTGGGGAAATGGTACCAGTTTTAAGCAGAAGTCACATTACCACACTCTTAAAACTAACCGTTGCACCCCTGGGCTTAACATTTAGGGCAAGCAGATCCTGGACCATGGACTTTTAGTCCCATGGATTTAGCGAGACTCGTGTACTCAACATTCCCTTCCTCCTCCGCTCCAATGGTACACACTGCTTAGAATGATAATTTGACTTTTGATTATTTCATGCATTTTTAAACTCTTATTCCTACTCCATTTGGAGTATGAGGCGGATGTTATGCTCAATCTTTGACTCATTGTGAATTCCGGGTATTACTTAAATCGTTGGTCTGAGGTTGCTTGTGCTCCTGTTGAAAAGAGATGTAGCCAGGAATGTTTCTATTGGAGCAGGACCAAGGCTGATTTGCACGGGTCAACACCCCCCCCAACCAGGGTGGCATAAAAGGCAAAAAATACAATTGGCTGGAATGCTTCACAACCACCAGTGGTAGAGATCAGTTCAAGCATTCCTCCCCAACCAACCTCTTGTTTTTCTCAGTTATTACTTAAAGGCAGCAAATCAGGAGCCTGCCTTTTGGTCTGTGAATGCTGGTACAGTGAAATGTACCTTTCCGAATGGTCTCCCTAGAACAGGCTCTCCAACGTGTAGCTCTCCCAATACCTATAAGTAGCTCTCCTGTGTGAAGCCCAACCTACCTAGGAGCTCCTACTTGGTTGAAATAATATATGTGCATCAAAATTCAAGATGAAAACATGCGTATTTTCACACCTCATTAGCTGACGTTTGGCGAAAAATGTCTGATTTTTCAAACTATATTTAAAGCTGATATTTCAGTGATAAATCAGGAGGCATTGATGAGACTTCTTAGTAATATTATTGCCCTTTGTGCCGGGGGCATTGCAGCATTGGCTGTTACGCATTACCCACAGTTATTTCACATTAACAAAGCCATTTTACATTATTGCTGGCAAGCGCCTAAGGAACGGAGGTGATCACTGCTAACAACCTTACAAATAGTAGCTACTAATGTAGTCTTGCCTGATGTGGTCAATGTTACAACACTAATAGTAGCGCGGGGTAATTTTTATGGATCATAAGTAGTTCATTACTGAAAGGTTTGGACGCTCCTGTTCTAGAATGCTCTGCTTTTACAGGAGTGAATAGCTGCATAATTTGACTAAGTAGAGGGAGACTGGTACACATTCTCCCACTACAAGTGTTCTACCAAAAACACACAAATGACATACAAGCGAGAGCCCAGGATGGGATGTTGTGTGATGGTACAGCACCCATATGTGGGATTATAAAACCAAAACACATGAGCTGAAAAAGGCATCTATGTCACATGGGCACCTACACCCCTATATTAAAATGAAACCGATTTTGACTCAAGGAACAAGTCTGATTACCACCCTAAAAGATCTGTGTCTTACAGTCTTCCTGTTCCCACTCTGGGAACGAAGTTGGGGTTGGCACTGGTGTGCAGTTGGGATTCCTTGATAGGGGAGTGAATAAGGTAAGACCCTGCCTGTTAGTTGATCCCAGATTTCATGCACTGTTTTAGTAGCAAAATATTCGTTCTTGGGACGATTATTACGGGAGAGCCATGCCAAGTCACAATGGGCGGCAAGCCATGGCACGATCATGTGGAACCAAGGTTTCACACTCTCCCAGACCACCTGTTCTGAGAGAAAGCGCGAATGCATGGCCCAATAATATTCCAATATTATTAGGCCACGCCAAACCACCCCTCGTCTCTCAGAAGCATATGCAGCTTATCCGAAACGCAAGGTTTTTTTTTTTTACCTCCCCTATAAAGTAATGGATCTTAGCCTGAAAATATTTAATATCAGCTGTAGTAATGGGGGTAGGAAGGATGTGCATCTTGACCACATTAAACCACCCTAACCAGGAAATGTAAAGAGGACACCACCTCCAAATATCCTATTGGTCTAACCATCAACACGCCGGGGTGGGGGGGGTGTTAAGCCAAAGATATTTTTTTTGTGCGAAGCTCACTGAAATGGGGGCAAAATATTTAAATGCAGGATGTCTTGAGAAGGAAATGTCAGGTTAAGGATGTGGGAGGTTTTAACTTTTATTTTGAATCCCGAGACTAGTTCAAGTTGCAAGAATCTGCACCGGTGGAAAAAAATTTAACCAGCCCTTAACATCCCAGTTAGTGCAACTTGCTAATGACTGGTCTTTAGAACATGACTCGCCTACAGTGGCCCAGTTGGATAAAATTAAGCAGAAGACTATATTTTAGAAGTGGGCATTGGATTTAAAAATTCACCAACTCCTGATCTGTTGTTTTGGATTTAGTCATTAAATCTTTTAACTAATCAGTTTGGGAATTTTATGTGATTGACTGACTACAAGTGTTGTTTTGGTGCCGTTAAAATACTTTGCAGACATCTTCTCCTAAAGAAGGCGGTTTCTCCGAGAGTCAGCTTAAAGGAGTTGGCATGGGATCATGCTCTTATATTATCTTTAGGAGTGCTAGATCCTTTGGTTTTGTGGGAGCTTCAACCCAGCTCACATCAGAAATGAGGATCTTCTCCTTAGTAGCAAATCAATTTGCTAAAAGTGGTCACCACCATCCCACATTAAACCTACTCGGGGCAAGTCTTCTCTATGCCATGAGTGAGAATTGCAAGTCTACAGGCCTCCAGATGCAGCTCTTGATGCCAGATGCCAATGGTTACTTACAATCACCGAGAGGGCTCAAACTCTCAATCATCCCACTAAGCCGAAAAATGAGGTACCATGATGCGAATAGAAAACTCAGTGAATAGGAGGTCCAAAACGTCAAACTTCAATTAAACCGACCTCACATTTTAATGAACCAATCCGTGCAACAATCACAAAGGACCTTAATCATCTTTGACAGCTTTGTAGGACAATCAAACTCATCACTAACCAAAGGCACAATCCCAGAATACCTGAAGATTGGACAAGGGACACCTCTTTTGGAAAAAAGGCGTGGACCTGACAGATTTAAATAATTTTGATCCAGTGTCAAATATCTCCTTCCTCACAAAATTACTGGAAAAAGGTGTTCAAACAACTGACAGTGCATTGAATCGTTTGACTTGCAGACAAGTTCCAATCTGGTTTTAGAATTGGACACAGCACAGAGACAGCTATTTTACACATCAGACAATGCACTCAAAATCTTGGGCCAGAACAACTTATTCCTACACAACCCCCTCGATCTTTCCTCATGTCTCACACGGTCAACCACAGCACGCTTCTACAATGGCTAAAACGCAGGACGGGGCAGTCAGGAAATGTATTCAAATGGTTCACTTATCTACATATTCTCAAAATGAATCACATTCGGTAGATCACTACTTGAGACATGGAGTTCCTCAAGGATCCATCATGTCTCCCACACTCTTCAACCTCTATATGGAACCATAGATTTCAAGCACGTGAACGCTGCGTACCCACAGCGATGACAGCATTCTGGAGGATCTTCTCAGTCTCAATACTCTAATGAAAACCTAAATCGGGCTGTCACGAAACCAACTGAACTCTCCTAAAATTGAATTCCTTCTCTACTCACCCTCCCAAATCCCTGGGGATAAAGCTTGACAATCTTCTACATACAAGCCTACATCAGTTCATCCACACACCGTTCTTTTCTCCAACTCCGCCTCCTCAAGAAGGTGAAACCATTCATCCTGACAGACTTCAAGATAGCAGTGCAATCCATAGTCGTATTTAGACTAGACTATGGAAGGGCGACCGTAATGGAACTACCAAAAGCACAACTTGCGCCGCTTAAGGTGACCCTCAATGTCGCAGCAAGACTGAGAATGGAAACAAGACGCTTCAACCCCATCGCAACCTCTCTCAAGGCTCTCCACTGGCTCCCATTCAAAGAAAGGATCCTTCTTAAGATAGCATGCCTAACGCACAGAGCCCTGCACTACGACACCCCTAAGTACCTAGCCCACAATATCACTATCTCAGGAGGCATTAGCTCCCTAAGGACCTAAAGAGTACAAGTTCCTTTCTGCTGGAACCACTTAGATTCAGTAAAAAGAAGACCTATGGCTGTAATTTCTCATGATTGGACCCCAGAATATGGAACTCTACCACTGGAGATTTGGTTGAACCCATCACAGGGAGAAGAAAAAAATATAAGGATTTTATTATACAGATTTCCCACGTGATGAATGTATCCAGGGTGGACGCCTGGACAGCCAGACACACTGGGGACACTCTTGCCACACTAACTTGCAGTGGCCTCGCTGACAATCTGTGAGAAGAGCTCAAGGACGAAGAGCCTTTTGTGGTACTACCAGTGTCATACTATTGTTAACTGAGATTTGGTAAATATATATATTTCACATGATGTAACGGAAAATGTTTTTTCTTTGTACAGCATTCTGACACCCTTGGGTGATGCTCACACTTTATAAAACTCAAAATAAAAATGCTCTGTAGGACAAAGACATTTAGGGTTTTGCAGAGCTCCTACCCAACGTACAACCTATTTCTGGAACCCTGAATAAGCTGCCCAAGATTGAGGTCTACTACTGCGCAGCCTTAGCTTCAGATATTGGTTTGTTCATTTTTGCGTGTGTTTATTAGCATGAATAAGGCCCCAAAGAGACGGAGTGCCTCACCACAGTTTGATTCAGTTGATAGAAGGATTTAAAAAATTAATATCATGATTAGGACAGGTTATCGTTAGTTCATAAAATATGTTCAAGTAATTCTAGAAAACTTTATAGGGATGCTAAAATAATCGATGTGCAGTTTAAAACAAGAACATTCAAAAAGGCGCCAACAATCATACACAACCTTAACAATAAAATGGGGGAGGAAAAGCTTGAATAAGGTAGATCTAATAGAAAGCTTTGTGTCACAGTGGAGGATGGGTGGTGGTGCGAGAGGGAGGCATGGGTGTTTGCGTCAGGTTTCTGTCTTTTGAATAAACTTCAGCTGATCCTCTTCCCTGTGCTACCTACTCATTTCACAGAACCATTTTGTTCCGTCAGAGGCAAGGGGCCCTAGATCATTAGCATATCATAAAGGTGCGAGTGTACTCGTTGCATGGTATTGATTGGTTAACACTCGAGTCCGAATGAGATGAACAGAAGGGGCCTGCCCAAGTTTACACAGAGTGTCCGCAGCCGATCTAGGGCTGAACGAACTGAGGGGGCAGGGAAGACGGACTCTTGTTACGTCACATCCAGCCAGCACCCGAGGCGGTGTTGGAATGAGGCAGAGAGAAGCGGAGGAACATGCGAGAGGTCTCACAGATCCAAAGCTGGGGTCAGATTCATGTACGGAGGTGAGGCACTCACTAGAGTTCAAGCAGATGTGAAGCTGGGGGCAGACCGAGGCACACACAGAATATAGCACTAAATCATGCATGGAAGCCTGTGGAGGCGAGTGGTCTGACGTCACACAGGGAGGTAGTACCAGACACGGGGAGAGACAAGGCCTTGCATGTGATCACCTATGCAGTCAGGGGGCATAGTCAGACAGACTGAGGCCCAGGGGACAATCGGGAAAGCAAAGCAGTGGTTACACATAGGCGCCGGAAGTAGAGGTGCGGGGCGTGGTGCAGCACCCCCAGAAGTAACCATGCTGGAGTTCAGAAGGTAAATGAGCAATAAAGGCTGTGCTTCAAAGACATAGGGCAAATATCAGGCTCGGGCTTCTGACAAATTGCTGTTTATTCATTTAACATAAAGGTTGGGTTTTTTTCGTTCTTCGACTGCAAAGTGAGAATTTTGTGAGCAGTGGCAATCTTGCCGGAGCACAGGAAGCGTGAAAGTAAAGACTGTAGGATGCCATTTATTCCAAACTCCACACAATCCAAATATGGGTAAATGGACTGCACAAATCTATCATAAGTTAAGAAAGCAAATTAAGCACTTTCTAGAATTTTGAAGTGTGATGGAAACAAACATTTTTATTAGGGTCGAAACAAATCAAGACACTTGTGACGTGCAAATGATAATTATTCACCAGAAGCCAATTTTCACGTTTGTGCTCCACATTGTTTTATCAGTAAAACTGCATGTCTGTGCAAATTTAGTTGCCATTTCATGGTGTTGTCTGTTAATGAGTGAGCTATCACACCATGATTTAGTAATATATTTGCAACAGTGTGCTCCAAAATGCACCACCGGCTACATACCACACCCATAACTCCTGCTGAATGGGTGTGGCTCATTTGCTTTTTTGTGCGACGCTTGGATTTTTCACAATCCCTATGACGAGAGACGCAACATTGATGGTCGCACCCCCAGTCTGAAAATTGTTCAGCACCACTAGACACCAAGGCAAAGGGAGGTGAAAGTGATCTGGCCAAGGTCACTCAGAGCAACAGTTGTTGATCTAAGAGTGCACTGACACTGCGAATGGAAGGGACTCTGTAAAACTGGGGAAAAGGGTGATAAAGGGAATCCCACCCTCCCCTCATTCTGAGAGAAAGTTGCAGGGCCACGATCTTAGTGAGCTCCCAGAAGGTGAGGGCTACCACCCGAGCTCAGAGCTGAGCTTAGTCATGGTGAGGGGAAAGGTCTGTCTTTATGACCACTACTTCCAAGTTCAGTATGTGGAGCTGAGCCACTGGGAGAGCTGCACACATGCGCCCTACACTCAAGTACTACTTCCTTTCAGCTACAAGCCTCTACCCACTTTGTGCAGCTTCCGTTTTAAGGAGTTGTCACAGGCCTTGGCAGTGTCTGGGTCTTCTGCTGCTCTGTGCCAGCTGAAGGGACGCTGGCATCGGAGCCGGCCCTGCCAGGGAGTCAAGGAAACCAGACAGCAGGTACTGGAGGGGGGAGGAGGGGCCTGCGGGGCAAGCTCTTCTCAGGTGATGAAAGTCTGAGGAAACCAGATCTATGCGGAAGACACCTGTGCTGACACAAAACAGAAGAGACGCCAGTGGGGGTGTAAAAGGCGGGGACATCTAAAGGACAAGGGAATGAGAGGGACCGAAAACAGCATTGGCAAAGCTAATAGTTCTCATTTATGCAAGAGCCATTGGCTTTGCCAATGTGTTTTAGACATGTTGTACATCATTCTGGCTGTTTTTCAGCATGGCTAAAAGCTTGTGGCATAGAGGAGAGCGTCGTAGATTAGAGGGTCGTAAAGTGGCCTAGAGCGTCGTAGGGCAGTGTCATGGCGTAGGGCAGAGTGGAGTATACAGGGTCCGGTAGTGCACTGCCATTACGGACAACACATTTTCAATTTAAATGACAATTATATTTGCACAGACAAACAGTTTTACTGTTAAAACTATACAGGGCATAAACGATAATGCATGAAAATGTCAAACATAAGTGTCTTGATCGTATTAAAATATTTGTTTCCACCACACTTCAGGGGTGTGGGGGACCTTTGGCTTTATAAAAAAAAAAATGTTCAATACTGGGTGCTGCGGTTTGTATATTCCCAAAATAGTCGAGCGCACTTGCAGTAACACTTGAGATTAAAAAAAAAATCTGTTTTGCCTCTTTGATAACAAAGTCAACCATTTGCTACCTTTTGCAGCACATTAGTGGATGTTATGAAAGGGAAGGATATACGGGTTCACTTCCTCCGTCTACTTCAAATACGGAAAAAAAAATTAAAAAATTGAAACTAGCTTTGGCAAAGCCAATAGGTTTCACATAAGCAAGACCTATTGGGTTTGTTAATGTTTTTAGACAGGTTGTAGAGAGCAGCCATGCTGCTGTGCATCATGGTCGAAAAAAAAAAAAAAAAAAAAAAAAAACTCTATGACGCGGTCAAGGCTGGCAGCATCATATCGTTTTTTCCCCCTTGACTTTAAGGCATGTTGCACAGCATCTCATGCTGCTGTGCAACAGGTCTAAAAATAGTGACAAAGCCAATAGACATCGCATAGGCGAAACCTATTGGCTTTGCTAATGCTTGCTTCTTAGGAGCCCAGTTTACGGTCACACCCAGCAGGACCTCCTGAAAGCCTTAGATGCCTCTGCAACAGATATTCCCAGGTGTACCCAATCTCTACTGCTCGCCTTTTCTGAGGGTGATTGGGTCTCCTCTGCTGAATCCCAGGAGAAAGACAGCCCCTTGCCTGGCGCCTACGATTGAATACCCTCCATCCAAAAGGCCAAAGTCCTCTAGTTAAATTTACGACTGGGATGGACCCAGTCTCACTCCACAGACCAGGCATCACCCATGCCCACTATCTGCTCCCTGTGGGTGGCCTCCACTAAGGCCCATGGTCCAGCCATATCCCCACCACTTCGGTAAGGGGGGCTGAACCAAGTGTTGGTTATCTGCGCCGGTGGAATAACAGCCGAGTAATTCTCAGCACTGTGAGAAACGTGTATGTTTGTTCTAGCTTAACTTTCAACTAGACAGTAGGTTTGGCAAAAAAGTTGGATGATGTCCACATTGCTCTCCAGCAGATTTTCTCTAGTGGCATGGTTTCCAACAAAGCTGCTGCGTCGCCCCTTCCCAATGGAAGAGTGTAGTTAACCCACCTAGAGAAAATCTTTTAGTATTTAAATTTTGCCCACTGTCGATCTAGTTACTAAGTGTTTAGTCATGGTTAGGCCTTTGGTCACAAGCCATTAGTTTACATCATTTGGTAATATTTGACCACTGCAAGGGAGACCAACAGGTGTTCAAAGAGGGAAGGAGTAATGCAGTTTTCAGACTTGCCATGGACTATGCAAATGACTCCTTAAAAAGATTAAAGGTATACATATTTTATGACGAGTGGATGTCCTGAAAATATGCCATGCTTCCAGCTATCGTTGACCAGTGCTGGACACGACTTGCTATAGTCCTTAGTCTATTATGAAACAACCCCTCTCCCATTTTTTGAAAAAGACAGACAATGCCACTGACCGATCAAGGTGAAAACACCACATCCCCCTTAGCACATGTGGGTGAGCTCTTGCCCTTAGGAAATCTAACAAAAGGGGTATTGGATTATGCATGCTACGATTTTTCGAACTTGCAAGTTGATAGGGTCTCATGAAGAGCATTTAAGATGATGCAAACTTTTAGCTCTTCGTTCAGCTTATGCCATATTACTCTAGAGTGTCTGAAGTGCACTGCCACCTGGCTTAAGGGGTATGCCGTCAGGACACCAAGGGGTGAGACTGGCTGCTGGGTTGGGATTAGAGTGAAGTGCTGCAATAGTGGTGATGGCGCATTGTATGTGTGATTTGTGGATATGTCTTGGTAGCTTGCCAATTTGATGTGACCCGTGCTGTATGTGGTAGACAGTCCAGTGTTGGTGTAAGATGCACCCACGTTTTGTTATGAAAGTCATTTGTGCAGTGCAATATTTCTGCTTCTTTTGAGAGCTGTGCTAGATGTTGAGTGAGGTACTAAATGAGCTACGGTGCATGCTTGGGTGCGATCAGGTTTTGGAGAATGCATATTTGAGCAGCAGTGTATAGTTATGAAGGAGAGGTAGGCAGTGTTGGGCAGCCCACTGCCAGTAGGTTGGCATATGGCACCGTTGCGATTCATGCAGAGAGGCGCACACTGTAGATGGGATAGGGCAACCAACTGCCTGTCAGTTGCCATTTGGAACACTTGTAATTCATCCGGAGAGGTGCACATCATGGATCAGATTAGAGCTAAATCGGGAAAGGGTTTTATTGGGAGGTGACAAGCTTAGAAGGTAATCACTGCGTTGCCCTTTGACACTATGGAGGAAGAAAAATACATGGAGCATGCAGGGAGTGATGTGTCGTTCCAGAGAGTGATCATGCATGGGTGTAGGCATTCTACTAGGATGCCTTAGCTCACTGCAGAGTGGGAATTTGAACAGAGTTAGTGTAATGAGAAGAAAATAACGAAGCTATGAATTTGGTAGAAAGGTATTAAAAAAAGGTCATTTGTCCATCTGCTCATCACAGATGCCTTTGGTGGGCTTCGTCCAACAGTTGATACTTTGAAAGGATGGTGAGACAGGACCGGAGAAAGTGTCAGTCAGGATTGGGTCTGAGAGTGCATGCCTAAAAGAAGAAAAGGTGGTTTATTAAAAAAAGCATAGGAGAGTTTGTTCTAAAGAAATAAAGAATATCAACTCTAAAACACATGCCAAATGTGTTATATTGGACTTGCGTCTATCTTTTCCCTGGCCGTGACTTCTCTGCTGCTCAGCTAGTGTGAGTGTCAGAATGCCTGATGACCTCATGGAATGTTGGAGTGCCTGGCTGGTGTGTGGAGTGGCAGTTGATGGCAGGCAGGCTGAGCGGCAGGGAGGCTGCTCCTGGTGGGGCTTGTCTTTTCTTATCTTCTACTCAACTTGGAACTAAGCGTGAATAAAGCTAACTTGTTTTATACACTTGGCGAATGGACTTTTCAATGTACAACATTTTTGGCGACCCAGATGGTAATGCAGACAGCGGGGTTAATACCAACATGCTTGTGAGTGAAGAATGAACCCTGTCAAAGATCGGAGCCTGTGTTTTGCCAGTGAACCCTGTCAAACATCGGAGCCTGTGTTTTGCCAGCGAAGAATGACACCTTGAAATGAGCTGAAAGGGGGCGAAGGTGACTTAATGGAAGCTACAGTATTGCCTTTGCGTGAGCAAGCTTTGTTTGGAGTTTTCTGCTCGGGGTGCCTGTGTGTCGGCGCATGCTTGACTCTGAGCAAGAGTGTCCCCTGTGTCGGAGACAAGCAGAGCAAGGTTCCCTCACTCCGTCTGGAGAACAGACAGCATTGATGAAGGAGTCTCCCTCTGTCTTTGAAGGAAAGAGCTTTTGGGGGGCTGCCACTGAAAGGAGAAGGAGACACGCGGAACACCCTGCAAGCTGTGAGAAGGGAAAAGCTGACGGCAGAGAGGAAACGCGTGAGTGACTAGGAGCATGGAGTACACTGCATCGTAAAGAGACGAAAGGCGCAGCGGTAAGGAGAGTATAGCGGGGCAGCAAGCAGTGCAGAGAGGAGGCGTAAGAGACAGCGCAGAGTGAGTAGCGCAGAGAGGAGAGTGCTGCGGGCGTGGAAGAGGCGCCGTGAGACTGAGGAGCGCGCAAGGCATGAGAAGGAGTGCTGCGCATATAAAAAAGAAAAACGAAGAGAAAAGCCGTACTGGTAAGGAGAGAATGATTTTTGCCAGCCCAGAGGCACTGCAAGGAACGGCTTGGTGAGAGTGAAACGGCACTGTTGGAGAGCCTATGCACTTCTTTGGAGGGGCGGAGACTGCTGACCGGGTGTTATTCAGTGAGTGTGGCAGTTTTTATGGATTTTCACGTTTTAGGAATCCCAGTGTTGTCGCTGTTGCGCAATGGCAGTTGAGCCGCTGGGAGTCATTCAAACATCTCTCGAGCTGTGCATAGCGGGCGCAGCCTTACCTCTCCTGTGACGCCTCCATTCTTGAACCGGTCACGCGTTTGACTCTACGCATATCAGGACTGGAAAGGGACGTAATGCAGAATGGACGTGCTGTGAGCCATCCGGCGCAGCGTCACTGAGCGTGCCGCCATTTTGTGGTTGGCGGCTACTTTGATTCCATCTGTCTTTTGTTCACCCTGGTTACTCCTGTCAGATTCCCCAACCACGTCCTGTTTTGCAAACCACGCAACTTTGCATGAGCGATGTGCAGGGAAAGGTCGTAACGCTGTGTCTTGGCTGAAAGAGGAGACACACAGAACACCCTGTAGGCTGTGGGAGGAAGAGAAAAGGTGCTGGAGGAGTCGTACAGTGAGGCAACGCCTGATTGACATGGAGCGGGTGTCGGAGCTGAAGGGAAAATGAGACGTGCTTTCAACACAGAGGGAAGCCGTAATGGTAAGGAGAGTACTGCGGGGAGCAAGCGGTGGAAAGTAGAGGTGTTAAGGACGGCGCAGCAGGCAGTGAGCGGTTGTTGAAAGAAGCGCTGTGAGGAGGGCACTGCGGGGGTAGGAGATGCCATGGGGAACTGGGAGCTCTTAACTCAAGCCAAGCGTCGAGAGTCGTAAGAGGATCTAACAGGCAAGGCATGCGCTGTTAAAGGCAGATTAGTCAAGCACTTTACCGTGTGAGGAGCGCACCATGCGAACATGTCGCATGTTCCATTTGAAAATTGGTATGGGAAACATTTTGAACTGAATCGCGGGACACGCTACATTGTCGTTTACTATTCACACTCCATGGGGGACGATAACCAAGAGGATGTCACTACGCCACCGTGGATCGGGTGGCAACATCAACATGGAACTATCACGATAAGAGAACACCTTTGATGCGGACTTCGGGTGGAAGATCGTCCACCGGAGAATAACACTTTCCTTGTGTTTGTTTCCATTGCTATTTATTGTAATGCTTGATTTCTTGTGTATTGGTGTGTGGGTTTGTTGCAAAATGGTTGCAGAGTCTATTACAATGAGGTTGGGTGATCTGTGCCCCAGTTCAGCCTTCTAGTATGGCTAGTACTCTTTATGGTGTTGTAGGTGTTTGGTGCCACTGCGCTTCATAGGGATGTGTGTTCCCTGTTGCGTGGAGGTTGTGGGGTGGTGAAGTTGAGTGCCCCAGAATGTTTTGGGGTGGTGTGTGAAGTTGTGGGCGTTGAGTGCCCCAGTCCAGTTTCTTGGGACGGAAGGTGCCCCAGTTATGTGCTACAGGGTGGTGTGTGTGCCCTGTCATGGGTAGGTTGTGGGGTGGGTGGTTAGTACCCTATTACGTTGAGGTTGTGTGGTGGTGAATGTCCCAGTTCTGGCTTTCAAGGGTGGTGAGTACCCTGTTGTGTTGAGGTTGTGGGGTGGTTAGTGCCCCAGTTCTATTGTTTGCCATTGTCTTGGGTGGTTAGTACCCTATTACGGAATTTAGGTGGGTGGTTAGTGCCCAATGCTCTAAATGTTTTTCCTTTCTTCACTTCAGAGTGGAACCGAGTCTAAAGCCTTTCCTAGAGCTGTCCCTGGTGCATGTGTGGAGAATACGAGAAATTTGGGAGCACACGTAAACGTTTTCCTTTCCTTCACTTCAGAGTGGAGCAGAGTCGACAGCGTTTCTTAGAGCTGTCTCTGGTGTATGTGTGGAGACTACGAGGAATTTGGGAGCACTGAAGGTCTGAGAAAGAGGATTTTATGAGCACAATCCGAAGGAGCCCACAAGAACATGGGAGGAGTTGTTTTGCCCAGCTGTCCCTGCCACAGGCCCTGCTGGTTTGGTTTGGCAGTGCTGAGTGGTGCGCGAGAGTTGCCAGCAGCTAGCTGTTCAGGGACAGATGGACACCCCTGGTGAGATGTTTTGGCAGTGTGAGGAGAGCCTACACACCGTGCTGATTGATAGAGTAGAGGCTGGGGATGTCTCTTAAGCCGCAGCCTGTGTGAGGTTGGAGATGTACCATGATTGAGGTGTTGGGTGATTTGGAGCATACCTTCTCCGTCTACTGAGGTACTGTGTGGTGAATTTAGTGAGAATAATTTTTATGTTACCACTTTATTTTTCGCAGCGCTGCAAGTTGCGCGAGACGGGTAATGCATGTATTGCTTACCTGCTTCGTGGTTGCGAGGAGCACCACAGTGGCCTGTGTATATGTTTTTAAAAATAAGAGCAATGGAATGTGGCATTCTTCTGTTTGAGAGGCAGGAGGACATCGAACCTTGCCTGCAGTTGGGGGTCTGCTTAACAACATAGCACATCATTTTTGAACTGCGCCACAGCGATAGCTACATGGAGCTAATGGACAAGTGCTTCACTTTGTGTGAGGATCTTGGGTGAGAGACCGCACCGGAGCTCAAGATTTTATAGCGAGATCTTTACTCTGCTATGTGGTCAGGGCTCTTAATGCTTAAAATGTGTTTGTTTTTTCATTTCATAACTGCGTTATTGTTTGGTGGAGGTGGTTGCAGAGTGGTGAAGTATAGTGCCCCAGTTAGATCTCACAGGGTGGTGTGTACCCTGTTATGAGAGGTCGTGGGGTGGCGAGTACCCCAGTTATGTTCCACAGGGTGGTGTGTACCCTGTTATGTGTAGGTTGAGGGGCGGTATGTGCTCTAGTTATGTTTCACAGGGTGGCGTGTACCCTGATACGACAAGTCGTGGGGTGGTGAGTACTGGGGGTGGTGAGTACCCCAGTTATGTTCCACACGGTTGTGTGTACCCTGTTATGTGTAGGGTGAGGGGCGGTATGTACACCAGTTATGTGTCAAGGGTGGTGAGTACCCTGTTGGGTTGTGCTTGTGGGGCTGTGGGTGTCCCAGTTCTGGATTTCAAGGGTGGTGAGTACCCTGTTGTGTTGAGGTTGTGGGCTGGTCAGTACCCTATTACGGTATGTTGTTGGGTGGTTAGTGCCCAATGCTCTTAGTTTTGAGCCTTGCCCTTGCAATGCTCGTTTTTCTATATTTTCCCCAAGGGAGGGGGATGGGGTTAATCTGTCTTTATTTGGGGTCAATCTCAATGTCTTTAAAAATGCAATGTAAACGTTTTCCTTTCCTTCACTTCAGTTTTGTTTCCCTAAGGAAGGGGGATATGTTATATTGGACTTGCGTCTATCTTTTCCCTGGCCGTGACTTCTCTGCTGCTCAGCTAGTGTGAGTGTCAGAATGCCTGATGACCTCATGGAATGTTGGAGTGCCTGGCTGGTGTGTGGAGTGGCAGTTGATGGCAGGCAGGCTGAGCGGCAGGGAGGCTGCTCCTGGTGGGGCTTGTCTTTTATCTTCTACTCAACTTGGAACTAAGCGTGAATAAAGCTAACTTGTTTTATACACTTGGCGAATGGACTTTTCAATGTACAACAAAATGTTAGTACCACAGACAACGCTCAAGGCCCCAGCAGGCGCAGTGGATTTTAGAGGTGCTCTGCTTTGACTACTTCACTCTTCACACAGATACAGCAACTATGCAGAACTAACCTTCCACTTCATAGTCCTTCTCTCAATGCACATAAAGCGCTTTCTCTTAAGTGTGAACGCAATTACAGACACATCTTTTAATTGACCGATTAAAGCAACACCTTTACAGAGACAAAAATTCCAAATTTGGAGGGCCAGGTTTTACCCTACAGAACTTGCATGCAGCTAACACTGCAGCTCGTGTTGGGAGATAAAATGGGACATGTTCAGAGGTCCAGTCTTTTGCAGGAGAACCAGGACAATTTTTTTTCCACCCAAAGGTTACTTCTTTTCTTCAATGGGTGAGCACCCTCAGGACGCAGGCAGGTAAGCCATACTAGTATTGGTGTATAAAAGGCTAATTATGGTATTTGTATGTTGCATGTGTTGCTGGTGTGGCCTGTTAAAGCTACGGAGTTTCTGTAATGTGCATCACTGTATAACGCCTGGTGATCTCGAAGGTGCATTGCTGCATAGTTCTGGCTGTCTGAAGGCGTGGTGCTTTTTGCTGAAGGTCAACCTTGATGTGTGGAAGGAGTGGAATGCTGTGTTGGTGGTAAGCATGCAGGTGCCTGCCTCTCCAGGTAATGTCCCCTGTAATGGGACATCAGGGGGGAAGCTGACAGCTCACTGTAAATGATTTGACCGGTGTGCACTTGTTGAAGATGGTTATTTGTAGAGTGTGAGGTTTCGTAGATATGTACCATTGTGGATAATTGAGTGAATGAATATTCAATAGGAGTGCACCCAAGACTTGCCAAAGCCTTGTTGGTTGATCTCCCGTGGTGATTGAAGGTACTGGTTCTAGTCTGAGGGCTTTCAACTAATTGTCTGATCCCAGACGCTTTTTGTGTTTCCAATGTATAGGAAAGTGAACTAATGTTGTATCCTCCAGTTGTACTGCTCTTTGGAAGTAGCTTGTCTCAAATAACAAGTGCCAGTAGCAGAACTTCAATTAAGGCTTGTTTTCTCAGAAATGGATTTAGAAGTCTGCAATCCTCGGTTCTCGCAGCACTTTTGTATCAAAGGCATTGTACTTCATCACGCAGGATGCTGCATGACCTGTAATGGCCTCCCTTGGGAAGGAGAGGTACAAGGAGATTGGAAAACAAATCAAGGTGCGCCCAAATACTTTTCCGCGCCCAGTTGTCTAATGTCCTTTTCTCCTATGATCTAAGGAGAAAAGAGATCCTCTGTCACACTCCCTTCATGCATCCTTTGATGCACAATGCTCACTCTGCTCACCTTGGTTTTTTTGTATTTCTAGACGCTTAGTGTTTTAGAAAAGGCTGTAGTGTAGTATATTAGGGCTACATTAAAAAAACTTCCAAACAGTGGACTGGCATGGGAGAGAAAGCCAATTCTGCTTTGATTTTAAGAGCTCTGGATTAATCAACTCTTCTGAGCGTCTGAACCTAAATAGGCACCCAGTATGGGCTCGGTATGCTGCAAGGTTTTATCATAGGGGAAGTTCCACCCAACACGTTTTTTGGACACAAAAAATG
This sequence comes from Calotriton arnoldi, assembly GCA_963921515.1. Lineage (NCBI taxonomy): Eukaryota > Metazoa > Chordata > Amphibia > Caudata > Salamandridae > Calotriton > Calotriton arnoldi. The sequence continues at coordinate 254,890 of CAWUFW010016431.1, forward strand.
CCTAAATCATGTAGTCATTTTTTCCACTATAACTTCCACCATTTTGTTTCACTTTTAACAGAAGCATTACTCTTTTTGGCCGTTATTTTTCCCCTTCCTTGCTATTCTGTGACACATTTCAATTGTAAATGAGGCACATTACTTTATGTGGAGTACTTCTGTCACACTCACCTTGCCTTCAGAATGCTGTGCCTTGCCCCATTCACTCATCACGAAGACGTCATTGACAGAGATGCAGGCGATGACGGCAATGCCCTTCCCCTTCAACTCTTCAGCTTTCTCCACGTAACCAGGGAGGTGGGTCTAGTCCAAAGGACAGAAGGAGGATGGGAAAAGTTAAGATGGAAAAATAGAGAGATTCTCCTCCTCCCTCCCCTCCCAGGTTCATAAGAAGGGCTTCTGCACCAGGGCCACGCTCATTCACTCCAGTGTCACTGTAACCAGACTTCCTCAACCTGGCATTATCCCCACCTTCCCGAGAGCCATCAGCCAGGAAAGTAAAAGAACGCAGTCTGTCCAGGTAAAACTTTAAGTTTACATGTATAAAGCAGGGCAAAATCAGAAACAGCAACCGCCTAGCTCCAATTGATCCTTCAGCTGGAGATTCTGTCCCCATGGAAATCCTAACATTCCCTACCCATGGAAACCCAAACACTCCATGGATTAAGACCCAACACATCCTCCCTCTTATAACATTAAACAGCAACGTTCATGTTAAATGAGAACATTAACAATGAGGATACTATGGTATATTAGCTTAAAACAAAGAATATCACAAAAATAAAACTAAATAAATTACAAAAAACACTACTGGAAGCCCTATGAACATTAGTGCACACCTGAACAGAGTTCACAGTATTCTTTCACATCCACACTTTCATTCACCCCACAACCATTACACATTTCATAAAAGGGAACACTGTTAACACCAACAGTCCATATACTGGCACAGAAACCTACAAATGATGCATCAATATGCTGACTTTATTAAAAATTGTGTACAAGATTAACATATCATATATAAAGAAAAATTTCTCCTCCATCAAGAAAACACACAATAAAATTGACAGTTTCCCAAATAAATTTTAGCCACAAAAATCAGACGGACGAATTAAAGGTCTTCGGGTTCTCTGCATGAGCTTAGAAAAGGGCCGTAAAAGCACAAGGACCCGAAGGATAAACAGATTAACATAAAAATTTGAATTACGAACTTACAGCCACCATGCATGAAGGGAATCCGGCAATAAAGCAATCCTAAACAGTTGTTTTTAGATGAAAATTAGTTTAGCATAATTTGCAACCGAGTCTGAATCGACACAGATAAATGTTGGGCAGAGTATTCATCCGATAATAGAATACAAAACAGGTGAAACAAGTTCCGGTTTGCCCATTTTGATATTTGAACCTATGTAACAGTGGCCAAACAGCGTGCTTATCTGAGAAAGTAATGTATTATAGATGTTTTAATCACAGAGTACAATTCCAAGTAGTCTTGAAAAAGAAGGTTCAACTAGACTATACCTTCGAAACGCGTCGACGCTCGTTTTCCATAAACTCACCGCTCTCAATCTACCCCAAATGTTGATGAAGGTTGATACATTAGGGTGATTGTGTATAGTAGTTGTGCTTGGGTTATGGTACCCAATGACAAAATTTAATGTCTTTTTGATCTCTCGTGTTGTGCGTTTAAGAAATTTATTTGGGAAACTCAATTTTATTGTGTGTTTTCTTGATGGAGAAGAAATTTTCCATTTTTCTTTATATACGATAGGTTTTTAATCTTGTACACAATTTTTAATACAGTCGGCATATTTATGCATCATTTGTAGGTTTCTGTGCCAGTATATGGACTGTTGGTGTTCCCTTTTATGAAATGTGTAATGGTTGTGGGGTGAATGAAAGTGTGGATGTGAAAGAATACTGTGAAGTTAGAATCTAAGCATTCCCAAAGGACGCTTATATTTAAATTCATTTTTAATCCTAGTCCTTTGGGTTCCAAAGGGTTCCTCTCTTTTTTAAGAAGACACCTGAACAGAGTGCCAAAAGCCACTAAGAAGAACTATGAACATGAGTGCACGCCGGACCTAAAGATACAGAAAAGACTTAACAAACAAGACCAGAATGGAATATTCATGACAGTAGCATGACAATGCACGTCATTAACTTAAAACAATCATGAGATTTGAAACAGATGAAATATTCATGACAGTAACATGGCAATGCACGTCATTAACTTAAAACACAATCATGAAATTTGTTCGGCAACTCCCTTCTCTGCGAAACCCTGCGCACCCCTTCATTATCCATTTCATCATTCGTCACACCTTACACTCTACTCCTCCCGTCCTCAATCAAATCGCACACCCCACATCATGTGCAACCAATATCTTGCCTTCATTTCTCCACTTACCATCTTCTAATCCCACCACACTCTCCCTCACTTCCAAAACCTTCTTAGGTACTGAAAAACTAGACCTCCCCTTGGGTAAAATTCTCGAAAACTTAATCCTCAAATAATCTCCAATTGACACCTTAACCTTCTTCCACACGTGGGTTCACTCACTCAGATAGCAGGGAGGAGTAAAGATGGCTACCTCGATCTGGTTTCAGGTGATGTATCCAATTGCGGCATGTAACCCATTAGAACAAGCATCCCAATTCTACACGCAAAACCGTGCTTCATTTACAGATGAAAGGGAGCAAGGGTGGCTACCCCACTCGTTAAGAGAAGAGGAAACATTGCTTGTACATCAACCACCCCCTAAAAACATCTGGTAGATAAAACCAACCACAACCTTCTCCAACCTATGGGGGTAAATAAGCAGGAGAAAAGCAACTCACAGCACAACCATTTCCTGTACATATGGGAGCTGTAGCCTTACCATGGGCCAGTGAACGGTAAGGTCTGACTTTCATTCATAAGACTGCCATGCCCATTAAGGGATTCAAAATAAATTGCTAATCATGAGTATTAGGGCAATTCGAGGCCAAAGAGAGCTGGAGGAGAACAGCAGCCAGAAGTGCCAAAACATGAACGTTTGTGACGGTTAGTCTCTTTACAAATCTTTCAAGGAAAGAAATAAAAAGAATTCATGTAAAGTCAAAACACCTGTATCAAATTACTAAAATACGCCGAAAAGAGGAACAGGAAAAGCAGAATAAACTCACTGGAGTAACAGGGTGGAGTCTGTTGCAGATTACTGGAACCCGTGGGCATAGAGGAAAAGACTGGTTTTCGACACCTCCTGGGCTGTTGTGAAATAATTTGAGAACTGTTTCCTGCTTTCGTAAAGCATCTTACAGTCTGGGCGCACTTTGCTATCTCAAGGTGAGACGAAACTGTATATGTGCCACAACCTCACCCAGTCCTCCCACCCCCCCTCCCCGAGAGTTTCATAATTTATATACTGCGAGACCTGCCTGACTGGAAGACACTACCTTACGGATAAAGTAGACACGCCTGGCACGCCGTGCCAGGTACAAATTATTTATTAATTTGCTTACGCTTGCATTTATATTGCGCATACCTAGTGGAGTGCTGGGGAAGCACCAAAAAGATACACAGTTGCTGCTTTGTTCTACTGTTTATCGAGCTCGAACAATAAAACAGCTGAGAAAGGGGAGCCAATCGGATCGGAAGTTGGGGTCTCCCTCTTTCCCCATCTGCGTGCCCAGTAGTGAACTTGGTGAACTGCCCGTTATATTCGTCAGCACTGTCGATTTTGGGAAACCATTTTCACCAAAAGTGCATCCAGAGTGGGCCATCATGTCACGCAGACCGCTCATTTCAGGGAAAAAACACCTTAAGTCGGGATTTGATTGTGACCCCGGCAGGAAAAAAGAATGGCGAAGAGTCGCCCACTAAATAGGGCAGATCTAGTGACATTCAAAAGCCTGTGGCCTGGAAGTGGATGGGCTTAAAAGGTTCCCGATGACAGAACCAGCTAAGGCTCCACCACTGAAACATTACAGTTTTCCATCACTAAATGATGAAAAGTATCCACGGGTTTGGTAGGATGGGATATCAATTGGTTTACATCTCATGTTCCCACCAAACCCGAAATGATTGCCGTGGTCACCAGAGAGGTTCTCTGAAACCACTGTTAGACTAGCCCTCACACACGCTGCCAACTTACAAGGCCCTCGGATAACAAACTCAGCATTCATCACAACACTCAGTGGCAGACACAGAAGGACCTCACTCACCTTGGAGCACCCAGGGGTGAAAGCTCCAGGCACGCCAAAGAGGATTCCCTTTTTGCCCTTGAAAACTTCTGCCACGCTGAGTTTGTTGCCCGGCTCGCCCTCGAAGACTTCTACATCAGGCACCGAATCTCCAACCTGCAACTGGAGGGAAAAGTGCGAGTATGAGGTTGTGGATCCACTCGGGGGGGGGGGGAATTGAGGGAGGGGGCTGCAAACCACAAGTAAAATGTTAGTTACTTCAGAGCTCTTTCATTTACAGAACAACATCACACAGCCAAAGAGAATTCACACCAGCCCTGCCGCCAAGATGAGACCACCCTGGCCCCAACATGTAGGAAAGAGTGGTAGGCAGTGGATTTACCTGGGGAAAAATGAGCATGGAGATCAATGGATTTGAAAAGAGGCAGCAAGGAGGGCAGAGAGTTGTGGTGGAGGACAAGGCTGGCATTATGCGAAGAGGCAGTGGGGTGAGGATGCCAGTTGATGGGGCAGGAAGCATAAGGAGTCAACTGGGTGGAGGTGGTGGCTCTGAGCGGCAGCAGGGTTGGGGTGGACAGTTTGCAAACACTTAATGGAGAAATGTTATGAAGTAACCAGACTTTCTGGGAAACCTAGGGTGCTGCACAGTATGTGGGAATACCCCCTGCACCCTCCTTCCTTGAGTCCATCGTCACAGACCCATGAAAAGCATATTGGAGTAAGGCATATCCATTGGCAGAGAAGCTGCCAGATAAAGTACTAAAACCAATTCATATGCAATCTCTCTGGCATATAATCAAACTAGTGTGGGCTTTACTGCTAAATAGTGATGTTCGTGTCACATATTGGGAACTGCAAGTACCCCAGACAATTTCTGAAGAAATACTTTCTATTGCTGTGCTAATAAACACGCAGCTTACAATGTCGCTACTGAGTGATATGCCATATACCTTATTGCAACCATGCACCAAGAGGATGCCAGGCATATGAGCCCAGACATAGGAGTGGGAGGAGACAAGCAGGTGGATGGAGGGGGTTAGAGGGTGACGAAAAACTAATAGAAGTCAGGTGACTGAACTCTACCTTCACAATATGAGGGTCGAACAAACTGGTCCACTGCCTTTCTTTAGCTTTTTAACAATTGGCCGTTCATTTGGCTTGCAGCAGTCATTTCAGATTTGAACATCGAACAGAAGTGAAAGTTATGGTGACTGGTTCAACTATGGATTACATTTTTTTTATTTTAATGAGGAAGACTATCATGGTTTATACATAGGTTTCAATAGCCAGATTTGTGAGAAACCTCCAGCTGATTCACTTACAGGGCTAGCTGGAGAAGCTGAGAACCAATTTATGCGAGAGGAGGCAGAAACACAAAAAGATAATAGGACTTTGACTCACAACTTACCATTGGACTCTAGAAGGTAAACTACATTCGAGGCAAACTAGAAAAAACCCAAACCATTAATTCACTGATTGGGTCTAAGGGCCAAAACAGGGATTACAGCAATAGTGGGTGAAAAACCTGGTAATCGCCCACTGCTAGGCAGCCGGATCATATGGTTTGATCAATTTTACATGAGTCTAATTCCTGAAACCTGCAAGAGGTGTTCGGATATTAGCCCTGAGGCAGTCCGCTACCTCTCCACAAATGTCTACTTCTGGTATGAGTAGGGCGAGGGAGATGGACAGCTGGAGGTACCTAGGGGAAATTAATATTTTAGCAGCATAACATTCAGTGAAATGGATATGGAAGCACTATTCTAAGGAAAGCAACAAGAAGCCGAAGGTGCCCCCACACCTCATCCAGAGAGGAGAGTCAAGAGAAATTCACATAACTTATTTGTATGGGGATATACCACAGATACTACAGTGTGTGAAGGCCAGATGACACTTTAGTAAAAGCAGGGTGAGTGACTCGGAGTCTCACATTAGATATGAGAATTCTAGAAGCGTGATGGAGGGAGGGGTGCCTCATTTGTGGAAATGACGTGTCATGTACTGTTGTGTGCAGCAATTCGGTATACAGCATGCATAACCCAGAAAAAGTGAGCGTATGTGTTTCGCAAGGCATAGAGAAAACGAAAATGAATGAGAAACTCTAGGCTAGATTTATCAACCTGTTCAAACCAAAAAAATAGACGACCATGGAAAGTCCTTTACAACAAACAAGCATAAAAGGCACAATTAGATGAAAATCCTCCAATTGGTCTGCAACCCGAGAATACAAGAAAAAAATGTAACCAGCCCCCTAAGATTGAACAGAAAAAGTAATTCTAAAAGGTGAGGATTTTGTCACACTGTATCAGGAGGCCAAGGAGTGACAGTCCACCACCATTTGTGCCTCTGATGCCCTGCTGGGTATACTAAAGGATCAGATTCCCTAACAAAATAATTAACAATTAGGGTTTGAATTTTATGGCAAAGATCACAAACAACCATAGCAAACACTTGGAGCCCCTTCGGAGACAATTTGCAGTTAAAGGGACATAGGAAAACAAGTATTAGTAAAGCTAATTGGTGTTATGGTTTGTTATCGAACTTGGTTGGTAGTAGTTTGGCAAATGTGTGTGTTGCCTACAGGTGTCCCATAAAGAAAGGCCCATAATGAAGCAACATCTTGGGTACAACAGTATTGAAGATGGGTGTTGTGCCCCTCTGCTGAACAGACTACGGTAGTAGAGTTAAGATGTACTCTCCAAAAAGGGTGTTAAGAGGAGCCAGAAGATGAAGTTTGCATTGTAAGCGTTAAACTTAAGACGCACCCAAAAAAACTATTACATAGTAGATACAATGGACAAAGATTGCAGTATTTTCGTTGCAGTTTAAATCAGTGTATTGCACATCTCTAATTTGTGAACAAAAAAAGCTGCAAATCCATGACCATGGTATCGTAGCAATACTGAAAAACAAATGGACTGGCAAGGGTGGTGATTAGTGAATAGCTTGATGTCTTAATGATAGGCTAGTCATCCAAACAGCAAGCACTCCCTAAGCAATAAAATCAATAAACTAACAATTAACATATTGTTGTGGAAGCAATGGAGTCACATCAAGGAGCAGACACTGGCTGGCCATGAGAAGAAGAAAAAAAAAAAAAAAAAAAAACACCACACATTAATGTTAATGGCTGGCCCTATGCCCTCTATGCATTTCTTATTGTACTTTGTGGAAGAACTGGTGACATGAGGTATTAGCTGAAGCGGTGTACCGCAAGATGTAAACAAGCATTGGCAATGCTAAGAGGTCAAGATTAGAATTGCACTGTCAAGCGAGACCTAAAATTCCATGTACATTAATGACGGCCTTCTATCTGCACTGCTGCTAGAGAAAAACGCTGCACATTCTCTCGTTATCCAAGACACTTTAAGGGGCACACGTGCATTTTGTAATGCTATTAAAGTTCAAGCTCAGGAAGCTGGAAAAACAAAGTGATCATTGCCGTTTAGAGGGTGAGCACTTTTTTGTGGAAGCACACAACTTCTGCCCAATCAAAACATGTACACCTGGCTCCCAACATGTGGGCAGAGTCAAAAGCCCTCTACTGGTGGTCCTCACATAATTGTCTGGTAACAGCTGCGCTGTCAAGCCAGACCATAAAAAGCAACCAGGATTTAAAAAGATGAAGCAGACCTTTTCTGAAAGCCATCTGCAGAGGTAGGTGAAAAGCAGACCCTTAGATATAGCACACCTACAGAAGGAACTGTATGAAAGCAGTATATTCACTTCATGTTGCTGTACTGGAGAGGAATTTTTAATCTATGATCGCAGGAGATGTGAATTTACCTTTCACACTATGCTCAAGACAACTTACATGGGTTAACACCCTAGAGCAGACATGATCCTTTAGATAGAAAGGTATGGATTTCATTTCCAATAGTCAAGTGATTCTGTTATTGATACCAGACAGTCATTAATCCAGAAACAGCATTAGCCAGGCCACACGAAAATACCAGAGGTAAACCCAATAAATAGGATGCATTTTCTCCAGACTGACAACACTGACATTTTACCAAATAAGAATTCAAAACAGTTAACCGATGTCTGTCCAGAGTAGATGCAGACGCTGGTGCACCAAATGATAAATTCTACCTTCACAGAGGTGTTAATGGGCAGCTTATAAATCTGTACAGAACTATGTGAATGTTTAGAGCCAAAAAACATACAAATGTGGATATGTTGTTGACAAGGCAAACTACCCTTGCATAAAAAAGGTATAATTATCGCTCACCAGAATCGGTCTCAACAAGTTCAGGAAGGCTGGGAACTATTTAGATATCCCACAGTTTTGTAATAATTGCTGGTGTTAGTGAATTAAGGCAAATTAATGTCATCATTAGTTTAGACGCCCAGACATTCTTCTAACTTATGACACACTGAAGTCACTGACCCTCTTCCTCTGCCACCAGAACAATACATTGATGCAATTAAGAAATCCTGCTTGGTGAACCATAACTTAATGACCACCCCACTGTTCTACAGTGAATGTTTGGATTCACTGTCAAACCTTTGTGCCTGAATATATCCAAATTGCATTCCAAATAAATTAGTGTGATCTCTGTTTCAATGAACCAAGTTACCACCCTTGGGGTTCGTATTCTTGTTTAGATCAGTCAAATGAACTTTGTCCTTTTGATTTGGATGATCCAGTTTCTCCCTCACATAAAGCCCTCGGCATAGAGAACAGCAGAAGAGTATTTTCATTATGTTGTGAGAAGCGAAAGCAAAAAGGAGCGGGGGGGGATGAGCCAAGGTGAACTGGATAAGGGTGGGAGAAACCCTGGAGAATGGAATGAATAAGAAAAGCTAAAAAGTCTCTTCCTTAAACCACCAAGAGACCTGAAGGAAGCCTCAAAAATGGTAGGAAAAATTCAGAAAATCAATTTGGTTGATATCGATGCCTTGACAAGAAAGTGAAATCATGTCTTTTTAAGGTTAACAGAAGGAGAATAAAATAGGAGTGTTTATTTGAGAAAAATAAACCTCAGATCTTTCCACTGGAAAGCAATACCCCAGGATGGGACCAGTCTTTGGGCAACATTTTTTCAAGGGCATAAAAAAAAATACAAAATAAAATTTAGGGGACAGCATGAATGTAGACAGACTATCATGAGAATGAGGAGTTAAAGAAAGGAAGAAAAGTCAGTTTCTGATATTGAGACATGCAGGTACACTTGTAAATTGACTAAGTAATAGAAAAGTATAGTCAAAGCAAGGGTTAGGGTGGCAGATGGAGAATAAACAGATTTCGTTATAGAAAACAAAGTCAAAAAGAGGAAATGAAAAGAAATGAAGCGCGAATAGGGTTTATTGAGCAAATTGATATCCTAATATAAGAGACATGGGTTAGAGAGGATACTGAATTACATAGGGAATTCAAGGCTAATAAAGGGGAAGAAAAAAGGGACAAATACATGCATATATATGTAAAAGGTAATATCTCGTGCTATGTGGAGATGCAATATTAAGACTGTATTTGGTATATGTATAGTGTAAACCTAGCCAAAAGGTGGCTGGTTTGGTAACTGGGTTCCGAGAGCAGAAGTGGGCATTTATTGCATTGTGATGTAGCATTCTCTAAAGAGGAGTGTCTTTAACTCTTTCCTTGCAGAGTGTTTGGGAGATCTCATGGATACAGGGATGTTGCTTCTGATCTTGTGTGCGGTCTTCTTTGTCTCCATTCTGGGATGTACAAGCCCAACTTATGTTCTTCCAAAAGAAGAAATACTGATTTTGAAAAGCTACTGGTAATAATTAGGGGAAGGCAAGGGATGAAGTTAGCAAACATAGTAGTAGAAGAAACACGGGCAAAAACAAGTATTTGCGAAGCCCATAGGTTTGGTGTTTCCTGCTAGACTCTTGGCTTTGTCAATGCTTATTTAGTTTTGACTTTCTAAATCTTTATGGTTGGGGGAGCTGCTGAGACCTTAGTTTACAAAAACTGAATTGGCTAAAAAGCTAAACTTTTTTTTGGCAAATAAAAAAAACCCAAAAGAAAATAATAAACCCAAACACATTGCCATAGTAATACCTGCTCTGAAAGGGACTACTGTGTGTGAATGTTCTCTTTGAGAAAGGGCAAAATGATGTCACTAACAGCAGACTTTGACACTAGCTGAAGTGGGCTGACCCACTGCCCCATGCTGTTTGTTGTAGTGGGAGGAAGAACAAGCACTGGCAAACCCAATAGGTCCCACCTATATGAGAGCTTTTGGCTTTGCCAATGTCTTGTAGCCATGTTATGAGCAGCGTGGCTGTGTAGCAAGGCTAAAAGTAAAGTGTGAAGAGTCATGCAGCTCTTAAATTTAATGCAATTTTTAGCAAAGAGTGTAGTCTGAAGATTTGTTCCCAATTAGCTCAAAGATGACACGGGAGGTTGTAGAGATAATATATGCTGTGTATATTAGAGGTAATAACAGTGTAAAAAACACAACAGTTTTGCCTTTACTTTCAGCATAGCTAAAAGTGGCGATCGTCTGCAGTAATGGTTAGGGGAGAGGTGGTGGCGTAAACGCCAGAACTGGCCAGTCTGGAGCTGGGGGACTCCGGTTCGAGTCTTGTCGTTGGCTCAACATCTTGTGATTCTGAGCAAATCACTTACCCTGCCCACAAAAATGAATGTGTCATTCTGTAATTTAACTGTTGAGCACGTAAAGCGCTCAAATATCTATGGATTGTGTTCGTACCATGGAAAACTGCAAAGCAAAAACAGAAGGTAAAAAAAAAAAAAAGCGGGAGTGGGAGGTAGTGTGGGGATGGGTCTAGTAGGGAAGCGGGATGGAATGGGGAGACAAGCAATCAATGATGGGGAGGACAGGCGTTACCAACAATAAAGGGGATTTTTTTTAATGGACCTCAATTGAAGCAGTATCAGTGCAAGTGAACTTAATTAATCTATACTTGGTCCATGCTCTAGCGAAGAGAAAAAGAAAGTGAAGCTCCCATGCATTTACCAATGAGAAGCAAGAACATGGGAGTGAGAATCAAGCCAGCCATTGGTAAGTAATGGGCAGGCTGCAAGCCCCTTTTGTGTATACAATATCTCTCGCAAGCGAGAGTGCATGCACTAGCAGCGCAAGCGCGGTCGCAGGCGAGACCTAAAAATGGAAATGACAACAAAACGGCTGAAGAGGGTTGGGTTAAAAGTCCTAGTAGTTTATCATACATACAATTTTAGTGAAATCAAAAAAAGGACCAGGCTAACGCCAAACCTAATTTTTTTTAAAGTGCATCAGGATGACTGAAGCGAGACAAGGACAGATTTAAATGTTTTGAACACATTTATGGTGAAAGTCCAGTATTTCACAGCTCATACCGATCAGTCCTCAGAACATGCAACTCTAGATCACGTTTCCAGTGCTGGGTTGGAGCATGGGCACAGTGCCACAAGGAACACCACACCTGCAATTAAGGACTTCGCAAGTGCATGCCCAGCCTGGATTCAAAATGAGCCTGACGTTGGTAAGTGGTGAAGTCATTAAACTGCTGATAGTGGAGGGCACAAGAAGGATTAGTTAAACAGGCCAACCTAAAAGGCTGGGAGCAAGTAAAAAAAAAATAAAAAAGCAGGAAGAGGTCCTGGGCACAGTGACTGAAAAGGATTGGAGCCCGAGGGGATGCAGTGTTCAAAGGTGGTCAGGGATAAACACAACATTACGGCACAATACTAGAATCACTACTTCCATGGTGCACGTATTGAGGGGGGGAGGGGATGAATGTTAGGTGAAATGTGCGCAGGAAGTGACCAGACCGAGGAGCCCCAAGAAAGGGATGGCAAGAGTAACAATATTGTTACAGGGACCCACAGTCAGCGCACAGCTGCACAACATCCATTTCCTTCCTATATGTCCCCAGAATCTCAAAGGAAAGAAGGTTTCTTTACCTCCCAGTCGCTCCAGGGCATTCCACCTTGAGTTGCGACCTAAATGTTTCTAGCCAGAGTAAGCAGATGCAATCTTGCCACCCCAGTCCTTCCACAGGTCATACTTGGCAAGCATCTTTGCCGCTCTTCAACTACTGTTTGTGGGTTCCTCTTTCAACACTGGACAGAAAGATCCTTGTGGTTTACATGAGGCTCACTCTCTGGGGATACCGTCCACACATGGTATCAGCCACTGAACTAGTACAACACACCCTTGTACTGGCCTCTCTTCTGGGCAGGGGTTTGATTTCCTCTCTATTGGCAGATCAGCTTCACCTGCTGGTGATACCCGATAGAGCTGGTGCACAGTCTCTTTAAAGGCCACATGAAGTACAGAGTACTGGCTCAAGGCTAAGCAACATTTATGCTTATTTGTGTCATTGGTGGGAAGCCCTCCAGAGTCAAAAAAGTACAAGCCGCTTTTGAAATTACAAGTACTCCCAACAAAGGGGCCGCACATTATTTTGTCAAATCGTTTCCTGGGCTTTCCAGGCAGGCAGCCAGCCTGTCCAAGGAATTCTGTTTATTGGGCCCAGATAGCCTTGGCCAAAATCCCATCACTGCTATGCTTTCTCCCAATACAACACATTAAAGGAGTGTAGGTTTCAGAACAGTGGCCAGAAACTGGTCTTAAAGGAAAGGAATGTATAACTCACCCCAGCGGACTAAACGGCTCCAGCCTGGGTGCAGGGACACAGGAACTAAGGACATGAAGGTTGCCATACTCAGGAGGACAAAGGCAACCCTCTGGGAATGCGCTCTTTTGCAGACTCACAAAAGATGCCATCTACGGAATCAAATGGTTCCCCAAAAGCGAAACATGTAACATAATACAAACACAACGCAGTTTAGAGAGAGGTGGGGTGTAATAGGGAAGTAGGATTTTGTTTGGAAATTGATAATTCCCACCCAGGGTGCAGGTAAAAAGATTGCTTCCCCGTACTATCTGTAAGCTGCCAGCCACAACCAGTGTAGTACGAGGGGTGGTACAGGTATGGGTGCATTCTTTGGAACGCCCTTCCTCTCCATTTGCGCATGGCGGACTCCTATACTCAATTTAGGAAATTACTCAAATCCTGGTTCTTCTCCCACGCTTATAATTGATACCCACTCACTGTTTGGAATTGCTACCGTTCTGCCTATAGCGCCAAGAAACCGTTTGGTGAACGTGCGCTCTAAAAATGAATTTTAACATAACAGACTCCACTCTGCCGTTGGATGCTATCAGAATGCAGGGAGGGGATGCCACTGTGTTTCTAAGCAAATCTAGGATCTGCGCTCTAGAACTAAGCAAAACTTGTTTTTCTTAAGTGAGGCAAGTTCAACTCTCATCTATAGATGTGAAATTGGGCAAGTCCCACTGAGCACAGTAATAGATCTGAACCCCACCTTGTACCTTAAATTATATACAGGCAAAGTAGACCCCCCCCCCCCGAGAGAGAATCTAAGGTAGAGACAGTGTGAAGGAAGTGAAACCCTTAAATTTAGGAACGATGTAAAAGAACGGCTTGTGAGATTAAATTAGGTAGAATTGCTAAATGGAGGTACTTTCCCAACCATAAGGAAGCAAAGCAATTAAAGGAAGCTACGTGGGAACGGTGTCTACAAAAGGATTGCGAAAAACAGTTCAGTTTAGCTTCACAACGGATATGTAACATGATCAGACTAGAAGCGGGAATTCAACCACACTGTTGAAATGTAATGACTGCAAACTTTACGAAAGAATGAAGGACTAGTCTCCCCATTTGGAGAGCTGTCCGAGAAGAACTGCAGTTGCCTTTAGAAACAGACAAGAGGATTTTAGGGACTACCCCTTATAGCTGAACCCACTTATGAGAGAGTGGGGAATGTAATGCGGAAAAAGCATTGGTCGTTTTAGAGGTGACCAGATATGGGAACTGTAACTACACATCTATCAACTCAAATTTGAACTGAAGCTTTAGTCGTCACAAAAATGATTGGGTGTACTTCCTAGTCTCTGCTTTTGTGCCGTTGAAGACAGGTTTTAGAAAGAAAGCTGTATTCAATTACTAAAGCCTGTAATGGCTGAATGAGTGGAGAACAGTCAAAGATTTTTCACAGTTGTGTATGCCGCTACTCTGATAAAAGCATTTTAAACTGGTAAATAGATTTCTAGAGACATGCAGAGGATGGTGTGTGGCACTCTTGTTCTGAGGGTTGATTGTGCTCTTGTCTGGAAGGGACATGGCCTGACCGTTTGGGCTGCACTGTTCCTAGTGGAGCAGGATCAATACAGATTTACAAATGGTTTGTCCCGGTCTAGAATGGTATAGTGGGCAAAAACTATGGACTGGAATGTGCACCAAGGGATCGCCAATAGCTGAGATTAATTCAAGCGTTTCTTCCAACACTTTAATGTTTTTTTTAAGGCTACAATTTCTACTACAGAACTTTCAGTCTGGCTAGCAATGAACTGCTTGGAGATAGGCGAGCCAACAAATTAGAAGGGAGAGCCGCGCCAGAGCAAAGCCAAGGGTCTTGCTTGGCTTAGACAGTAATATGTCACATAGCACTGCACTGAGGAAGAATTTATTAAAAGTAATAGTTTTTAAACATGAACTTAAAACCATTCCTGCCCCAGTCTCAACATGGCATTGCCATTAGTGAACCAAGAGGCAAAATAGTTGACATGTGAACCCTGAATGTGCCCCAGATTATTAGAGAAACATTATAGTCAATTAAATGAAACACAAAAAGTTTTTGGACAGCTGTATTCTGAAATTAAGCATTTGAAAGTGCTTTCATATGGGATTATAAAGAAAAAGTTGTTTGGGTGAAATAAAATAATGGCCCAAGACAGTGGTTCCCAAACTTTTTCGACTTGCGGCTCCCTTGACCCATTGCTCCCCATTTTTACTTCTTTTGGAGGGTGGGGGGGGATGTAAGCCCGGCCTCGTGGGTACTTGCATTTTTCTCCCTGAAAATAATTGGGATGAAGGTATTATAATCATATACACAGGGTGTTTCGTATTACTAAGGTGGCGCCTCTAATAAAGTATTCCTAGTTACAATTCTTTGCCCATCTCTTTTTTTAGAGTACCCTCTCAAACCTTTTCATCCCACTTACAGTGCTAGATAGCACCCCTATGCACTTAGGCCACATTGCCAAAGTGTTTCTGCGCTTGAAGAATATTTGCATACACTTCCATTTCTACCTCATGGAGCAGAGTCACGGAAGACCAGCTAACCACAACCCTCGCCCTGAGCCCACCCGCCGAACCCTCCGACCCCGACACCGCCGCCCGCAACCTCAGACAGTGGATCGACGACTGCGCCAACACCCTCGCCCCGCTCAAGAATCCGCCCAACAGCCACACCAGCAAGAAAGCCACCTGGTTCACCGAAGACCTCCAGGCCTCCAAACGAACATGCCGAAAACTGGAGAAGATCTGGCTCCACGAACGGACAGCGGACAGCTACGCCGCCCACAAGAGCGCCACCCGCAGTCACCATCACCTCATCAGATCCGCCAAAAGGGCCTCACTCAAAGACCGCCTAGACAACAACGCACACAACAGCAAAGAGCTCTTCAACATCGTGAAGGAACTCTCCAACCCCAGCTCCAACACCAACGACATCCAGCCGTCGCGAGACCTGTGCGACTCACTGGCCACCTTCCACCGCAAAATCGCCGACATCCACGACAGCTTCAACACCACGACCGCCCCGGCAACCACAGAGACCACTGCCCCCACAACCACCAACCGCCTGCTCTCCTGGACCAACATCAACGACGAGGACACCAGCGAGATCATGAACACCATCCACTCCGGTTCACCGCTAGACCCGTGCCCTCACCACATCTTCAACAAAGCCAGTACAGCCATCGCGCCCCATCTCCGGAAAATAATCAACATCTCCTTCGAGACAGCAACCTTCCCGGAAAGCTGGAAGCACGCCGAGATCACCGCCTTACTCAAGAAACCCAAGGCAGACCCCAAGGACCTCAAGAACTTCCGACCCATCTCTCTGCTCCCGTTCCCCGCGAAGGTCACCGAGAAAATCGTCAAACAACTGACCCGCTACCTCGAGGAGAACAACATCCTGGACCCTTCCCAGTCCGGCTTCCGCAGCAACCACAGCACCGAAACCGCCCTCATCGCCGCCACCGACATCAGGACCCTGCTAGACAACGGAGAAACAGCAGCCCTCATCCTCCTGGACCTATCAGCCGCCTTCGACACGGTCTGCCACCACACACTACGAACACGCCTTCACGACGCCGGGATCCAAGAGAAGGCCCTGGACTGGACCACATCCTTCCTTTCCGGCAGAACACAAAGCGTCTGCCTCGCCCCTTCCGATCCAAGGCCACCAAGATCATCTGCGGCGTACCCCAAGGCTCCTCCCTCAGCCCAACGCTGTTCAACATCTACATGGCACCCCTCGCCCACGTCGCCCGACAGCACAACCTCAACATCATCTCCTACGCCGACGACACCCAGCTGATCCTCTCCCTCACCAAAGACCCTCACACCGCCAAAGCCCACCTCCACGAAGGAATGAAGGCCGTCGCCGAATGGATGAGGACCAGCCGCCTGAAGCTGAACTCTGACAAGACGGAGGTCCTCATCCTTGGTTCCAACCCTTCAGCCTGGGACGACTCCTGGTGGCCAACATCACTGGGAACAGCCCCGCCACCCACCGACCACGTACGCAACCTAGGGGTCATCCTCGACCCCACCCTCTCCATGACTAAGCAGGTCAACGCCGTTTCCTCATCCTGCTTCAACATCCTCCGAATGCTCCGCAGGATCTTCAAGTGGATCCCCACCGAAACAAGAAAAACAGTCACCCAGGCCCTCGTCACCAGCAGGCTGGACTACGGAAACGCCCTCTATGCAGGAACGACGGCTAAGCTCCTGAGACGGCTGCAACGCATCCAGAACGCCTCTGCACGTCTTATCCTCGACATCCCCCGACGCAGCCACATCACACCCCACCTGAGACCTGCACTGGCTCCCTGTCAGCAAGAGGATAACCTTCAAGCTCCTCACCCACGCACACAAAGCACTCCACAACTCCGGACCAGCCTACCTCAACAGACGACTCAGCTTCTACACCCCCACCCGCCAGCTCCGCTCGACCAGCCTCGCCCTCGCCACAGTCCCCCGCATCCGGAAAACGACCGCCGGCGGCAGATCCTTCTCCCACCTCGCCGCCAAGACCTGGAACACCCTCCCCACCAACCTCCGACAGACCCAAGACCTACTGGCCTTCAGAAGACTCCTCAAGACCTGGCTCTTCGATCAGTAGCAGCACCACCCCCCCTCTTCCCCCAGCGCCTTGAGACCCTCGCGGGTATGTAGTGCGCTTTATAAGTGACATGATTGATTGATACATGCCAACACACCCGTCTCAGCAGGGTGACTCACGATTTTTTAAACCACATACTGCTTTATTTTTGCTGTCTCCTCCCTAAAAGTGGCTCCAAATCAATGCAAGCCAAATAAATTCCTCCGTTTTTGTTGTTGTTTTTTTTCCAAACTTTCTTCTTTCTTGCTTCCTAATGTTGGCATTATGCTGTATATGGTGTTTTACTTCCCTGTGCTCAAGGAGAGAGCAGGCCTGTCTGGAAATGTGTGTGTACTGAAAGAAATATGTACGGGAAGTACATATGGTTCAAGTACAAGGGTCAATACTTTATAATACTTAATGTGTTTAATAGACAGGACAACTGTACTTACCTGACAACTTGCATTGGTGTAAAATGCATTTGGAAAAAAACGAAACTATTAACGAGTAACAAAATAAAATCAGGCATCTTCCGCTTACTTTGGGAGTGTTGGAACGTGGGGATCCAGTCAAATGTGGAGGTCATCTCACTCGACATGCCATCAATTAAACACTACGTTTACAGCTTTAGGCATGTCACTTACAAATCGACATCATGCGTTTAAGTCTTATTAGTTTAAGTGAAGCCAACAGACCCTTCAACATTAAATGCATTAAAGTGCTTGGTGCGCGGCTCCCCTGGCTAGGTTTGGCGGCTCCCCAGGGAGCCACGGCGCACAGTTTGGGAACCACTGGCCTAAGACCACACAATTTTAGCGAGGAAGCCACCATTTATCCAGGTTTTCTGGTTTCACTTTGTACAAATCAGCCACTAAATGAGTATCTGTCCATTGTTTTTACCTCTTTGTACGTTTTACTTCAGTTTTTATATAGTTCAAACTGGACTTTTAGGCATGGAGAGATTTAATAGTTTTCCCAGAATCACAGTATTTTGAGCGTTTGAGGAGACTCGAACCTGGTTCCTAACTGGAGAGCTCTGGCCGCAACGCTACATCCCAGTTAGAGCGAGGGCAGCAGGTAGAAACCACATGAAAGCTCCGGTAGCTATTGGCTCAAGGTTCCAAGCTGAGCCAGGTTTCAGGCTAGAGCTTTCAGTGGCTCACCCACCTCTAAAACTGCTATATTAGATCGGATCATTGTCGGGGAGGGGGGGGGAAAAAAAAAATGAAGACCACACTCGAATTATGTAACATGAAATAAATTTGAAGCCTAATTTAGAGACTCTTCCTCTTCATGTCACCCCACCCTTGACACCCCACCACCTGCAGAAATTATCTAACACCTCATAAGCACAGGGCGCTTTTGCTGACAAAGTAATTTAGCAAAAACAGGGCAGTTAAGTTGCAGGTTTCGAACCAGTGACTGAGACTGTTGTGCCAGGCACACCTGGCAGTACCTGGGTATTCCTGCTGCAGATAGCAGAGGAGAGTTGGGCTGTCCCCCTCCCCCGATAATTTTCCATTGTAGGCACAAAAGGCTGTTACGCTTTGAATTATAAAAAAATTAAAAAAGCCTGGCAAATTGGGGTGCTTGGCCAAAAAGCTACTGTAATTTTCATGCCAAAAACTAGAGTGACCACCTCCAGGTCCTTACGGACACAGTTTCCCGTCTTCAATTTGAGCGACAGCCTAAGGCATTCTTGAGGTTGTAGTTTTGTTGCCTTTTAACTAATTTGACTAACACACCTGAACTCAATGACTTGTAGGTGAAAAGTGTAGGACTGAAGACAGTGAGCATAATGACCCAGAGTGGGGCGGTCCCCGTACCAGAAACACAAAGACATAGTAGGATATAACAAGTTAAATGTCACAATGAACCCTTCAAAATATGTGGGGCATTAATGCAGCCTCGTATCAAATATCCTTCACAGAGATCACCTTCACATGGGGCAACAGAGTACTGCACGAGTGTGGCTATATTTACAAGAAAAAGTGCAACACTTAATTTTTACAACTACATAGACATGTATGCAAGTGATCCTGCATGAATAATGCCAGATGCACTGCACCCAATTTATACTTGGTATCTCAAAGCACCTCATACAGTAAAGTGAATTAAAGTGTGAAACTCATTGCTACATTAGCAGTTTGCATCTTATTGCTACAGTTGTAATTCTAATAGTTATGACGGTCATGTAACCTAGATTAAACTTTAAAGCATGTATGCTCATTTAGAAGGGCTGCCATATTAATACCGGGTAAATATAGAAACCTATTTTTTACTAAAGATAGGCAACTTTCTACCACTGCCTTGAGAAAGATCAATAGCGTTCGACTTGGACAGACCACCCTGTTCCAAACTGAAAGGATGGTGCCCAGGTAGTGTAACAAAAGTGAATTGAACTGTAAGGTGAAGGAGCATAAGTGACATCCATGCAGTAGCACCTAAAGCTTAAATCCCCTATTTCTCATTCATTTTTGCTTCAGACATGTACATTGGTCGATGACAAAAGTACAATTTGTCACAACTTTGGCTCTCAAGCACCATATATACTACCCATGTAGTCCAGAGACACATTTCATAGTAATCCTAGAGTAGCATGCTACCCATCTGCAAATGTGCTTCAGCACCTCATAAAGGGAACGAAGTGCCACGTTAATAAAATCAGAATATAATTTAGAACGGGGTTACACTGATGAGACAAGAACCAAGTCTCCTTTAAGAAAGAGGACTCTATAAAAATAGAGGATATAGATCATTTCTGCATGATGTCTTAACTGCCGAGGATATCTTCTGTACCTGCAGACATTCTGCCCAGTCTAGGAATGAGATCTCCACCATGAGCCAGTTCACAACTGACTGCATCCATTCTTCTCATGGACAGCATGGGAGCTACCCCATAACATTTACCTCTCTCCCTCCAAAACTTCCCTCACCAACGGTTTTATCACCTCTCTCCAAATTGAATATCCCTTCTTGAGGTACAGACATTGCTCGCGTTTTACTCGCCGCAGTCAAACACATTCAGAATATGATAATCTCCCCACCCCATGTGAAAGATTTCTTTCCTGCACCGGCATAGCTTTGGCACTGAGCCGTGGCTTGAGAATGTATTTGTGCATAATGTGCGTGCTGTATTTGAAAAGGAAGTGCGGTCATAGAGAATGTGATACTGTTTGGAATGCAGAGGGTGTGAATCCTGGCAGTTATTACATATGCGCTAAATTGCTGAACCGTTTTACATATAGTACACGGGTTCCTAACCCGAGCGGACCTGACGAGACCCGCATGACTGTTGGCGTGTTTCTGGCCTGTTCACTAATAAAGACGAAGCTACTTTACAACAAAGCGGGGAATTCATTTATTTACCGAAGACTTATACGTAAATACATATGGGTCAGCCAGATCACTGGCATATTCACGACCCCGGTAACACACAACCCTCCGTATGCGGAGTCTCTGCTTCTATATATTTTAAGAAAGCACACAATGGTCAACTCACCCACATTTTGCAGGTAACACCCTCTTTTCGCTCACAGTCACCCCCCTGAACAACAAAATGACCCCATGGGCATTAATGTGCTCACCTTCTTTTCAAACCTATATCACCCTCCAAAGAAACAGTTTATTCGCCTTATTGGAATCTCCCTCTTAAACCTCTAACGTCACCCTCATTTTACAATTAACAGGTATACAAGCACCCTCCCCCCCATCCCATTTTTGGACTGAATACCTTTACTGGGAGAGAGACTGCCCCAATATTCCCCTCCCGGAGAAGTGGCTCCATATCTTTACAGCTTGTAATGAATGTATTTTGCAGTGCAGTTTTATATAGCGCGAGCACCAACCAAAGGAATTGAAGTGCTTTGCATGTGAATGACATTATATTACACAAGACCAGATTCTTATTTTATAGGCAGGGCAAATTAAGTTGTTTGCCATGAATCACAGGATGTTGAGAGGACGCCGGGTTTCGAACCTGGTTCCCTAATTCCAAAATTGGCAGCTCTGGTCGTTAGGCTTCATCTCCTTCCCTAGTAGTACAGCTTCTTCTCTTGTACCGGTACTAATAGACATGTGGCTCCCGCTATGACCCCAGCTAACGATTTCTCTCCCCCCCCTCTCTCTGCAGGCACCTGCCTTAATACCCTCTTGCAGGGCACAAGTCCTAAAAAAAGAAGTGGGGGGACTAACCTAGTTAATCAGTATGCCAGTGGATTCGCAGCGCGTGACATCACAGGGCGTGACATCACAAGAAGTGATATCAGATCTTAAGCCCTCACATATATGTTTAGCAGGTGTATCATGAGTACATTTCGAGTATACTTGCAAACCCTCCTGATTTAGGCAGAAGATTCACACTTTTGTACGCTACATATAAAGCAATGTTATCTTTTGTCAGCGTTCAGCTTTCTATAGCCATAGTGCTTTAAAAGAAATGGTGATATTTAAATTACTACAACGCCTCCTCAAGGGTAATAAGCGTATATAAATGCAATTTATTTAGTGCAAATACTGGGAAAGATCAACACATCTGACATTCTTACAGTGCAATCATATCTCCTAAACAGGGACTGAAGGAAGTGAAAAGCTGCCTCTCTTCAGTATGTGTGAAGTGCTAACAAGGTGTGAGCCTTTGTTTCCCCTCCGCTGCATTTGCATCAGGTGTGAGGCTCCCGACTGCTCCCAGCTAGGAGACTCAAACAAAAGGAGGCCTGACGACCCCTCAGATTCTGCCTTTGTTATGGGCCCAGCAGGAGTCAGAACTAAGAGAGCCCCGTCCCCGCCTGCACGTTGTTGTGATCGAAAAGCAGACAACAATGTGCAGGCGCTGCTGAATGTGTCCCGGTGTTTGGAAATTACACCGGGAAGAATTAAGCATTTTTTTAGTGGGGCCCAACTTCTTGGCAGGGTGGACGGCATCCACCCTGTGAAAGAAGTGGGGGGACGCCGTCCACCCGCGTGGACCCCCGACTCGTGCCCTGCGCTCTTGGCGAATGACCTTCGCACTGAATCTGAAACTCTTTAACTCCCTACTATCTCCCTCACCCAAATGGACTCTGCTTCACCCATGGTTTGCCAAATAGCTCTATGTAGGGCGAACCCCAAGTATGAAGTTATGATCTTTTATTTAACAGAACAGGAAATTCTGAAATATAGCATATCTTTGCTCTTATTGAATATACGTCTGGTGATATTAATTCGAATGTACACATGGGGAAATTTGTGAAACAACCCCCAATAAATGGTTTCGTCCAAATCTCTAACCTGCGTCTGCTCTGAAACCCACTAGTACAATACCAGCTGCTGATCTTGCTGCTCTCTCCTGTGCCTTCTCCGGCACCCATTCCCCGCCGTTAGAAAAAGCTCTTTTCGGTGATATTTACCTGCGCAGACATAGTTCTGGATGTTACGAAGCTTCTGCTGACTGCTCTGACCGCTCTCAGTACAAAGAGTGACCGATGAGCGCTTATTATCGGAGCCATGGCGGAGATTGGGCATGCGCTTTCTCTTCACCACACCCCTATCCGTAACACTACCCCCAAATAACTCCTCCCTGTTCTACTAAAATATTTATATAACATATGCCAATAGGCATTGCCCCTTAAACCACTCCCTACCACTATCCCCGCCCAAAGACGTTAGGCAGGCAAATGATGCGTAGTCTGTGCCTCTTGCTTCCGGGTTGGGGATGTTACAGAATAACCGCTTCCGTTCATAGCAGGTCCGGTTCAGAGGTCACGCGCAGAAGCACAGCTTGAAGCTAAGATGAAGCTGTTAACGCACAACATGCTGAGCTCGCACGTGCGGGGTGTGCAGCGGGGCTTCCCGTTGGGACTGAAGGTAAAGTGTACCAATGAAGGGAGGTAGGTGAAGAGATGTAAGTAACCCACCCCAAACTAGAGACCGTCTCTCAGAATGACGCCAGAGCTCTTAGGTTTTTCTAGTTCCAGTCTCTTAAGTAACTTATTACGGCTATTTTTTTATTTTTTTTAAATTTACGTTCTTGTCCCAATTTTCTAAAAGAAAACACATAGCAGAATGCAAAGAGAAACACCTGGACTGGCCGAGTTACTCGCGCATGAAACTGGGAAACTTTAGAGCCCTGCTTCATTCACATCCATCATCTGCAATAACATAACCCAACGTCCCAGTCATTGCACACCAGGATGACACAACCCACTCATAGAAAGTGATATCCCACCCCTACTACATAAAAGCCTTAACCAACGACACACCACCCAACCTTTCAGGGCTAAACACCCGCCAGAAATCACAACGTTCAGTGCAGACACAGACCACCCCTCAGGAAAACTCATCCCTCTTATTCCACACTACATCGCTCATATCAAGTCCCAGACGAAAATATGCATTTATTTGTTGCATTATAAAGCTCATATTCCACCCAAACGGGTTTCAGTTAGTTGTACAGTTGCGGATCTCAGTTAGTTTACTGAAATACTCCTCTGTTACATCAGGCTAAGGCTTCCACTGACTTATAGGTTCTCCACGTGCAAACTCTTCTCTACAGCCTCATAACTCGTCAGAACGCCAACGCATCCTCAACACTCGTCACTATACACACCATCTCACCGGACTCCTGTGGTGTTTTGCGTTTGTTACCCACATCAACAGCATTCTCAACAAGCAATTGGCCTGTAAATTTCTCCACCAAGCAACATACTCCACATCATACCGATGCTTTTACAAGCGAGATGCAAATCTAGCTAACCTGGCAGGAACATTGTCAACACCCCCGGGTTGCAAAACCCTCAAAAATGGTTTGTGATTTGTGCATAGCGTAAAATACGCTCTAGCAGTTATGTACAGAAATAATCAGCGCTCCAGCAGCGGCTAGTGCTTCTAGCTCAAAAACAGCGTAGTTACGCTCTGTCTGACTCAACGACCTTGATGCAAATGCCACAAGTTTTTTGTTCTACCCCATCCTTACATTGTGTCAACATAGCTCCTAACCCATGAGCACTGGCATCAATAGTTAGAATGCTCACCCCTCTTGGATCAAAAGGAGATAACATTTTTGACTTGGCTATTTCCGAATTGATATTCACAAACACCTTCTCTTGCCTCTCACCCCAAGCAAACTCTTTACCCTTCCACAATAACTCCCTCAAAGCTTAAGTCTTTTCAGCAAAATCATTGACAAACTTGGCCTAATATTCTATTAATCCCATGAAAAAGCGCAAATGACCTTTCCCCTGAAGAGTAGGGGGCTAAACTAATGGCTTTGACAAGGTCTTCTTTGGGCGTAAGACGTAATTCTGAAATGGTATACCTCAAGTATTCAATTTATTTCAATAAAAATTAATGTTTCTTTTTATGCAGCGCTAAACTTTCTCCCCTCAGTCTCCAATACTTTAATTAGGACATAGTTGTGTTCCTCCTTCGTGGAACCAAAGACAAGAACGTTGTCCTGGGGAAAAAAAAATAGACATATCTTTAAATAATCTACTCATCATATGCTGGAAAACGCTAGAAACTGATGCCAAGCCAGAGGGAAGCCTGGTAAATTCGAATACCCCTCCATGGTGACAAAAGCTGTGAGATTCTTAGATTTGGGGTGAAGTTTAATTTGATGATATGCTGACTTCAAATCTAACCTGGTAAAGTATCTGGCATTATTGAGCAACAACACCATTTCTGATATTCTTTGGGGGGGGGGGAATTGTCCATCACAATACATTGATTGAGGGCCCTCAAATCCATGCAAAATCTCAGGCAACCATCCCCTTTTTTGTAATCACCACAGGCTAAAGCCACACAGTTGCCTCTACAGCTTCTATGATTCCATCATTCTGCTTGTCTAGCAGTATCCTTTTCACTTCGTCAAGGACCACTATAGGAACTTTCTGTTGATTCTGCTTTACTGGCCTAGCAACCTCCTTAAGCTTTATTTTGTGCACGTAACCTTCCAAAGTCCCCACCTGTTCCTTGAAAACATCAGTGAATTTGTCTAGCATAACTATAACTTCTAGACCCTCCTCACCTTGTATAACCAACACTTGTTCACTGGACCTAGGATCCAGGAAAACATGTAAGAAATACTGCTGTACCCAACACAGAATGGTGGGACCATCTTTTGATATATAAATTCCCTTCTGCCACTCTCCCTTTGAATGAGAATGTGGACTCTACAAAATCCAATATATGTACAACTTCCCCACTATATCCCTTGGGTTGTATATCACTCGGTTGTAACTGTATCCCAGGCCATAGCTTGTCAAATAAAGCTTTAGGAATCCTAGATCCACCATTAATTCAATCGCTACCCCATTCACTAAAAATTCTGCTCTTGACCTATTTCTTCTCATATTTTTCCTTCTTTAAACGTAAAGCACCCTTTCCGGCATATCATCTTCTCTTTTATACAGGCTACACAATTTTTTGACAGGTCTTTGTACACCTTGGCTAAATGCCCCTTCTTCCCACAGTTGCGAAAATCCCTATCTTGTGCAAAACATCCTTTGTAGTCAGCAGAGTATGACATACTTCCACATCTGTAACAACCCTTGTATCCTGTTCTGTTGTAATTCCTGTTCGACTTGTCTTTTCCTTTCTCAACAAAAAACTTCTTTGACGTCTGTGTTTTTTTTTTTTTTTTTTTAAAAGAACCCCACACTTCTTCCTGTTAACTACATTAACCTCCTCCATTTTAATGAGTTCAGTTTGTTGCATTTCCCTCATACAAGTCAGATTCTTCCACTATCTTTGTAATCCCTATCGCCTCTTGATGAATGGGATTTCTTGCAACCCACAACTTTTCCTACATCATCTTTTCCTACATTGCACAATCTACTGGTCTCTTATCTGATAACCACTATCAAAAAGGGGGACCCCTGAAAAAGGATGTAGGTAGAGAAACGGGAAAAGACCAAAATTCACAAAAGATGAACTCTACCTATTTCAATTTAAAATATGCTATGCGTCATTTATTATATAGGCCACTCTGGCTGGACCATTAACATAAATACTAAGGACATTCAAGATAGTGTGCTCATTACTTGATTTTTTTTTTTTTAATATCTTTTCAATACAAAATATTAGTGCATTAATAAATACATACCCTAACTGCAGAATCTTTTGAAAAAATCAGATCCCATTGCACAACTTTCACTCAACAACACTCAGCCACCTTCTCATGTTTGTTTTCTCTCGTTTTTTACAAAATAGATCCGTTGTGACTGAGTAACCGGTCTGTCGAAATCTAAATAAGGCCCTAAGACTTTTGTCCTTCTCTTTCTGAATCCTACATTACGAGAAGACCACAACCCCTTACTCCGCCCCTATCACTTACACACATTGGAAATAACAAAGGTACAAAGAGACCCGGCTGTAAATCAATCAATGGCGCCACAGATGAGTGCTGCGGGGCGCACGCAGCTCTTCCTGGCGTGAGATCGGCTGCACACAAGACACGGTGAGGCACGCACGCTGGTCGCAGAATGCAGTGAGACTTGTGGGCTGGTTTCCCTTGCGGGCAGCTTAGCTGCTCTCGTGCCTTCTCCCATGAACCGCTTGTGGCCACCTCACCAATGAACAAAATTATGCCCAATATCACTTACTGCAACCAGCAGGTCATCCACAAACACTGTGGGTAATGCAGTCCTGTCAAGCGTCCTTAAAAATGCTTCTCCATCGATGGGTTCGGCACCAACGTGGCTGGTTTTAATGCCAAGCAGGCACTCGTCGCAAAATGCAAGTAACATCCAGAGCCTGGGTGTAAGCGAAACCACGTTTTGTTTTTTAAAGCCAACCACCTACATGGCTCTCCCTTATCTGCCTGGCAGTAACTGTCACCACTGACAGTCACCCAGCATGATGTCACCCCATAGCTACATGTATTATAAATAAGGCACCCAGTTTTCCGTTTGTACTGATTTTTACAGATAAATACAGACCCAAAACAATGTTTTTCCTGTCTGTATTTATTTTTAAAAGTGGAAAAATGTAGAATATTGCGCTTCTTGTAAGTGTACCTCCATGCTGTCCTTCATGAATTCCACACCAACAGCTGAGTAGATAGGCAGCTTGGAGACTTAAAAACAGGATGAGATCATTTCTTTAAATACAGGCATATGTTAACATATATTTGTATATCATGCTAATATTTACTTGTGGGTGTAGTGTTGTGTTATATTTGGCTGCTTAATTACTAAAATGCAACAGGCATTGAAGTATGAGTGCATGTTTATTAGTTAAATGTGTAAATCTACCACATTACGACGCTCTTTATTCCCACAACACAAAATAAATATGGATAAATGCCAATAAGATGACAAAAAAATAAATGTGGATAAATACAGACAAAAATAAATTCCATAAAACTGGGCACTCTAATTATAAAATGTATTGATTCTCCACGTACAAACCCTTCCCTTTCTCTCCCACACAGGCCACTGAGGTGAAAGTGAACACTGTGGATTTCAATCAAGAGTTTGTGGCGCGGATGATCCCTAAGCTGGAGTGGAAAGCGTTAGTGGAGGCTGCGGACAATGTACGTATCTGGGACATAGTCTTATTGGCATCAAATGGACACCTTTGGGAAATTGCCAGACAGGAAGAGGGCAGCACCTCTGTATAGCCTAGGTGGAGCTTTGTCCTTGTAAGGGTATGGAGTGCAGCTGTTTGCCAGAGAGCTTGTTAATCGCTTGGCAGGAGGGAAGTTGGATTTATTCACAGACAAAGTGTACAACACCCAGGAGTCATACGGGGTAAGAACTTACAGGAGTTCAGTGATGCTTGCAAGATGAAATTCAACTGGCACCCTGTAATGTACAGAGTCCATCTAGTTTTACAAATGAACTTTGATAATGGGTGTGTCATTCAGGTTCCCTCATGTAATGAAAGAACCTCATTTGCAACACTAAAGAAACACAATTAAAATAGAATGCACTCTAAAGGGTTGCCTTTGCTCAAACACAATGCCAGTAGATCTTATTGATCATAAACTCCGTGTTGCATTCTCCTACAAGCAAAATGGATGCTATATATCATGTCCTGTTTGCAGAGGTGTGCCAAAAAAGTGTAGGAAGGTGCTGTTAGTGACCAACTTTTTGGTAGTAAAACAAAGATGTTTTGCTTATGGGACAGAAGATTCAGATTTCATCTGTGGGTGAATTGTCAAAGGCGGTAGGAAGTGGTGCAGCAGTAAAGTCCAAGCAGTTATAAGCAAGAGAAATGTAGTGAGGCAGTACTAGGTGTGTGTTAGTCCCTCCCATTAACCTAGGGCCATGGGAATTATGCTGCATTAGAGGATCAAATAACGCTGTAGGGTTGACTAAATTATGCAGTGAAAAGGGGTAATTCTAATGCAGCAATTTATGTGGCAAATGTGACACATCCATAAGTATGTGGAAATCACTGCAAAATCTTTGCTTAAGTCCAGTGGACCAAACCACAGTGGCAAATGAACTGGGGCCAAACCATGGCAAAGTTGCCAACCAACACATTTACCTTGAGTAGCTTGTGGGAGCAGGCGGGGTTATACAGGGACAGCTCGTAGAAAATCCTGATGTGTGTGAACAGACCAGTCGTAAGTGAGCATATCTAAGAACACTAGTATCTGTGGCAGACAAGACACTAAGGCTTGCTAGAGTGAACAGCACAACCCTCGCTTGAGTCAAATGAGATTTGCTGTAGTCCTCTGTTTAAAGGTGACTCTAAACAAGTCCCTCATGGTCTGAAAGAGTGCTGGAAAAGTCATAGGTGGCATCCTTTAGCGTTACTATATCCAAACTCTCTTCCTTTTCACATACAACAGTTTTTTAAATTTCATTTTCATGTTAAACACAAAAAAGAACACTACCACCTGTTGCCAGACTTCCAACCCCTCTCATCCTCTACCTCATCCCAGCTCCAACCCTCAACTCTTGCCCCAGCTATCCACCCCAGTACCCACATTCTCTCCCAAAACGTCTTGGTGCAGCTGCACCAATATTCATGAGCACTGAAGGGGGCTGACTGACCCCATGGGGGGCCAAGGAGTAAACCGGATCTACTGGGTCTCATTCGTAGAGGTCATGTGCCCCAATTGTCCCAGGGTCTGTCTTACTATGGCTCTGCAAACTGAGCCAAGTACAATCGCTTCAGCACTTGACTCTTAGTGGTAGCAGTGGCGAGCAGTCACAGACTTCTCAGGGAGGTAGTCTGGAGGAACTCGAGCTCAGGACTAAACAGTTGCACAGCAGCGCAGTAACTGAATGTCCAACTTAGTGCTTATCTTACAAGAAGGAAAAATTCTTTAATGTAGGTTAGAACTGAATACTGCACACAAACATAGGCAAAGCACAATTTAATGTCCTAGGTGCTGTAGGGCAGGGCTGCGCCTCTATCTGCTATCTCTCTTCAGTTCCGCCCTCCAACTCTCCTTCAAGTCTATGGCGTTCCCCCATGGAATTAGGGCAATAAAGTGATTATGGCTCGGTGCATCTCTCTCTCTCTGAGGCAGATTTTTTCACTTCCTTTCAGTTGTTTGGTAGCGTGAGTAAACCAAGGGAGGTGTCTGGTCTTGTGGAAAGTGATATTAAGCACGCAATGGTTGTATTTTTTTACCATCTTCCAGTTAATTATTTTATGTGGAAATGGAGTGATGAGCAATTTAGAGAAACAAGAGGCAATAGCTAGCAACATTACTAGGTTCCATGCACTGGCCCTGGGTTCCAAAATGGCAGTGCATAAATCATTTAACATATTTGATCATTCAATGAAAAGCGATCCCTACTATGACCTGCAGCATGAACATTCCGCTTATACCATGTCTTTGCTTTTCACAGTTTCATTCTGTCTTTCCCCCTACAGCTGGGTCACCTGTCAGATCTCCCTAGGGATCTGATCACTGACTATGAAAGCAACGAAGACTTCCTGCGGAAAGTTCATCACGTTCTCATGGAGGTAATGTCAACAAATCAACAGGCAACGCTCTACCCCTTTTGCTCTTGCCAGTCTAGTCCAGGGGTCTTCAAACAAAACAATATTTTCACCTTCAACAGATGAGGTATTAGGGAAATGTAAAACTCTGGTAGTTGCAGTCACTTTTTTCCCCAAAATAGCCACCACATATATAAGTGACCAGATTCTTATATTACACGCCTTTAATGCCCTCAAGACTAAGGGGCAGATTACAATCTCGTTAGGAAAGCATTCCTACCGAATCGGGTTAGGAATGCTTTCCGTACGAATCGCACTCCGGGAGTCCCACCGACTGATTGCGATGTGTACGGACTCGTTTCGGTCGGACTCCCATTGAATTCAATGGGAGCCTGTGTACAATGTGAACACGTGCTCCCATTGAAAAAGGGGTGGGTGGGGAAAAGCATGCACCTTGTGGCGGGCACCCCATGGTGGCCGCCACACTGTGCATGCATGGAAAGGGGGGGCCCATGGGTACCATCATGCGACCGATTCAGAGGCCCCCCCGGCCTGCTACGGCCCCCCCAAGTCCAATTCCCACAGCCTTTTCGTCTCGGCAAAACCGAGTCAGTTCGGCTGTCAGAATCAGTCATCGTACTCGCTCGTTCGGAAGCCGTCCCTATTGAGCTGCACGATTCGGCTCCGAACGAGTCGGACTGCCTGAATCGCGTTCGGAACCGATTCGGTCACCTCGGACGGTTTCCTCGCATTGGTCGTCTGGAAAGTTGGACGATTCGGTCGGAAACATAGGCTCCGAATCGGATTTGAAGATTCCGAATCCCGTTTGGAGCCTTTCCTAACGAGATCGTAGTAGGCCCCTAAGCATTAGTTTAATGGAAATCTTCATCAGGCAAAAAGTGTTGATATCTAATCAAGCACAAATCAATAGCTTCTTCAGGAGCTACAAACTAACTTTGAAAAATATTGGGTGTGCATGAGGCTTATGTGAATATCCTTGGGCATGCATCTCTGGTTGGAGTATCACTGCTGTCCTTTCACCTTTAGTGAATAGATATCACTTGGGACAGATCCGTACGTGCCATCATCTAGGACAAGCGTGTCGTAATCCTTCTTTCACGTCCTTCATACAGAATTGGTGCTTCTTGGAGCTGTTGACTTAGTCCTGGAGAATGAAAAATGACTCAGTATATATTCCAGGTATTTTATTGAGCCTAAAGCTGTGGGGCCAATATGCTTCTGACTGAACTCGATGACTTGAATAAGCTTCTCTTATGGGGCCTTTCCACATGTTGGCACAAACTCAGATTCTGGAGGCCATGCAGATAAGGGACTGGAGGACTTTGGTAAGTGTCAGTCATGCTTCAGTTTTAATAAAGGAATAGTGCTGACACCATGATTTGAAGATTAGAGTATGATATAAGTACTATCAATAGTGGTGTTTGTGCTTAAGCATGAATTTTGTTCTCCGGGTGATAACAAAAGTTCTATAAGTGCAGTTTTATATCTTCACCATCAGGCGACACATTTGTTTCTCAACTTGGATGATTGGCTGAATAAAATGCAGTGTCAAACTTCCCTTGGGGATAGCTTTTGTCAGATTTTTTTAACACTTTCGAATCTGGTATTTTCCATCAACCAGTAGAGGTGCACTCGCTTATCTGATCCTACCTACATAGATTCTTCAGTTTAAACAAGCAATGATTGACTCCTCAGTAGGTCTGTGTTTCCATCTCCAAAGATTATTTTCTTCCTTAATCATGCAATGCAACAATATTTTAATCAGTCTTCGGTTGGATGGTTTCATAGGCTCTTAGGTCTAAAAGCTTCTTACAACAATGGTGTGTACTTAGTTCAGTTGCAGAAAATAATTTTACAACATCAGGTGCCTCAGAGCTTTACTCAGTCTGTTGAACCTCAACCGAAGAACTTCGCGCAATCTAGCCATATTTTGGAGTTTTTCACTGGTTGAATTTAGTGTCCAACATGATGCAGGGAGTTAGTTTCAGGCTCGATTCTTCGTCGATTCTGTGTCATGAATATCGGATTCATACCAGTACGCCTGGGGAGCTCATTGTGAAAGTTAACTGGCTCATGGACTCTGGATTCTCCAGAACAGAAATCTACCTGGAGCGCAAAATAGTATTTTCTTGACCTAAAGCCCTTCCTTTCTTTCCTGCTAGAGTTTTACAATTCCCTCTTCGACAATACTTTGTCTGCTGACTTCTCGCCTTTGGGGTTGGTCACATAACAGTAACCCTTTCCTTATAGTGTCTTATCTTCAAGTATTCTCATCGGACTGCATTATCTTCCACAAGTGGTGCATCAGTTGAAATGTGTTGATGGACCTGAAAAACCTGGGACTATCTACATATAGTTTTTCTTTTCAGAAGTAAACACCATGTGCTCAAAGATGCAGGAACAAGTCCCTGTAAAAGCTCCTCTTTGCAGGAATAGTTTATTTTTTATCCCTAGAAGCACGCAAAGGAGGAACAAGAGGAATACTTAAGGCCTGTTGGTTTGTTCTCCATAACCAGACAACTAAAGTGTGAAAAAGAAAGAACAGACCACTTGCACTAGAAATTGACCTAGTAGTCAGCAAAGATGTGTGTTAAACATCTAATGAAGACATTTATTCAGGACGCTTGGACATCACCTACACAAGGTGGCATGTTTCAACCCTTGATCCGCTCCTCTTTGAAATTCTTTAACAGGGGAAGCTCTTTAAGACCTCACAATGCTTACATATTAATCACTAACATGGTGTGAAAACACAACAGAGCTTTTTCGGTTCTCATTGAAAACCCCTACAAATGTAGAATTGTCTACGGTTGATTTAACGTAATTTAATATTGTTACTCTATGACAAGCCTAAAAAATCAAAGGACGAGTTACTATCCTTTTTGTCTGTAAGCATCTAGTTATTTCATGCATAATGGAGCATACTGGATCTGTGGTATTTCTTCAGTACTAGGGGTTTTATTTTACACCAACAATGACTACCTATGTGAAATAAATTGTGCAGTGACTAGATTCTAATGGTGCTGTATTTGCCTACACCTCCCTCGTGGTTACTTCCCTTGTCTGGAATCCTGTATCAAACCCCACCTAAAACTGGGCTGGGTTGTGGTGGATGACTTTCCACCTGCCTCGGTTTGTTGATTTAGTCTTCGCTGTTCGCAACAGGAGTGGAATACATCATCAGTCCTGTCGATCGCTAAAAACTAGAACACAGTTCCTGAAAAATTAGCCTCTGCAGATTTGGACATCTCAGAAGAAAGGGATTTGAATCCAGTAAAGCCTTCTTTGAATTATGTTCTTGGATTCATTACCTCTTTGACTCGTACAGGGATTCAAGTTGATTACTGTATACTTTACTGGCCAGGCCCTGTGACTAACCCTGGTGAAACTGCTGATACCTTTTTTACAAAAATTAAGCAGTTATATTTAATATTGACAGCTTCCTGCATTTCCATTAACCCATTGTATATTGCGCTTCTCATTGGAATCTGAATCTCATCAAGTAGAAACCGTAGGACATTACATTGTCTTAAACAACTACAATATTGTACTGTGAACGTTTTCTTCTGAAGATTCTAACAGTAATTGTAAAGGATGAAATCAGTCATGGTTTCTGTGTATCTTTTGGCACTTTTTCACCAAGCTTTAAACCCACTGAATCAGCTGTTGGTGGGTCGACATTTTCTTAAGTTTCAACATTTTCCAAGAAATTGGGAGTTTAGCCTCAAACACTTCATGCCCATCCCCTCGAGCAAAGTAGCCAGAGCGGCTTTCTAAAGATACGTTCCCATTGCAGCATTTGTATGGCAGCTACATGGGCAACTGCATGCTTTTTTTTCAAAGCATTACTTGCCTGGAGCCATCTTCTAGGAAAGAAGCCGCATTTATGCAGTACAGTTTGTGAAGTGCCCTTATTTTAGGCATGGTTGAGATATGTGCTGTCTGAGACCTTCAGAGTTACTTTGGGAAGAAAGATGAGCAGGACGACTGAGTAAAGCATAATTACTTTCATGGTAATGTTCCTACCCTGTTTAATAAACCACCCCCTCCCCAGTCAGCATATGATTTGCTATAACATTGTATACTGGGAAAAACATGGGTACTGGGTTTGATGGTTGGTGATGCACAAGTGATGGTGACCCTCAAATTCATCGAAGGATACTGGAACATGGTCGGCAGCTGCATTGGTTTTAGTGAACAGTGTTTGTTATTACAATCCAGTACAGGCAATTTCCAACTAGCTGTGGAAGAGGGTGAGCAAGAACTAAGGGCCAGATGTACGACCATTTGCCCTCGATTGCGAGTCGCAAATTGCGAGTCGCAATTTCAAATGTACAACAGTGTCTGAGACACTGATTGCGATTCCCAATGGGGTCGCAAAATGCGAGCCTCATGAATATTAATGAGGCACTCGCAATTTGCGACCCATTGGGAATGGCTGGCCCTCACAGGGATGGTGGCCTGCTGGGCTCAGCAGACCTCCACGTCTGGGACTGCTTTTAAATAAAGCAGTTTTTTTTAAAAATGCAGCCCGTTTTCCTTAAAGGAAAACGGGATACATTTAAAAAAAAGAAAAATGAAACATTTTCGTTTCATTTTTTAAGGGCAGGTAGTGGTCCCTGGGACCACTGCTTGCCCTTAAAAAATATTTTTAGAGCCTGTCACAAAGGGTAAGGGGTCCCTTGGGGACCCCTTCCTGTTTGTGAGTGGTTTACCACCCTTCTGTGAAGGGTGGTAAACTGCGACTGTTTTGCGACCGCAATTGCAGTCGCAAAACAGTCATACATGGCATTTGGGGTCGCTATTAGGAAGAGAACGCCCCTTCCTAATGGCGAGTCACTAAACACTATTTTGCGAGTTGCAAATTTTTGCGACTTGCAAAATAGGGGTTTGTACATGGCCAAAAGGATTTTTGCAAGCGCAAACGGGTCAAAGACCAGTTTGCGCATGCAAATATCCGTCGTACATCTGGCCCTAAGAGTACAAAATAACAAGGAAGATAATTTTTCACTTGGATGGCTCCTCATAGAATATCCTTGCCAGCACGCATATGGATACCTCATTACAATAGCAGAGAAGACTTTTTTACTATCCTGACCTAAACCAAGCACCTGCATCAGCAAAAGTTTAGTGGTCTTTAGGGTGAGGAAATAACCTTCCTCATGGGTACATTTATCTCACTAACTTGCTTCTTACATAGTTCACACTTTTTTACGTTCTTGCTGACTTTATTGTACTACATTTTTTAACAGATTCACCTTAGGCTTTTTCCAGAATTTAGAATAAGCATTGACATGCTCTCTTTATTTTAGTCAGCAGCTAATCATTCTTTGATTAATTGCAGTCAGGTAGGTCATTGTTTGTAAACTACACTTCTTGCTTAGTAACACGGGAAAGTGTGCCTTAAATAAATGCTGTTTTAGAATAAAAGGCGAAAGTCAGGCAGAAACAGGGGTGCTCTATTGTGGCGGGAAAATGGTTAGCCAGATAAATAGGAAGCGCTCTGTAATGTTCACTGCTTTAAATTGAGCTGCATGGTGTATGACTATAGCCTAAACCCTTTGGTTTTTCCTTGGGGTTGTAGGTGGAGGTCATCGAGGGGACATTGAAGTGCCCTGAATCTGGACGTGAGTTTCCAATCACCAAGGGTATCCCAAACATGCTGCTCAATGAAGATGAGAGCTGAGGGACGAAGAACTTTCTCTTGGGTGTACAGGTGCATGGGCTAGTGGCGCCCCCCATTTTGCAGCCATCCTTGGACTGGTCAAAGTCAGTGGCCATGTTGTAGTTGAACATTGTTCTAAATATTTACCATTGTCTGCTGATGGTACTTGCTATTTCTGTTGTGTTTATTTTGTAAAGATGTTTCATTTTATAAATTAAAAAAGGTAATGAGTACAGTTTCTTCATTATTTTTCATGCCGTACTAATTTCTGGTTGGAATCATCTTCCTGAATTTTACTCTGCCAGTACATCAATTCTGACGTGAATCGTGACCTACTGTTCAGTGTACCTAATGCACCTCTAATTACATTTTAATCATAGACTTTTTCTCCACAGTTTGATATTTCAGATTCCCATGGGTGAATCATTCCAGTTACCAGGATTGGGACTCCTGGTA
Organism: Calotriton arnoldi; assembly: GCA_963921515.1. NCBI lineage: Eukaryota > Metazoa > Chordata > Amphibia > Caudata > Salamandridae > Calotriton > Calotriton arnoldi. The sequence continues at coordinate 291,279 of CAWUFW010016431.1, forward strand.
ACCTAAATAGTATTATACAGTAGGCACATTAATGCTTTGTAATACAGCAGGGTTTATTTAGTATCACATTCAGCTTCTTGTCAAATGTCCAAAACGCAGCGATTGAGGTAAATATTGTCTGAACACCAGTCACCTCAGAGGCTCCCATAGTCCAGTTTTCTCCTGCACACAGTGTGTGAATCTCCATCAACAGTGCTGCTCTCTACAGCAGTTACAAGCAGCTAACTTGTGAATCATGTTGTCGGGTGAGAATTGTTTGTTGCCTCCTGTATTTTGCAACTATCCAGAGCGTTCCGCCGGGCCTGTGACTGGTTTATGGACTTGGGCAGCAGTTCTTAACCTTTTGACGTCTGTGGACCGCCACTTAATCATTACTGGAGCCATAGGGCTCAAGCAATTTTGACGATTTGAGCTTCAAAACAATACGCAAAATACAGAAACAAGCATTCATCAAGTAAATACACAAATGTCAAAATATTTAATTTAATTGACAAATATTTAAAAAAGATATAACTTGTCGTTTTAATGAAAAGGTTGAGACTTCTAAGTTCAGCTGAGGCCATCCATCTTCCATACTTTATTCTGTTTAATGCATGTCCACAAATCAATCTGAGGACACCGACTTAATTATTAGCCTCCAATTTCAAATCCCTTTATACTTACGGAACGTTTAACAATTGCTATTTACATTTTTGCTTCTTTATTTATATACACTTAATCTGCTAATATTACTTAATTATCTAAGTAGTCGGGGACCTTCAGGGGTCCTCATACTACAGGTTAAGAATCGCTGGACTAGGGGTTAGCTCCATCTACATATTTATAAGCTAACTGGACTAACAACATTGAAATTTCATTTCACATCGCTTTGCACAATAATGATTAACCATTCACTACATTGTTTTTTAAGTCTGGCTTAGACACAGCGTTGGTTGTCTTGCCAGCGTCATGCAAGCAAATAAATAACAAGCATTGGCATAGCCAATAGGTCTCGCCTTTGGGGCCTTATAAGTGTTTAGGCAGAGCTATTGACTTTGCCAATGTGTTTAAGCTGTGCTGTAGAGAAGTGTGGCTGCTGTGCAGCATGCTGAAAAGTTGTAATAAAAAAGTGCCAGAAGCATTTTTTGTTACCTTATATATGACCAAAAAGGCATTATGTCCAACAGAACGAACATATTAAAAAATGTATGTACAATAAAAAAATTCTCATTTTTCTTTTGTTCTTACAATGCTGGCAACTTGTTTTTGCCTATTCCAATGGTTGTTAAAGTTTTTTTTTTTTTTGAGGGGGCATAAACAATTGGAGGTTGAAGGTTGTGAACTAGTACCTGTATCATAACACTAGCAGCGGCCAGACGCTAGGGGAGAATCAACAGATGGCAGATTCCGAGAGCAGGCTGAGGTGGTGTTGAGTGATGTTGAGGTGGTGGTGGTGACTGGTGCTGAGACGATGCTGAGGTGATGCTGAATGATACTTAGGTCTTGCTGAGTGATACTGTTGTGGTTGTGCTGAGTGATACTGTTGTGGTTGTGCTGAGTGATACTGTTGTGGTTGTGCTGAGTGATACTGTTGTGGTTGTGCTGAGTGATACTGTTGTGTTTGTGCTGAGTGATACTGTTGTGTTTGTGCTGAGTGATACTGTTGTGTTTGTGCTGAGTGATTGGTGCTGAGTGATGCTGTGTTGGTGCTGAGTGATGCTGTGTTGGTGCTGAGTGATTGGTGCTGAGTGATGCTGTGTTGGTGCTGAGTGATGCTGGGGTGGTGCGAAGTGCTGTGGTGGTGCGAAGTGCTGCTGTGGAGATGCTGAGTGCTGCTGTGGAGATGCTGAGTGCTGCTGTGGAGATGCTGAGTGCTGCTGTGGAGATGCTGAGTGCTGCTGTGGAGATGCTGAGTGCTGGTGTGGTGGTGCTGAGTGATGGTGTGGTGGTGCTGAGTGATGGTGTGGTGGTGCTGAGTGATGGTGTGGTGGTGCTTGTGCTGGTGCTGAGTAAAAGCTGGGGTGGTGCTGAGTGATGGTGTGGTGGTGATGAGTGATGGTGTGGTGGTGCTGAGTGGTGCTGTGGTGCTGAGTGATGCTGTGGAGTTGCTGAGTGATGCTGAGAGATGCTGTGAAGAGAGAGAATGAGAGGTTGCATAGTTGTGGAGAAACTGGTAGAAGTCCCCTGTGTAAAATGGGCAGTGAAGGGTATGATAGAGCTGTGAAATCCCTTCCTGTGTGGCTGTCCTGTAACATCACACCACATGACGTCACTGTGCATTGCCTAGGATATGTTTCTGTCTTTTAGGGCTTGTGTTCTGTCTGCATTATCATATGCCGATGTCTCCGCACTATTGAACATACATTTTGACATCCTTCACAGCGACATGTACACAGATGGACCTGTGTTGTATTGCAGACTCCTTGCCATATCCACTGTGACACTGGAAAAACAACCAGTTTGCTTCCCTGTCTCAAGCACGTCTCTTAGCAAACTCAATAACACTGTCTTTATAATAGCAAGTCTTAAACATACCCGTTAGTGCTGTAGCTTTGTGTTTGTTACCAAGATACAGTGATTGGTGGCACCTGAAAGGAAAGGCAGGCACATGGCATCTGTGTATTCATTGCCCACATTCATGACATTTGGCCATTTCAGACAAAAGCTGTTCAGCGTTTTTCACCTTTTAGCTGAAGCCACAATTTCAGTGTGAAATCTGTGCATGTCAGCATCCTTCCAGCAGGCTCCACGTGATTTACTTTAAGCCGACCACAGAGTATGGTGGCTTTCCTAGATTCCACAGCAAGCAGGAAAAAAAAAGTTGTTTGGGGGGGGGATGCTTGTTGGTAGTGTGTGCTACAGTGCACAGCAGATTTAAACAAAATAGAAAAAGCGAAGGTCTGAGCACAGGAGCACTAATCAGAAACATGATTGCGTCACTCCTGACTGTTTTACTTGGTACACAAATTTACCTCAAATATATCAAATTATTTTTGTAGACATTTGCCTAGCCCGGGTACTGAACCTTCAATTTATTTTGCCTAGAAAATTAGTGAAATTCTAAGATTGGAGCTGTGTTATGAAGAAAAGATCAACTCAAATTTGTATCACTTTTTAAATTTTCACTGCCAAATCAACTTAGATCTCTACGTCTTTTTTCATTTGAACATATAGCCTTTCATTCAAATAATATTTAAACAGCGGTTCTGAAACACCAATGTTTGTCCTTTCGAAACATGGCTCTCAAAGTGGATTTTTCGTGTGTGTGTGGGGAGGGAGGGGGCTTGTCCAGCAGGAAGAGTCGATGTATCGTTGGTTATTTGTGAATGTTTCTGTAAAAGTTTTTCAAACTCTCTAGTGGCACGAAGGTACAGAGAGTAGGAAGCGGAAGTCAGAAGCCGTATTCTAGCAAAAAATATGCGCCACAGATTAAATGGTGCCTTGTAATTCCGAAGGACCTCTCCTTGTGTGAGATGCACAAGTTAGACTTCCAGTAGTAATGTTAGAGGGGGCAGGGAGCAGAGAATCCGAGTGAGCAGCGTTAGCTGAAAGGGCGGTGAGCACGAGAGAGCAGTGTATGAGCAGAAAGAACAGTTGGTGTTCGCGGGAGACCAGAAGGATAGGTGGTCAGTGTTTAAGCAGAGAGGGCGGTGTGCGTCCAGAGAGGTCCGCGAACGTTCAGAGAGAGCAGATGGTCATTGTGTAAGCAGAAGGCGATGGCAGTAAAGTAGGCTTAATAAGCCCTGACAGAACCCCACATGGCGACTGCGCGCGTGCACGCAAGCAGGTGGCCAGCAAAAGCCTCTATGGTAGCACTTCAAAAACCCACTTACTAAATGTCTCGCAGAGCAGCGCAAAGTGCTGGCTCAGCGAGACCTAAAAATGCATACACATAGAGGGGCTTTGGATCAGCCCTTTGAATCCATTAGTGTTCAACTGTCACTCACACTTTGCTTCCGCCCACCACTGCATGGGGCAGCTCATTTCAATCTTTGCATCATTTGCACTGTGAGTGATGGCATTTTGCCTGATAATGTGAATGCGTCTCCTTACAAAAGTGTGCAGTTCAGTGCCAGACCTGGTGGCCAATGCTTTACTTTGCCTACTGTTATTTTATTCTCATTCTACCCCCTTCTTTATATTTTTTGTCATCCTAGTGTGTTTAATCTATGACTTCATGTTATAGTAATTACAGGCCAATAATATATTTTCTTTGTACCAATAAGAATCATCTTTCTTGAGGTGTACTATAAAACTAAAGTGTTTCTAAACCTTTTCTAAGTACTTCAGCCTGCTAGGAAGCACTCTCACTGTTCTGTTAAAATGGTAATTTCAGAAACATTGACAATATATGTTGCATAGATAAAACCTATTGGCTTTGCCAATGCGTCTGTTTTTTTTATTTAAGATTTCGAATTGGGTGGGGAGGTCTCATGGCACCAAATAATGTAGCCTGAAACTGTCTCTCTGCCTTCAAGCACAGATTTATCGCAGACTGTTGGTTTACTGAATACTGCGTCAACGTGACAGATGTTGTTCTACATGAAATAGACAGAGCATGAATACAGTTGTGGTTGAATGCCGCTTACGGCAGTCATTGACTATCAAGCAGCACACATCACACACAATTTCATTTATAGCAAGTGCACACGCTCAAGCAATTAGCACTCTGCACATCCGACTGTCAAATGAAAGGCAATAACTTCGGAAATCTCAGCTCTTCTAAACAGAATTCCAGGTTATTGCTTGTGTACAATACAGATTTACTAGCCAATATCAGATGCAGACTGTATCACAGGCTACACTGTCAAAGTAAACCGGTAAGCGCCCAGAGCAAACACTGCCGAACTGAGACATGGTAATAATGTTGAGATTAACCATCTGAATGGTGATCATGATGTTGACCTCAAAGATGAAAATCTGAGTAGACCTTATTGCCAGTGGATGCTCAACTCACGGAGTTTTCTCGCTTGCCAATTGGAATATAAAAGTGCAGCCAGTTTACAACTTAAATCTGTCCTGCTAAGCATTACTGCTGCTTGTCAGCAGGAAATGCCAATTCATTTGCGTATTAAAGGTAATTTGCGTAGTAAATTAGTTAAGTGTAAAATGGCTGCTCATGCTAACCTCTGTGTGCATTAAACGCATCTGCAAAATAGGCGGTCGAACGAGACCTCCTAAATCAAATGGAAATGACATTTCCAGCTGGCGCTGCTCAGTGCACTCATTTCGGGACTGGCAAGAGAGTAACTAAATGCAGATAATGCATACTGAAGTATTTTTTTAGAAAAGGGGATACATCTGTGGTAGGTTTAGCAGCGAACTACAGTATGTTTCTAAATATCAAGCTGTTTTCATGTACTGAAGCGTGTCTCTCTGATTTAGTGTAATTTTACTCAGTACAAATGCATAAAGTGTCTTAGTTTTTCTGCATTTCTTGGCTTTTTTGCACTGCGTCATGACCTCCTTTGATTTCCTGCTCACCCTAGTGTCTGTTGCACAACTGTAGCTGCTATTGTTAATTAGAAATGTGGACAACAAACATACTTTTTAGGTTCAGTTTTTAGGTTGCGTTCTGTGAACAAAAACGAACGGTGACCACAGCACAATAGCAGTACAAACTCAAGGCTGGCTAAGAGAAACGGAAGCTTGCCCATCGAGGCATTTAACCAAAAAAAACATAGTACTCCAAAAAACCTAAATTGTAAATTCTTATTCAGACGGTCGAGATTGCTGTGTAATTTTGGGTTACTGGAGTCTGCAGTTGAAGATCCGATCATGGCTGTTCTCCAAACAACAAGCTCCTCCAGGGTAAATCGGTACTCGCTAGAGATTGACCTTGGCATAAGCTCATGGGCACATCACCGCCACCTGGAAGCTGGCCAGTCAGGTAGTTGTATATTGGTGTTGAAATTGGGTTTGTTTTGCCACACAATGTGATTACACCATGCTTAAACTCCACTGAGAAGATAATGTTCCTTAGCTCTTTTAGGTTGTTTGTCTATTACAAGAATAACGTACCAATTAGCAAATCGAGGGAGCAGTAACAGTGGGAAGAGGGCGGGGTGCAGAGACTTGCATCCTATAAGAGTGCATGTTAAAAAGTGAAAAATATTATTTGCAGGAGTCTGCGGCCAGTGGAAGGAATCTGGCCGCAGACAGGAAGCTGTACTTGGTCCATGCTCCACGGCAGGGACACATGAATCCCAGGAGGATGGCAAGGCAGTGGCTCTGACCAGTAAGAATCAAGAAAATGAGTGACAAGGAAGCCAATCAATGGTAAGTAATGGGTGGGGTCTAAGCACGTTTTAAGTTTTCTTTTTTTTGGTTTACAGCAGATTTCGCAAGCGCTGTGCAGGTGAAACCTAAAAATAGCCATCACACCTGCTTCCAAATGTGAGACCTATTTGCTTTGCCAGGGCTGTGTTTTATCACAGGAGTTTGGGCTAGAGGTAGCATACTATATATACATATATATATATATATATATATATATATATATATATATGTGTGTGTGTGCATGTGCGTGCAAAAGTGTGAAGTCTGATAGAGAACCCATGCACACCCAGTTTCATATCCAGACAAGTCTGACCCAGTCTTTCATCCATTTTGAAGTCTAATTGGATAATGGTGACACATGTTATCTAGATCCTTTCGAAGTGCAGTATGAAGCACTATATGTGAAAGTAAGCTGTTTATTTTTGTACTCGCATGTTCCATTCCTTGTGGGTTTATCCAGTACTTCAGTGTTCACAGATTGATAAATATAGTACCGTTGAGATTGGTAACACTAGAAATCGGGTATGAGCCCAGAGATTAGAGAATTGTTTACAGTACAGATGTTAAGTGACAGGATGTCTTGTCGCCCCCGTCCTGATTTTCATAACTATCCCTGATTGGTAGATGAGCCTCCATCTCTGCCATTTTTCGCTTTAAACATTTGCAGTTTTGTTTCTAATTTTAAGTCTGCTTTCATGTATTTAGCTTTTTGCCAGCTCCTCTTGGTTGGTTATTATATCATGTGTAAGAAGGAATTTAGGGCATGCTTCTCTAAAGCATAAAAGTAATTTCTCAACCAGTTTTGTGCCAAGAAGTTATTTTGATGGCATTCTTGCTCTGTATATTAAACAGCGAAAACATTGATTTAAACATGCTTTTGTTGGAGTGATTTTCAGAACTAGGCACCCTTTCTGAGCTCACTGATTTGTCCTTCTTTCCCATAAGGGTCTTGGTGCACTTCAATGTTCCCTAAACTTTTTTTTCACTTGATCATTTCTATAACTTTCTCTTAACTCCCAATATTTATTTGACTCTCCTTTTAATCGGCGTTTCCCTAACTCTCCCTTCTCTGCAGCTTTTCCCTAATCCTGTTTATACGGCAAGGCGTCTCTTTCCCTGAGCAGACACTAAGATTATTATCTTTTCCCCAGCTGGGTAAATCACCACTTCGTCCCATCTATAATCACCTCGTCTTTTTCAAATACAGGAACCAAAATCAATGCAGTATTGAGAAGACTGGCTGAGATGATCTGCTCATTGGTTTCTACCAATCGGTGGCTTTGTACCAGGCAGGAGTATAGCAGATCATATGAATCTAGCTGCCACTGTTTTAGACCGGGCAGAAGTCAAGGATGCCTAATTATCCTTAGTCCTCAGCGCCAAATAGACCTTTGACAGGGCTGAGTGAACTTTTTTTGTGGGCAGTAATGGAGAAAATGAGAATATGAATCCATACACATTTACTGGGTGAATGCACTTTATTAGGTACTATACTGTGTTAACCGTGCTATATCCAAAAAAAAAAAAAATTGCAAGGGGAACAAACAGCTATCTGCTTTCTGAGGTCGGTGTGCATTTTATGTGGAACCTTCTACACAAATGGTCTTCCTATTCAACAGATACTACCATTATTGGTAGCAGTCTCTGGAATTAAGATTTTAGTTCATGGGTGTAACATGTTGATTTGCACTCCTTACCCCTCTATTGCAGTGCCTGCTGTAGTGCTACTGCCTGGGGCATTTGAGGGTTTTCATGGTACACATTAAACACCTACAAGTCACAGGGGATATTGTAAGGGTGCACAGACTACTTGGTTTCCAGAATTACTAATGAGAATTGTTACGCATACACAAATGCTAATATGTTAAAGGCAAGGTATGAATTGTTTCTGAAGGAATTCGTCAATCTATGTGAAAGACTGAAGAATCTACCCCCTTCCCTATGTGGAAGAGAAAACTTGATGGCTATATTTGCCAATATATAATTGTTATTTAGAACTTTACCTCCAGCAGTTCGAGCTTCATTATTCAGATGGCACAGTTCTGCAATTTCTTCTTGTGTTCGAGGCAATTAGGGCTGAGGTGAGCTATGCACTATCAGTGTCTAACTTCAATGCAAGAAGGTTGGGTACTGCCTAAGTTTAGATTTTACCACTTGGGATATTCTTGGTCAAAGACTCAAAAGTTAAGTCTTGATGCTGCTGATCTGACATGGTGCCGAGCGTCATGAACTACACCATTTCTTACGGACAAAAGCCACAGAATGTCATCTAAAGTATGTAAATTAAAGATGATAGAGGTACTTAGCAGAACTGGGCTAGATGTACTCGGCCCTTTTAAAATACACAAAAAACAGAAGTTGGTATCTCTTAGGTAACAGCTCTCTCCCTTCTATATTATCGATGGACGATTGCAGATGGTGGCCGAGTACCCTAACACAGTTTTTCTGCTAATTGTGGGTATTTAACACGCTTTTCAAATCTGCAGGAGATGTATCTACTGTAGAAACTGCATGGAATATTTCTTTCCTTTCTGTAGTTGATTTTTATCTATAAAAAATTGAGGCATATCATTGATGTGCATACATATAGGTTTCTGATTAATATCCTGTCCTCTAGACCTCCAGAAAAAGATGGATAATGGAACAGATGGTTGGGGTAATCTGTGTCTCAGACCATTAAAATGCATTCCATAAGAACTGCATGCTCAGTTACTCATATAACGAAATACATATTGCAATGTTACAAAAAAATATTTTTGCTTTATGTCACATCAGGCAAGATTATATCACATCCTAAAGATAGCCTCTATTCTTGGGCACAGTACCTAATGCAACTATATAATTGTAATTCCACTTATGTATCAATATCACTTAATGCCCCTAATGAGATGTGGAAGCGTTTTATGCCAGGCTGCCTGCTTCACCGGAACGCAAGATTAGTGGTTAATCCAGTGGTTATTGTGCTTAGTCTTGTGCTGTCTAGAAAACCATTCGATCCACCTATTTGGTCATAGATTAAATTAATACGGATTTGGTGTGATCATGCTGATGGATGGTGTAGTAATAGATGAGCTTGAGGAGATTAGGTATTGTTAGGTTACAGGCATATGACTTTCAAAGGAGAGGTTGTGATCTTTGAAATGAAGTGTAGGTGAGGATAGCCCCCACAGACAGTGGGATTGTTATGCCTGCATTCCTGTGGTTAGAAGGCAGAGCTCCAAACATTGAAGTGAGGAGGAGGATGGGTACAAGGCTACCCTAGAACTTCCATAAAGACTTTGTTATGAAGGGGCAGCAATTAGTTCTTCTTCAACAATGCCATTTGCTGGATGAGGCTCGGACTTTAGTTTGTGTTGCTCAAGGTAAGGCTTTTTCTAGACCAGATCAGCCCTTTTCCCTGCTCTTACCTGCTGCTGGGAGGTTGATCAAAGCTAGATGCAGCGATCTCAGACTTAATTGTGCCCATGTTGTGGGTACATTATCTAGGAGCCAGCTCCTGCCTGCAGTGAGAAGTATCACTTTATACAATGACTGTGTCTGGAGAGCAGCCAGAGAAGTACACAGGAAAGAGAACCAAGTTGGTTCTGCACAAATAAACAGGAATATCACTTGCCATGAAAAGGGCTGCCTTTGTCTCATATACAAGTCAAGTCAAAGTAACTTTATTCGGTTTCAAACGAAGGCCATAAAAGTTCATAAAATCATCATAACAAATTATTATTTCAGTAATCTATATACAACCAGCACAGTAAGCAGTTCATACACATCAATTCATTATATAAAATGCGAGAGAAGTATACACCTTAAAACAATCTTCTAATAAAATTACAATCTATATTACAAGGCACTTATCACAATTACGGCATGCGGCTCCCTCCATAAGAATACATCAATACTTAGAGTTGTGTGGTAGAGTTACTCTAATCGGGTTCAGTAGCAATGCCTAATACCATTTCCTAATCCCCATAGCTTCTTTAATGTAGTTGGAAACCCTAGTGCATATATCATTAGTGGCCAGTGAAGATAAATAATAAAAACCTTCAATATAAGAACACAGCCTAATTTCTCTTAAAATCGGAACTAAAAATCTTCCTCTTGGTTCTTTGCAAAGGGGCAAAATAGCATAAAGTACATACAGGCACATGCATCAAAAGAAAAACCGGTCACAAAGGGGCAGATTCTCAGAATCTGCCCCTTTGCGACTGGTATTTTTGCATTTGGGATGCATCATCCCAAATGCAAAATTCGCAATTTAAGTAATCTCTAAATTGCGATTACTTAAATTGCGATAGCATTTAAGGAATCGCAAATTGAGATTCCTTAAATGCAATGCAACAAAGTAAAAAAATTAGCGATTTCGCTACTAGGGGGCGCAAATTACCATGAAGTTGAACTTCATGGTAATTTGCAAAAACTTTGAGAAATGCACTAAAGTGCATTTTTCAAAGTTGAAGGTTACACACACACATGTCCTTGGGACATGTGTGTGCGCAACATATGTGCATGGATCAATTTCAGGGGTTCAACAGGGTGTCCTTTTGACACCCTGCACCCTTGAAATTGCATGCGCAATTTGCGAGTACCTATTGGTACTCGCAAATAGCGCTTGCAATTTCCCATTCATTCCTATGGGCCTGTAGGCCCATAGGAATGAATGGGAAGCCATTCCTTATTTGCGACTCGCAATTTGCGAGTCACAAATAAGGAATGTGGAGGAATCGCTATTATTATAGAGATTCCTACATGCATAGGATTTTGCGAATCCTTAATTGCGAATCCTTAATATTCGCTATTAAGGACTCGCAAAATCCTAGCTTGATGCATGTGCCAGATAGTGCTCTGAGCTGCCAAATTATCACAGGGGCAAGGCTACTAACTCTTCGGACAACCAGATTTTAGCCCATAATAACAGGGGGGCAATTTCTATGCGATCCTCTACGAAATCAAGCCCCAACTCTTGGTGACAGAAGATCGTGGGGGCACTGTTTGGAGTCATCAATAATCTTTTAATAAATTTGTTTTCCATAACTTGTAGCTGTCGGCTGTTTTGGTATCCCCACACTCGTGCCCCATATGTTACAACCGGCAAGCATTTGGTTTGATAAAGTGTAACCAGCTCGGTCACTGGCTTATGGCCCAGCTTTCTGGCAAAGCGGAAAAGCCCCTCAACTACCCTGCCTGGTTGTTGCACCCTCGCTATGATGAGTGGGTCCCAACTCAGCCTATTATTAAAAACATTCCCTAAATAATTAAAATTGTTCAATTTATCAATTCTCTTGTCTCCCACCATATATTTAATTTTTTTTGTCATTTTAGGGCCACACACCATGATATACGATTTTATAAAATTCACTTTTAGATCAAGAGCCAGCATAAAATCTGTGAATGCGTTAAGCAGTTTTTGGAGGCCAAGTGCTGTCAGGGCCATTAAAACGGTGTCGTCCGCATAGGAGAGCAGCGGGACCTGTGTGCCACCAATACGTGGACAATCAATTTCTTTATCTATTAAAAAGGCCTCTAATCCATTGGTGTAAATTAAAAAAAGGAAGGGGGCCAAAATACATCCCTGCCGTACAACTTCCGTAGAGGCTATGGGCCTAGTTTTTTCCCCTTGGGGGCCATATCTTATAACGACCGAGGTCGATGCATGGAGCCTGCGGAGAAGAGAAATCAAAGCCGCCTCCACTCCCATGTTCCCCATGAGAGCCCACAACTTGTCTCATATACATTTATTTTGCTTTTCAGATTGAATGTTCTTTTCCGTCAGACATGGAAATAAAAACTGTTCTGTTGGCCTGGTGGCAGAGGTAGTACAAACCAGATTAGGACTGCTCTCGGGCGATGCGCTTCACATGGTCACAACAATCAGATCATTGTGAGGATGCACAACTTAGACTTTCTGAACAAATATCAAATACAAAGTCTGCCCTGCTGAGGTGAAACAAGTGCGAAAACCGGAGACAGTAATGCAGGGGCCGGACGACGGGGTGGGAGGATGGTGGTGAAGGGTGATGGTTTGCTGGTTGTGAATGATCTTTCCATGTTCGACAGGCAAGACGCACTTTGCAGACAAATGGGCAAGTGGTGCAGATGATGTGGACACTGAATGTTGGGCTTTTTCGTCCCTAATCGCTAGTACTGCTCAGTAGCAAGCTTACATATCAGACTACTAGAAGAGGCTTGGGTGCTTGCATTACCCTGCAGGTTGCTTACCCTGACCCTTTTTTAAGCATTTATTACACCACCAAATTCTTGACGGAGCTTGGCTTTTTGTAACACACTAATGCTAGTCCTGCTGGCAGCTGTACACATATGTTTGTGTCCTGTGAAGCACATTTACAGTGCAACGAATTCAAGAGACTACTGACCCATCACTCATCTAGAGGCTTTACACATCACACATCTGGGAACCCTACAGAGTTTCATTACTGTAAAAGAACCCAGCACTCTAGCGGTCATTACTACATCATGCTATAATGAAGAAATACGACTTCAAAGTGAACAATTCATTTTTTATTTTTTTACACAGTGCTTTTTTAGGTCTTGCCTAGCGACGCAGCGCGAAGCGCTGTCGCTAGCGAGATCTATTGTTGTCGACTTTAGTTGGAAGGGGGACATGACATGTGCACGCGTATGGCAAGACAGGAGATGTGTACGCGTACGGCTCGCAGCGTTCTCACAACTCCTGCTCGCACCATACGCGTGCACATCTCACGTCGCCCGGACAGGCCATGTGCACGCTCACGGCGTCTCTTTCAGACAGCCAACGTGCACGCTAAAAATGCCCCCATGATGGAGTGGCCCGCTGTCTGGCGGGTCCGCTAAGCGAATGGGCGCCGGCAATGCACCCAGCCAAGCCCCCACTCACCGGCTGATTCAGGACTCCGGCGTCTCTCCTCGGTGTGCAGGTTCCCTGGCCGTCTCCTCGGCATGCCGCGGGGCTCTCACCACTCGGGAGCCCCGTCTTGCCTCTGGTGCCATGCAGTCTGCCTCGCTCTTCGCCCGGTCCCTCTGATGGGGCCGGGACTTCAGCATGGAGCCTGTAGGGTTCCAAACGTCCTCTCCGGCGGTTCCTTCCTGTTTCTGTGGCAGGCCCCGCCCACGTCCCAACAAAGGCTGCCTGACTTCCGGTTTCGCCGCCATCTGCACCGGAGTTCAGCTTGTTGTACAGCCATCAACCCCTTGTCAGCCCCAGGCCACGGCGCCGCGCAGCACGACACGCTCACTGACGTCCACTCCAGGTATAAGCGAAGCTAATTCCTACAGATAAGCTGCGCTGCTAAAACGGGATTTTGCCTTTTCCATTAGGAGCTCAATGAGAGTTGCAGAAGGTGAGCTCTCCCTGTGGTGGGAAATCGGGAGAGAGCTGGGGCTCCGGGCCCCAGAAAGCCTAGCAGTGCTTAAAAAGATCAGATGGCTTACAGCGATCATCCTTCAAGCCTCAATCTAAAGCGAGTCGCCACAGTAAGGGTCGGAGAGATCACCGCCTCACTTACCTTGGTTATCGTTCTTGTGACCTGAGTCACCAGTGCATGTACAATTTTTGAGCACCAGCTTCTAGTATCCATGGGTCATCGCACTTCAGTTAAAACACAAGCATTTGCAATGCAAGGTCTCGCATTTGGAACAGTTTGAGCTCTTGGCATTGTAATGAAAATGCCTTTTATTTATGTGTTGGTTTTTAAAACATAAATAAAAGGCATTATCATTTACAATGTTAATAGCTTAAACTCTCGCAAATGCGAGACCTATTGCATTGCAAATGCTTGTTTTTTCTTCCTTCAGATTCCTGCGGGCAGGCGACTAGCTTTGGGGTGGCTCCCTAGTTCAAACACCATTCTGTGCAGTTCTGCAGACACAACCTTTGTGTGGGGGTGATGCTCCTCATAGCAGTGTAGTCTCCAGCCTGGATCGCCCACAACAGAGCCATAAAGAGGTGTGAACTATTTGCTCCTGGCTGTGCACAGACACAAGACCGTGATCAGGAAAGAGACAAAATGATTGTTTTATCTAAAACACCCCTTCACTCTGAACAGTAGACTGCACCAGCTACCGGGTGGCAGTGATAAAGGAAGGACCTAATCGAATTTCTATAGTAGCCTTGTCTCGTTTGTCCTCTCTTCACTGTCTAGGTGTTCTCCCTCCAGCATCTCTTGTGATACACTTCCACTGTCTGGGAAAACAACATCACCCACATCTTGTACATAGGAACAGGCACACCTGTCTCCACTTTCCAAACTTTTACAGAAGAGATTTTCCTTTACAAATCCTTACTTTAAGCACCATAAGTCTCCTGAGGTGGGAAAATTGAAGGGTATGGCAACACAGTACTTCCTAGGTTGCCTTGCGTTTGCTCTCGGGACTACTGGGCTCTCTCAAAGGTAGCGTCATCTAATACATTTCTGAATTGTCACATGGGAGCATCATCCAGGAGCATAGAACAGTGTTGATTGTGCCCCTGCCTTTTGTTAAAAACTCAGCAGGGTTTGGGCCCCATACAGGCTTCTTACCATCAGCCTGATGTCGCACTTCCTTCTGCTGTAGATGGGTAAAGTCCCTGGTGGAACCACTGGAGATGCCAACAAATTACGACCAGCTGCACTGTTTTGCATTTCTGGTTCTTGTCATGGAACCCACGTTTCGGTGTGGAAGAATGCAACAAAGAGCACAATGATAAGGGAGGGTCAGTTGGGGTGCTGTGTTTTAATCATCTGCACTTCTGGAACAGGCGTTTATGTGGGGCTTCGTGGCACTATTCTACTCTGCTTCTGTATGGCCTCTTTGTGCAAAAGGAGTAGGTGATGATGTTGGCAGGATGACACAAGGACAAGCTCACTAGTAAGAAAGCACCAAGTATTCTCGCCGTCTTCTAGGGCTAGACACCTTGAGGGATATCAGCAATCCATGTCGTCTCAGAATCAGTTGGAGTATATTTTCCAGTCCCCCTCTGAAGCCCTGGTCAGCTTTTTGGGATTCTCACCATCTCTAGTCTTCTGCAGCTTTATGTTTTTCTACCTTTTTCTCTTCAACTGCACCTTTTTTTGTTTTTGAATGGTTTTTATTGGCTTTTTAAAAATTATTATTACAAATCCAATACAGGACATTTGTCATATTACAACACGGTGTGTGCAAAAGTTGTGTCCGAAAGAATAAGTATCAATAATACAGCAATATATAACCGCACGATCGATACAGGTTGGGTGCCTGTGGGTGATTCCAAGGTTCACATAAGTAGGGTCTGTTGGAAGGTAAAGATGCCAAAAGTATGCAAGTGCGACAAATATTACAAAGAAACCAATTCAATAAATGTAAAGAACACGAAGAAACCAAATAAGGACTGCACTCGTTCGAGTTGACAGTAAAGTAGCACAAAGGTTAAGAATCCAAAGGCGACCAGAAGGGCGAGTAGGGAGAGGAGGAAGAGTGTGCATCGCAGGAGTTTTTAAGAGGGGCATCGAGCCGTTGGCGCCCCTTGTGAAGTTTCTCCAAAAGTGTATCCCAAGTCTCAGAAATAGGATATTTACGGAGACCCTTCACCTCCCCCCTGCGCAGCAGTGTGCTCTCCGCCTGTGCCCATGCCAGCAGGGATAGAACCCACTCAGAGGTCACCTGGGGATTTGCCGCCTTCCACTTACAGGTGATCAGTCTCTTCGCCAGTAGGAGAGCATGGTTTGCAAACTGTGTTGCTGCCCTGTGTTTTTTAACACAGCGGTAAATCCCCAGGATGCACGCCTCCCAAGTGTAGGTCACAACAGTCCCTGTGCAACGTGTCAAGTGTGAGATTACATCATTCCAATAAACAGTTAGCGATGGGCAGAACCAGGGTATGTGTATTAGTTCCATGTCACGTCCTAAACAACAGGGCCAAACAGTGTCAGTGCGGTGAAAGTAACAATTAATTTTGTTGGGGGTTAAGTAGGCGCAGTGCAGGATATATATAGGATGGAATTCATTTAAAACGGGTGTTTCGGGACTCTAAGGAAGGATACGTTAAAAGGGTTTGACATTCACTGTCAGCTCAAGCACGGCCAAGATCTGTATCTCAGTACCTCTGCAATGTGTTGAGCGGAACTGCTGTGTGCATGCGCAGGGTGCTGGCTAATCATCGGGTCTGGGATCCACCCAGACATGTACTTACGACATGTAAATATTGTACGACAAGATGCTGTGGGGTTGAATCTCTCCCCAGGATTGGCTCAATACAACAATAAAGGAAGCATGTAATAAGAATTGGCCAGGTGGGAGTTCAGAGCCAGCCAGTAAGTCCTTTATGGAGAGGAGAGTTCCATCATGATATGTCGCCTAAGCTGTGTAGGCCTGCTGCGTGTCATTGTTTTAATTCCCTAAGGGAAGTCGACACGTGTCCATGCTGATTTCCAAGTAACGACAACTCTTGGGCATGTGGCCTGGTCAATCGTGTAATAAACCGGGCCCTGCGTTAACATCGGTAGGTGGTTTGGAGGATGGGTACACTCGGCAGTGGAGCCTTAGCAAGAAGATGGTAAGCAGCCGTTCCAAGTCCCAAAGACGAAGAAGTGTTGAGGTATCCACCAGGTTGTCACCCGCAAACCAGTGTGACACCCACTGGAGTTGGGAGGCCAAATAGAATTGTTCGAAGTTAGGAACATTGAGCCTGCCACTATCCGTAGGTAGGGAAAGCTTGAGCAGCACTACTCTGCAACGTGTGTTGTGCCAGATAAGATTGCCCATCATGAGCTCTAATTAACAGAAGAAGGGTCGGTGTATAAAAAGGAGTTTGGCAAAATAGTACAAAAGTATCGGCAGAACCACCATTTTTGTCAGAGCCACCCTCCCTGCCACCGACAGTGGGTAGGTCTGCCAAAATGACATTAGCGCATGTAACGCAGACAGTACAAACCAAATTATCTTCCAAGAGGTCCTCGGGTGTGTGGTAAATTCGGATTCACAAATAGCGAATATACATATACAGTGGGTTTGGAGTATGAGTGTTGAAAGGGAAAAGATTTGATTTGGACCAGTGAACTTTAAGGCTGGAGATGGTGCCAAAGTCAGTCGGGAGGTTGGCAATAATAGTATATATATAGATCGAATATCGTTATGATAGAGCAACATGTCATCCGCATAAAGGGAGACAGAGTGCGTACCAAGGGGATCCTCCAGTGTTGAGCCTGGGTACGCAGGTGATGTGCCAGTGGTTCTACTGCCAGAGAGAACAACAGGGGAGACAGTGGACAGCCCTGGCAAGTCCCCCGCTGTATTGCAATGGGATCTAAAATATGACAGCCAATTTTAACTCTAGCTGTGGGATTGGTGTACAATAATTTGATCAACCGAAGGAAGTGGGGTCCCAGGCCATACCGATGGAGTACTTCAAATAAGAAGGGCCACTCAAGGGAATTGTAGGATTTATGTCTAAAACTAAGCACCCTGAGTGGGGATATTTTCTGGGGCATGTGCAAGTACACAAAAAAAAGTTGAAGATTCAAGAAGGTGTTTGACAGGTACAAAACCGTTTTGGTCCGAGTGGACGAGTTGCGGTACTAGTGGGGGCCCAAACAATCTGCCAGAATTTTGGCTAAAATTTTATAGTCCGTATTTAATAGTGAAACAGGTCTATAGGATTCTAGGTAAAGCGCGTCTCTACGCGGTTTGGGTAACGAAATGAGGAGAGCGTCTCTCAAAGTAGGTGGCAAGGACGCTGCAGTGAGAGCGGTGTCATACAAAGTTTTCAGATGGGGTGCCAGTAAAGGTGCATACACTTTATAGAATTCAGCCGGCAAGCCATCTGGCCATTTGGTTTTGTGGGTGGCAAGAGCACGGATCGCCTCTAGCCCCTCAAAGACGGAGATTTCTCTGTTGAGTTCCTCCCTCTGTTCTGGTGCATCCGCAGTAGGATCACGCCAGGCAAGGAGTCACTGACGGCATCCAAGGGTACGGCAGACGCTGATGTATATAACAGTATGTAGTGGCGCGTGAAGGTGGAATGTATGTTCCTCTGTGTGTGGAGTAATTGTCCTTCATCAGAACACATAGACAGGATGGAACCTCTGCCCACTTTCTGGCAAATCAACCATGGCAGTAGTGTACCTGAGCAATCTGGGTCAGCGTGTCTATGTTTAGTGTGTTTTGCATAATTAAGGCAGCGCAGCATTTCCAATAGGGCAAGGTGCTCCTGCTGGGATTGACGTAATTGCTCCCCAAGTGGTGCTGTAAGACCGAGCTAGTTCTTCAAGGCCCAACAGTTGAC